>JAOUZG010043327.1:1531557-1547291 GCA_026289955.1 Argiope argentata
ATATATGAAAACATTCAATTTGCTAACGGTTCGCTAATAAGGAAAATGAGGCATTGAAAAAAAGGACAGAGTCGAAGAAAAAAATGTAAGAAATTTCACAGTTCAAAGTTCGTAGTCTGGTCATAGTTTAGGCTTAAGATCTTTTCTCGCTAGGGTCGCTGCCTCCGAGTGTATCCACTTCCATATCACGTGACTTATAAAAATATGTCATGACATAAAAGGACAACGAGACGAACATTTAATGGAAAAATTAGTTAGAAACTCAAAAGCGATAGTAGTCCTTTCAAAAATTAATTTTAAAATTTACAAAATTAAAATGATCGAAACACTATGTGGGTGTAAAAGAAGTTACTGAAAGCTATTCTCTTTTAGTTGTTGTTGAGTGGTTTTTGGTCTGCTGTATTTTCCGAAGTTATTAAGAAAAAGCGAATCTTCGATGCATTCCATGAATGGAAATTTCGATGCAATCCCTCCTCTGCGGGTGCCTCTCAGCAAAGAGATGCCGAATTTGGCATTTCAAGTCCAACGTGTGGCCCTTCTGTGTGCTACGTTTTTTAAATCGCACGTCATTTTCAGAAAGAATGAAAACGTAAGAGCCTTATGCTGAAACGATCATTAGTTTGCTTACAAGAACAATGATAAAACACGCCATAATATTTTCATAAGTAATTTTTCGGAAATGAACGCTAAGGTGATTCTTTTTCCGCGATTATTGGCGCCGGAAGCAAAGGGGTCATGTGCTGGAGAGAAGAGAAACGGAATTCCCGTTGCTTGGCCTTTGATGGCTTATTAGATCCGCAGCGCTCGTAGAGTTGAATTCCTCAACGCCAGAGCCTATTGTCCGAATTTCTTACGAGCAATGAAGACGGATTTTTCACTCTTCGGGCTGATAAATGACCGCGCGACCTCTCACTTATCCCATTTCCAGCGCAGCGTACGCCGGGGTTCGCGGATATTCTCAACTTTTGATAAGGAAGAGAGATGGGAGAAAAAAAAATTCCTCTCAATGCCATGTTCCTCGCACGGGGAAAGAGAAAATCACGTCTTTCGGTTCGAGCAGTCATTTATCTTAGTCTGACAATGGATCTTTATTTTATTTTTAGTGTGCTTTTTTTTACCCTTACTGTTTCGGGTAAAAGAGGAAAATTGAGTTTTTTCTTCTTCTTTTGTCGTTATTTTTCTCCAAATTCCCCCTAAAAATTGTTTTCTTTGTAGTTTCGTTTTATTCAGTTCGTGTTAACTGGAATTTTTGTGACAGATTCTACTTTTATTGAAAATGATGCAAGAATTATCAGAGAAATGCCATCCATCCATCGGAGGTGGGAATGACGGAAGGAATGGGGTAGCGGGCTGATGGTGGAGAAGTGCACGCTGAGAAATCGTCTTCATTTGCACTAGGTTAATGTTCTTTTCGTTAGAATTTTAGAAAATACCAAAAAACTATTAAAAGAAAAGCAAAGGTACTGCAAATTTTTTGAGAATTAGTTTTTAAAATTAGAACAGCGCCATCTTTCTTCAGGAAATTTCTATCACTTTTTGAACAGGAAAGTCCGTACTGTGTTGACTAGTTTCATGAAAATGGTGCAATTCAACGGGAATGTAAAGTATATTTCATATTGGCATAAGTTATAATAAGAATAGTTTCGTCATTTTATCGCATAAATAGTTGTTAGAAACCAGATAATTGATTTTTTATGATACAAGTGTAAAACATTTTTAGATTTGAGATAAATAACCAAAATATTTTCTCGATGAAACCTGTGAAAATCAAAAACTATCATTAGTTGGTTTTTAAACATTTTGCAACGAAGGTAAGGGAAAGCTTTAATATCCACTTTTTCATTGCTTGTAAAAGTTAATACCAAATTTTAGTACCAATTTTGTTTTTATTGCAAATGGAAAGGACCCAAGAGTCATTATAAAGACTAATGTGCGATTTTGATACCCATATGAGGGGGAGAGAGAAATCCCTATCGAAGTATAGTCTTAAAATTGAATAAATCGACGATTACTTCATTTGATGGACGAAGTGGCTACAAGGAACTGAAAGAAAAAAATTACTAAGATACTTTTGAGAGAAATATTTGCACTTTTATTACTCATGCAAGATTTCATATTAATGTTGGAAAACACAAAAGTCATAGCGACGCAAACTATAAACAAGAGTTTTTAAAGGCAAAGCAAAAATAATTTTTTGTAAATTTTGTCTTTAAGACAAAACTACATCGAATCATTGAAAAAACTGTTCGAGCTATTAATATTTTTTTATCATTCAAAACATAACATAAAAAACATTATTTTAAAAACACGTAAATATATCTTTTTTACTGTGAAAATTAATTTTTAAATTAGGAACTTTCCCCTTTTTATATACTTACAATCAGGAAAAACAAAGAGCTCAAGCCTTGTAGCTGACCATTTCGACCGATTTTTTTTTCATATTTAAGCTCGTGACCTCTTAGTATCTCATCTCAGTCATCGTTGTTTCCCCTCTACTTTTGAGAGCAGACGACTTTATTGTACAGTGTACCAAATAACACCATTTCATTGTACTGTCTAATAGGTACACCTCCGCGCCACAATTCCTTAGGTACATTAATGAAACTGATTTCAAAATGGTTCACTTCATATGAATGTTCATGACCTCCAGATACGTCGTCAGTGGTTATCTGTTCTCTTCTTTCATTTTTTGTTAGTATCCTATTACAATGCATTACATCAAATGACTCCACTCCATTGCATATAGCAAACAACAACACCCGTTTTCCCTGATAGTATTCAACAACTTTTTTACTGCTTTTTAAGAAACTTGTGTTGTGAGAAAAGAGAAAAGAAGACCGATTGTGATGACTGAAACTTTTTATTTCCAGAGAGAAAAAGTAACACACTCCAAAGAATTCAGATCCGATGACATCAATCATTTTTAGGAATTTTCCTTTTTTAAATTAATTAAAAGAAAAAAAATCGAAAACTAATATTGGGTAAAGAGAGTAAAAAATTATATAAATTTTGTATAAATATCCTTTATAAAATTAGGAAATAAGCTGCACAGAACAGAAAAAAAATTAATAATTAATAATTTGCACAAAGATCTACAAAATTCACAAAGTCATATGACTTCTCTCCACCAGGAAACCTCAATTTCTTTTTAAAGTCAAGCGACGACCCTTATCCACGTCGAAAGCAATCCAAATGCTTGCATAGTAAATTTTGCAAATAATAATAATCATAAAGCAAATAAGATTTTCTTTTTACAATTTATTCAACAGGAATGGCAATTCTCACATTCAAAAAGTATTTTTATATACGTTTTCTATTGTGTAGTTGAAAAGTATGAAGAGAAAAAGTGAATACACATTAAACAGATTTTCTTTTTAAAAAATTACTCATTGACACGGCAAAAATAAAGACTTGACTAGTATACATGCTGTAAGCACTTAATTGGTTAAATTTTAGGCAAATAAGAATCCACTAAATGTAAATTAGTAGTCGTCACGTGTATTGAAAAGTGAAAGCAGAGCATTTTATCCATTCCAAAAAAAACTGCTTATATAAATGAAATAACATGTTAACTGAAACGAAAGTATACGGAAAAAAATCATAAAATATTTTTATTCTCTTGAAAATAAACTTCAGAGCTGGTGAAATCTGTCTTTTTAAGGGAAAAAAATGATACCAATAAAAATCTGCATATTTTTTTCTTAAATTTTTAGCACCCTCGCTGCGAATTCCCAGAGAAATTAAGCAGAAGCCATCTAAGTTATTTCTGAAACTAAATCACTTCTCCCTGAATTCAGTAACGGAGTGATTGAAAAAAGAAGATAGCTCCGCCCCTTCTCCAAAGCAACCACCTGTACGAGAAAAAGGACTCGTGAACAGGGCGACGGAAAGACAGGGCAAAATCGTGTCATTAGCCGAGAGGGGTGCTAACGATGCTGAAGTAAACGCATTTCACAATCTCGTTTTGCCTGACAAAAGAGGATTCTAATTCGCGTTCCCTTCGCGCTTTTCGAAGACTACTGCCTGATTCATACCCGTGCAGTGTCGGACGTTCCATTAATATATCTCTGGGCAGTAAGTTCTAACAATGCCGGCAATAATTTATAATGAAGTACGGTTCTAGAGAGACCCAGCCTTAATCAACGTGACGAATTTTCTACAGCATCATGCTCCACAGAACAGGATTGCGAGATTGCTTGCCTTGCGTTGCAGATCTCATGGTTTCCGCGGGGCTAATTATAGGCTCCGGAATGATTTGCCTCACGATTAAATTCGTTGATAAATGAAATTATGGTGTTTGGGGAATATTTTTTAAAAATTAAACCAGATTATATGAGTTTTTGGCATTTGTTTTGAAAGGGATCTCCCCTTTTTTTACTTAGGTTGTAATACGAAGAAAACAGCGTGTGTGCTTGCTTTTTCAAATCTATTTTGTATTAAATATTATACAGACTAAAAATAATGACATATACAAACAGTTATGAATTCAGATAAATACAGATGCTATATAAATAAGAAAAGAAATACCCGCAAATTATCAAGGTTTCATCAACGAAACAAACAAATGTCTTCTTCTCGCAACAGGATTAATAATTGAAATAATAGTTAGTTCACTATTGATTCAAAAACTGTTTTTTATTCACATTTTCCACTCATTTGTGCGCTTCTCAGTTTATTTCAATGTTCTTAGGAAGAAATCTTTTTAGTATTTGCTTAAGCTTCTGCAGAAACACCGAAATTCTAAATTAACTGAGAATTCCTACACTGAATCATTTCCACCTCTAATGGTTTTTTAAAATTTTATCGATAAAATCACTTACGTAGAGAGTTAGAATTGGGTGTTTGAAATTTTAAACTGCACATTGAAATAAATAAAATTAAAATCTTAGATTATCAATCACAAAATATATATCAAATGGAAAATGGTTCACGAAGGGGCTTCTAATTAATAGACTAAAGTATTTAAAAACATCTGGAATAAGAATTCTTTTTTTTGTTAAACAAAATAAAAGATGTTGTCTATGCTGCTCCAACCAGAGAAATGAAGCCATGGCGATATGAGAGTTAATGAAGGTGGAACCTAGGCTACATTGATTGAACTATGCAAGCAGTTGGATATAGTTACACAAATGAAATTAATCAATAAATTACGGGGTATGGAAAATCTTTTCCAAACTATGCGTAAATAAAGGCAGGGTATCTTGTAAAATAGAACTCATTTTATTCCATATAAGACACAGTATGAAAGTCCTTGATAAGAGATTCCCAGTTGCTCCATTCATTTTCAGTCCTTTTTTTCAATGAAGCAAAATTGTGTGGAATTGATTTACACTCCCCACGAGATTCCGAAGAGTGTCGTCGCAGCCTCCATTCCGCCGTGTCGCCCTTCTTGTGAAATTGAGAAAGGCAAATGACTGCTTCCGCAGGTTGAATTTCTCCGCCAGTAATCCGAATCAACAACAGGATGAAACAGAAAGTTTAAAATGAATCTAAGTTGAATAGATTTCAGTTTTATGCCATGCATGTGTAAAAATGCGTTCAGGAGTATTCCCCGTCCGAATATTTAAATGCGGTCCCTGTTAGCGGTTTAGGAGGGATTCCTTTCGGAAGACTCCATACCTAATCAAATGCACTGAAATTGTATTTAAAATGATAAAGAACTGCATAACATTATTTCATTTGACTAATTATATCTGAAAAAAAATCGGGAATTAAAATTCTCGATTTTGCAAAAATGATTAAATTATATTAAACATTTAGAGAATGTTTCAATTCAATTTAATTTTAATAAAAGCATTCATTAAATGACACAAGCTAAAAAAAATTCTATGTTCCGACATACTGTCAGGAGGATCATTAAGCTGGAATTAGTTTTGCGTCGTCTCGACTTGACCTGCAACCGAACATAGGCTCTTAAATGTTGATGAGAAAGATATCTGTGAAAGTAAGCCGGACTTTCCGTCGCAACCGATTCTCCCGTTTTGCAACCGATTCTTCCGAAAAGTGAATCAACCGCGCATAGCAATCACCGGATTCGAAATTTCAGGCAATTCCTTGAAAAAGGAATTATTATTCATAAATAAATATTATAGTTTTCGAAATGAAAGAATTGTAATTTTCTAGGACATTTGAGTTACCAGAGGATAATTATATACCAAAAGACAATAGCATCAAACAAAATATCATATTTAATCCCTATTGCTCGCATGATGATTTTTTCTAATTAAATTTTACGTTATTCTTCATTTTTAAATGTAATCGCGAAAGTGTAGTTAGTCTCCAATCACAGATTTAAAAACAAAACACAAAGGTTGAATTTCATTTCTCATCAATTAAACAGAAATGTCCTTATACTAAGGCTTTTTTGTAATAGAACATGGTTTATACGTCTTTATTTGTCATCAAATATCATCGGAGTTTTTAAAAAATGTCTTTAATTGAAATCTGTATTGCTTTTAATTATTTTATTTTCAGAAAAACTATATTTTTATTCATATTTATCATCAAGAGGTGGGGTTTTCAATAAAGAAAATAATTACCTTTGTAAAACAAAACTTTACAGGAAATTATGTCAGTCATAAATTAGTCCTTACCTGAAATAGAAATAAAATGTATGCAAAATGCAATCCAAAGAACAGTGAATATGTAAAATTCAAGCTCGCACGCACGCACGCAAACACACACACACACACAGTATTTATAGTATCTGTAAATAAAATCTGAAAGAAATAATTCAGCAATAAAATTAAAACTTTCACAATATCGCATAAAATCATTTAAAGAAGCCCACGTTTACTTTTAGGATTATTTAGATTTAATTATAATGGAAAGTGGTGACATTCTGGAATAAGAGGGCACTATTTTGTTGTTTTAATTTCAACTAAGCATGTGCTTGGCTGAGAATTCCTCTTTAAAGTTTCCATTTAAAATAAATACGTCTTCTATTCGAATTGAATCAATCAACGAGAGGGAAGGGGTAAAATACATCTTAGAAACGATGTTGCGTCATCCACCCTCCCACTGGAGTGCGCTGCTTAAGCGCGCCAAAGCAATCTAACTGTGACCTTTGATGTTCAGTCAGTAGGCAGTCTAGTTCTGTTTCCGTGTTGTGCTGTGTTGTGATATGTCCGTCCACTAAATGTTTTAGTAGTCAAAAGAAGTGTCTTCAATCTACCGACACAAAATCGCTTTTCCAACAAACGCTGTATCATTCAAAAGGGTGGAAAACTATCATTTATTTATTTCGAAATTTTGAAATTAAGATTAGAACATTCGAAATAAATCATTGGGAGTACAACTTATAAACATGACAGCAATAATTTGGTGCAATTTTTCAGGTGGTTGTTTTAAGCAGAACGAAGAGAGAAAAATATGCTTGTACGAAACCTATTTATATAAATTATGTGAATAGATATTTGAACGACATATTGCAAATTGACATAATTGAAAATTGAACGACATACTGCATGCCAAAATATATTGCCAACTAAATATTTTAAGCAATTCAGGATTTTATGATAGCTTTTCCTTATATACATTTGCAATAAAACTCTGAATAGCTCATTACTAAACTGAAACTATTGCATTTGAAAAAAGAACAGACTAATTCTAGTGATATAGCTTAGCGGTAAAAAAATTTAGAGAAAGCACATATCAAATTTTCTTTCGAATTTAGCTAATAACAAAAATAAACATTATTATTCTGCTTCGTGAAAGGCATTTTAAACCCAAATATTAAATTATTAATGTTTTTAAAAAAGTATACAAAATACATATATCAATATAAAGTCATTAAAGTATAAAACTATTATCTCAGTAAATGAACTTCTATTACATTTATAGCATATCTGTAATTGTTGCATTTAAAAATGCTGCTCGTTTCAGTATCCTGAGACGACCTATCTCGAAGATTCTATCCCTCTAAGGGCTGAGACGCAGAAAACACATGCGCATTTCCGTAGTTTGCGTTATTGTTTTTAAAAGTAAATATATCTTTCCTCTCACCTCTCACCACTATTTTATGGAATTGAACCCCTTCTCGTGCATGCACGAAAACTCGGGGAGTTTCAGAATCTGTTGGAAACTAATGTATTCGTGTGATATTCTCTGAATTAAATTTTTTATTTCTCTTTCCCCAATCTCGTGCTATTATGAGTTGGTCTCGGTTTTTCTGAATTTTTTCTACTTTTAGGTGCAATAATTAAATAGTTTTTCTATACTTTATTTTTTATTTTTCTTTATATTTACTTATTTGTTTTTAAATATTTTTAGGGATTTTTTTAATTTTTTTGGCGAATTTACTTCTAAATGACATTTTTTATTTGGAATAAAATTCAAATTGCTAATTAAATCAGTTAATTAGTTAATTGGCTAGAAATCAATCAATTAATGCTACGAAGCAATTAATACCAATTAAGAAATTTTTGCACTTCCTCACATGCATACATTTGTATAAAATTAAGCAAATTCTGATTCGTCTGCGAATAAAATTCGACTCAAAAATTATTTTTTAAAAATTTTGTGAGAGATCAAATTAAATAAAATCACAAATTCGTGAACATGTTAATGGAATCGTAAACAGTATCGCTATTTTTGTTGGAGTTAGTTACAAATTTTCAGTTCTTAAAAGTATACAATTAAAAATACGTGAAATATTCGATAAAACAAAATATATTTATTATCCTCATCACATGGCTTTCGCCATTTTTGCGAAACAAGAAATTTTCAATGATTTGATTACCAACTCATGTAAAAAAAAAAAAAAAAAAACTTATGGATATTCCCACATAGACAAAATGTTCGTAATATTATTTAATTATTGTATGGGCTCCATTTAAAGCGGTTTAATTTTAAAAAAAAACATAAATGACTGAAATACGGAAAATAGATCTAATTAAGAAAATATGAACACATTTTAACAGAACTAGGAATGAGCCAGAGTTTCATTAACATAAAAATGGTAGCAGAAATTCTAGTTATAAGGTAAACAATCATTTCGTTTGCTCATATAGTGATATAGTCATTGTTAATGTTTTAAAAATTACATTATTCACAACGCCTCTACGTGGGATTCCTAAGCAAACAACTGTTTGGAGGAAAGAAAAAGGATGCACTTAACATGTTTGAGACCAGTGTTGAGTGGAAGCTTGAATAGAAAAAAAAATATTTTTCTAACAAGGCAAGTTTCCTCCATACCAATGGCGTTGGGTTAAAAATATTGTGGCTAAAGATTCCAGATAATGTGAAGATTCAAAAATAAAATTTGATTCTTTTTTTATTGGTTAATATGTTAAAAAGTAGAAACAATCAATTTTTAAGCACTATTACTTTTATTATTTTTTCAAAACATAAATATTAAAATTTAAAAGGAACGCTATGTTGACTAAACTTTTTTCCGACGCTCCGTTCTGTTGAAATTGTGAGCACAGAAAGAATGCAAAGTAAAGAGTTTACTGAATTTTTCTCTTGATTATGAGAATTGCCCCTCAGAAATCAGTGGGAAGGAAGTAAGAAGCAACCGGCTTCCAATTTCCTCTATATTTCTTTGTAAACTCTGTTTTGGGCGAAGGAATGCTGAATAATGACTTGCTCTTTTGTTTTCTTGATCGGTGACCACGGTTTCGCGTTCTTCAAGAAGAGCTGAATCCGTCTCAGGAGATGAGTCATATAGATAATGAAAGACGTTCGGAAACGCACTCCTCATTTGAAACTTTTTTTCTTTGACTTCGAATGAATTTCAAAACATACCAATCCATTATCATTATTCGCTTATCAACACCAAAATTCTGGATACAAAGGCAAAAAAAAATGAATAATTACAGGGTCTTTTTTAGTTTGTATGAATAATTAAATAACATTAATATAAAAAATCTTTTTTATGAGGTTACTATTACATAAAATTTATTAAAAAGTATTCTAGAATAAATCACGCACGATAGTGTAATTTATTGGTTGTTAATATACAGTGATGTTGGTCCGTTGATCATAACCATTACGCAAAATCAATTCTAGTCCCGAGGAAAATTTAGAAATCAAGTAAAATAAGTACAATGCAAAATTTGTATTTCTTCAAATCAATTACAATCAATCAATTCAGAATAAAATTACAGTCCTAAGGAAAATTTAGAAATGAAGTAAAATAGATACAATACAAAATTTGTATTTCTTTACCTATTTGCATTTCCTTGCTTCCATTTCTGGGGAACCAAGAAAATGCGATTTCTGCCACTGTAACTTTACCCGCCAAATCAATCAATGTACCACTGCTTTAATTTGATAAATTTAAAATTGTTCATGCTGTTGTTATATATATATATATATATATATAAGAAAGTTAGAGACTGAGGAATTATAATTCATATTTTCATTCTAGCGCTTCTTTAGTAAATTTAGAATATTTACTAAAAATTCTACGAGTCCATTAAATTATGAGCTTCTAAACGAAAAAATTAATTTACCTGTTGATTGAGCAAAGCAATATTTGCTAAGAGCACAGAAATGGCAATGTTCCAGAAAAGAAAGGGGGAAAAAACATACTCCAACATAATTTCCTTTTATTTATTTTACGCTATTCATGTGCTTGAGAGGCGTTTTTTGCCTCAAAAGAATTAGATAAATTCATTTCCAATAAAAGAAAGTAGATTCAATCAGTTTAATCGCCAGCTCTGTTAGACGATGACGCAGGATTGACGATACAACTTATGTTTAACTTTCTCCCTTCAGGGACAAAAACGTTCTCTGAGGACGAAAAATAATTTCATCGAAGCAGCGCCGCCGGGGCTCTCCGAATGCTTCAGGAACAATCTATTGATGCATCAGTCAACATAAAAACCTTTATTGTCTGTTCTGACAATCGATGAGCTGGCTTTAATCTCCACTCAGATATTTCCTAGTAATGATGAAAGCCCATAGCAAAATTTACACTCAAGAGGTTTCTTCAGTGAAGAAAACACACATCTCTTCAATGTAGAAGTAAGCGAAATCCGATTCCACCTTGACTCTGTGTAATGAGATTAGCCTTGGTGGATGGATCTCGATGAAATCCGTTAGATGGTGAATTTCTTTCCTGGAAATCGGCGGGATCAAGCTTTATACTTTTTTAATAAGTGAAGAGAAAGGTCTTATAAGTTACGAATATTTCGAACAAGTACGTGAAACGGGCACCACAGGGAGGATAAGACGAAAATACACCACAAAGAAACTATTGACATTTTTTTTTTTTTTGGACTGAGCAAGAAAGTAAATAAGCATTGAAATAATATCCACTCATTTGCTGAATTTCACTTCGGACTAACAACTGAGCAAAGCAACAAGGGAAAAGAAGTTGTTTTCTTTAATTGTCAGTAAATTTCCTTTGGATAAATACAAAGAATTTGAGCAACGAATTGAAATTTTGACAACTCATAAGAAATGGAGAGACTGTTGACTACATTAAACATATTTGAATCTCTTTGCTGAGAAAAGAATTGCTATGGGGCTAAATCAAAGAATTTCACAAATCAGGTACAACTATAATTAACTTTTGATAATCTGGTTTTGTATTCAGAGTAAAATATATCTTAATTTTTGGAAAAGAAACAACAGTAATAAACTGATGAAAATTATTTTGCAACGTATCGGAGTGCCTTAAAACATGCATAGATGCTTCTTACAAATCATGTTTATCTTATACTCAGAAAAGAGTGTCCTAACAGTGTACTTTGATATCAGTGTAGCATTATTAAACAATTTCTTCTTCAAAAAAGAGTGTCAAAATCATCACAAGTTCGATGCTCATATAATATTCATTATACAGTAACAATTTATTTTTCTAGCTGGAATGATAAAAACATTGCAATGATTAAAACTTTAATGTTTGTAAAATTTATTCAGACATAGTATTTTACCTTTTATTCGCGAGCCCGAATAGAAACCCCTCGATGATTACATGGCATTGATGTAGCGAACAAACGTATTCTTTTAAAACTCAAACAAAGAACATAGCTTTGCTCTTTTGCCATCTTCCATTTTTTTCCGGGTTTTATTCATAATGTATGAAAATGACAATTTAAAATAAACACCGATAAACTAAGAATATGAATTAAAAATTATTATGGAATGATTGCAGTCATAATTTATCTTGGAATTCGGTTGGAAATTCATTCTCAAGTCCAAGTTTTTATTTCACAATATTTTCAAAACTTCGGCCAATAACTATCGAATAATGAAAAAAAATGCTATGTATTATTTCGTTCCGTCTTAAATATTATCACAATGCATTTGAAAGGAACATATAAATAGAATACGGTTGTCTTACAATAAGTCTGGTCCCTGAAATATGTTAAAGCCTTTTTTATTATATTTCGAACTCTCAATGATATGCATTATGTTATTCATCAAAAGGCAGTCAGTCATGTATATCAATACAGTTCATTTGTAATAGATTTCTTCATTTTTGATGATGCATCAACTTTTTTTAAAATTATCATTCCAGCATCGAATTAACCTTTTCGTACATTTTAGATGAAACGCAAAAATAGGTTTGTTACTCAAAGAAAACATTATCTACGTTTATTGTTAAATTTTCCTCGTTTAATGTTCTTTTTTAGTTATACTTTTCAAAATTTCCAGCATCAAAGCACTTATAAAATTCACACCTATTTTTTGTCAAAAAAACATAGTTTTATGAAACTGTTTAGAGTACGATTCTAAATATTATTTTTGACACTATCTTTAATTCCTGAATGAACAGTATCTAACCGTACTACGCTCGCAAAGTTGGATTGCAAAGGAAAGTGTGTGCTTGACTATCTTGAAGGAGTTGAAAAGTTTTTCATAACTTTCGTGAAGTTCTTTTATACACTGCAGTACTGAAACTTCAAGCTGTAATTAAAATAGTCAATGAAATTCCGTCTTAAGAGTTAGAGTCGCCAGAGGGCGGAAGGCGGTATGGGGCAATGAAGTAATAGAGGCTCATTGCAAACGTAAAGTGACAATCTGGCCCCTCGTGGTGGCAAGAAATTAACAGATACTGGAGCTAGAGCACTGTAACTCCCAACCCCGGCCATATAAAATCCAATATTCTAAAGGAATTTTTAATCAAGACTGTTCACAGGGAACAGGCAGAAGGGCCTCAGTCGACAACATCATTTTACTTCTGCTACGATTGCCTAAAAACATATACTGCACGCCGTTGATGCGGCAGAAGCCTTTTGATGTGCGTGGCACGTCTTTCCACTGAAAGTGGCTAAAATGAGAAAAATCAAATAAAAGACAAAAAAAATCTACACTCCTAAATTGCTTCTTGAATAAACCTTGTTCCTCAAACTTCTTGTATACATCAGCAGTAATTAATCACCCTATGATTATACCACCCGAAAGTCAGCGCAATGAAATTTTTGCATGAAGTTCAGAACTTCAGGAGATGCTGATTCATAAAATATTCGTTTCGTGCGAGTTTCAAATGATATATGTTATTCTTTTTTGTGCGTGCATTCTATATTGATTCAATATTAATGAAACTTTGCGAAGTCTATATTTTGTCCACTCATTGTGGTTATTGACACAGTTTTAGTCTCCAGGCTTCGAAATCTCTGTTGCCAGATGATTTTGGCACTCGATTTTTTCCTTTCCACAGTCTGTTAACAAAATCTGATTTCGTTCACAAGTTTCAGCTATAGATGCTTTAAAAAAAGGAAGTTATTTTAAAGCACTTGCGTATTGGAATGGTGAAGAGAGAACGCTTCTCTTAGTCAATACCGAATACTAAGAGTTTATTCTGCAACTGAATATATTAATAAGAAATTTAAATTGAAGGAACAAGGAAGAATTTAATAACGGATCTCTAAGATTTTTGGAGGCAGAACGTTAAATTTTAACCGATTATAGAAAGTAAATGAATATTTTATAAAATAACTTTTCACTGAAAATACGAATAAGGGCAGATTAATTCATGAATCTGCGATTCAATTGTATGACATTACAAACATAATAATACAATGTAGTTTGTTCATTTTATAAATTCTTAAGATGCTTATTTTCCCCTCATATGTTGTCAAAGACTTTCATTTGAATAACAAAGTGGGATTTATAACAAAACAAATTAATCCATTTCAAAAATTCTTAAGACTGTATCTAGCTTCGAGTCATTGATTAAATAAATTAATATTAAAGGAATTTGAAGCGATATGAGTCTTTGAGTTACAAACTCCAACATATTCAACCCATTCCATTTACCAGACATAAACCTTGGTTTGTATTGTTTATCTTTGCATTCAAGGCAGAATTTAATTTAAATTAGACAGAGAGGATTTAAATAGGAATATGGGTATAATTAAAAATTTAGGCACAAGTACCTTCTGTACTTAGAAGAGTAAAGTGAAGGATTCGAAAGAGGAGCGGAGATCATCTGAGTGGAAAATGTTGGAATATTGGTAAGGGCTCTTTACTTTTTAAAACCATATACATAAAAAAACAGTAAAAAAACCCTAATCTGTTTTATCAAGAGAGTATAAATAATAATATAGCCCAGCACTAGTTTAATTGGAGGGGAAATGGAAGTAAATGACAGAATATTAGTTCGATCATTTTATTTTTTTATTGAGGTAAGATAAAAGGCGAAAAAATATTTTGACCTTTATCTTACCGCAATTATACATAACGTCAAATACTTTACCTTAGATTTTGAAAAATATTTGACTTTATGTATGTACCTGGACCTCGTCGACAAGTAGGGAGCTCCCGAGCTCTTTGAAACATTGGCTTCTTTTGATTGCTCTTGGATGTTAAGGATTTGAGTGGCATTGCTTGAGTACGAAAATATCTGGAGGTATGCATAACAGAAATGGAGTGTGGTGAGAGGAGTAGGGAGAGGCTTCTCGGGGGAATCCAACAATTTCTACATATATATATATATATATATATAACTTAAAATATTTAGAAGTAGAAAAGCCCGAAATCGAATAATCAACGCACTCCTTAACTAAATCTTCGGTCTTCGTCTCGAAGATTTAGTTATTTTATAATATACAGAATTTTTATATTCTGTTCGTTTAAAATAATGTTTATGCATTAAGAGAGCGCGTATGCTGCTTTTCCTAAAGATATAGTGGAACTAAGAAGAATAAAAAACAGATATGTAAGTGAAAAAATGAGAAATACGGCCTGATGACTTTCTCAAGGGTCACCATCAAGCAAGGATTCCAATAAAAAGTGGAATTTTTTTCTGTAAAGAGTTAGACTATTGTCTAAAAAATTAACTGTTTTATGACCCGAAAATTAGAATACGAATGTAATAACAAACTGCTATCCAAAAGAATTAATTCTAAATAAAACAAATGAAAAACTAACCAAAGCTAATTATCTTGATTTAAAAATTAAAATTGCTAACGGTAAAACACTGCTGGGTTTATATGACAAAAGAGACGAATTCAATTTTAAAATAATAAAACTTTGCAATTATAATTCTAATTTAAACTCAAATTTTTTTTTTAAAATATAATCTTTTCACAATTTAACAGAAAAAAAAATCTTTGTAATAATAAAAGATCTTATATAGAAGCTACAAATTGTGTTTTAAAAAATCTAGCCAATAATGAACTCTTTAGAGAAAAATATTCCACTTTTTATTGGAATCCTTGCTTGATGGTGACCCTTGAGAAAGTCATCAGGCCGGATTTCTCATTTTTTCACTTACCTATCTGTTTTTTATTCTTCTAATATATATATATATATATATATATATATATATATATATA
>JAOUZG010043327.1:1547391-1578171 GCA_026289955.1 Argiope argentata
GAGAGAGAGAATGAAAAAATAATGAATGGCCTTCAGTATCGAACTAAACCTTTTATGACATAGCTTGGTTATTCAAAAGTACCTTGATATATTATTTATTTCATTGCATTTGGAAGTAAGAAAATTGAAATGGAAAACTTTATCATGATCAAATAATTTCATTAGGGATTTCATACTTAGGATATTGATTATTTATGCATAGAGAATAAATTCATGTTTTCCATAGAGCAGTAACGGATGGGCTGGTTTCGGATCAGGAAGCGTTTCGTCAATATTAGGGCATGGGTGAGGTCGTTTCCTTTTTTAATGACAGATAATACTGCAAAGTTACAAAATAACACTCTTCTATACTTGCACCTATCGCATAACCAGTCGAGAAATTTCCGTTTTTCAGCCATCTAAATTTGGATCGAACTGCTTGATTTTTAGATGACATCACAAATCACAGCAGAGAAAGCTCTCATATCTATCTCTCAAAGCTATACAAAAGTATTCAGATACATATAAATCCGTTTTCAAGAATGATAACGCCAAACTATGTTTAAAGAGCTCAAAAACGAAACGAAACTCAGTTATAAATTGCATATTACCAAATCGGAAGTTTTTGCTTTTATATAATTTTCAATATAAGTTTTTGGCCATTAAAATGATGTGTTGAAAGCTAAGAAATGTTGCCTGAAAATTGTTTGTTCAAGGAGACTTTAAACAGGGAAGATTATCTCCATAAAAATATAATTAAAACGGTTGACAGTTTTTCTAATTAATTGTGGTGTTGATTTAGGCCTTTCAATGGATTTTAATTTTTTTCAACATAATAAAATGTCTGAACTGTAAATTAAGACCAAATATTTGTCTTTGGAATATACAGCATAAAAAGAGAGGGAATTTCTTAATAGCATTTTTTAAATTAGCATTCATTATCTAAGTCATAATTGTGATCTTACTTCACAAATTAAGTTCTAGTTGCATTATGGAAAAAAAGTAATTCACATTATGTAGTTTTGTGTAGAAAATAGTATTAAAAGACGGATGAGTTTATAAATAAAGAATAAGAAAAAATAAAAAGAAAAAATAACATTTAAAATTATTTTTAAAATTGTATACTTTAGTAAAGTGATTTCAGATTAAAAGTTTCAGTTATTTATTGGAATTGCCGGGCTTTTCATAGGAAAAAGCTTGCTTCAGGCAACATAGATTTTGACGAATAATTGAGGAACTTGAAGCTAATAAATATTTCGGTTTATACTGTAATTATTTCATACGATCTCCTTTTTTTGTTATTTTAAAAAATCAGCTTAGTTATGCAATTATTCATGTAAATACCAATTCATTCTTTCAAAAGTGGGGAGATTTTTTTCGTACCAGGAGGCATTCAAATATATTAAGAAATTACATGTTTATCACTACTCAAACGGTTATAGCAATCATGTAGAGTCGTATCATCTCAATTCTAATGATGGAATGTGACATCACACGAGATATTGAATCCAGATTACTGAATACAATGGTCACAGATTGGTAAATTACAAGTAACTTCATTTGGCGTTTAAACGTTACTTAAGTTCTAATACCTAAATAAAAAAAAGTAGGTTTGTGTGTATGTCGGTTTTAATCGTCATTATTCACTACCGACTATTTGATGCATCAGAACCGCATAAGGAGCAAGCATGGATTAACAAATGAGGGAGTAAATATGTATATATTTTTTTAAAAAAAATTCGAATTAGGTTTTTAATTTTTTTTAAATATTAAATGATAAATTCGACTGAATTTTATTGCGATTCTTTACAATTTCTCCGCATACTTTCTTTACAGACAGCAATAAATTTTATATCATTCTATGGTTTAGAATTTCTCTTCTAAAAAAACATGGTTTGAAGTTGCGCCTAATTCTTGGCCAAGAGTCCTTCTTTTGTAATAATCTGCGAAATTTTATTCTCCTTAATTATTTATACCGCGACAAACGACATTTTTATTTTATAATTAGAAGCTACTAAAAGTAACCAGATGCTCTCTAAATAGAATTCATTACTTAACTATGATGAACCCAGCGAATGAAGAACTATTTACTCTCTTGACAAACTAAGGATTCTGATTGTCTGACTGCACGCACAAAGGGGGGGGGAATAATACAAGCGAAATCTGTGCAGCTATTAAGACATGGAGCTGCGCCAGGTTTGACTTTACAACAAAATCCTTGGAGAATGAATGGCCGAAGGGGAGGAAGTAACAAGCCCAGTATTGATGTATATCTAAATATAAACTTTCGAAGGGACGGGAAATTTTTGAAATCAGCAAAGTGGTTGGGACTAAGAAATTATATCTTTGAACTTTCGAATTATTTTGTTGAAGCCAGATGCTGTGGCAAATAAAATTTATTTCAAAATATTTTTCATAACTTTAGAAAGAGGCAGGAAGGCCCCCCAGGCGGAAGAATATAGAGCTTTCATACGTATGAAAATTTCGGAAATTGGGGCGGCGTTATTTGTGATTAGGGGGGAAGGGGTAATTTCTTTCGCAGAGTAAATGCACAACGTTTTTGAAGTTTCTTGTAATAATGGGGGATCTGGGAGGAAGGTGGTCGTTGGCATCAGACCCAGAAGCGATGAGTTGTCGTATCAAAACGATAAATGAGTGAAATGGGATCCGCGGTTAGAGCTGGAGAGAGCGGTTCTTTTATGTTTCCGATTATTGTAGCTGTATAGATTATTTCCGCATATTTTATCTCCATGTTTAAATTAATTTATTTTTGCTAAATGGTATCTTTTTCTCTGTTAGTATATTTTGATTTTCAGCTATTGAAATATGAAATTTCGATATCGCTTTCTTTTATTTAAGTAATCTCATATTTTTTTTAAATAAAATTAAATAACCCGCAATCATTTAATGACTCCTTCTCGTCATTTCTTTTCACGTAAAAAAGAAAATGAAATAAACAATCGTGACTCGTAGAAAGGATTCTTTGGTCATTCTCCAACGGTGAAAATAATGTGAATGCAAATGTCTGAACAAAAACGAAGGACTATGCTGAAAAGGAGACGAATCGAGTATACCAAGAAAATGTTGAAAAGAGATTTCAAACGCCGGAATGAAGTTAAGAGACTCTGTGGAAGAGCCGTAATCGCAGATTGGGTGCAAAGGATGAATGGGAACGTTGAGAAAGGACGGAGAAACATCTTATGCGAGTTCAAGCTAAAAAAAAGATGATGTGCTTAGCAAAAATTTTGTATCCTAAACAGTACGGAATACATCACGAATGGCTTCAATAATAATTCTAAACGTGGTTACGGATCTGACAGCATTGTGAATCAAGACTGACTGTTTAATATTTGCTCAATCTGTGGCTGAGAAAATAGAGATTGCGAGAAGTGACGTGCATTACAGAATAGAGAATATGCCATTCAAAAGTTTAAAAGATTTACTATTGAGATGATTATTACTTCATCAAAACGGTATTCGAAGGAACAAGTTTTGTTGCGGAAATTGTTAGAGTTATCAAATATCGAGAAATGAGCTAGAAAAAAAAGTTAAATCATGTGAAGAAACGGATTATCAATTAATATAAAAATATAAAAAGGATATAAAAACTATGCCAAGATTGAAATGCCCTTCATAAAACTGGGATTTTGAAATCGTTCTCTCAAATACTTTATACATACTAATGTTTCTATTATTTTATATAAACTACAAAGGTATGAAATGATAACGTTAACTTGAAAATAGCGTTCAGCATATCGACATTGATTACAAATAAAATTTAAAAATAACTAGTAATTAACTCAAGTATTTGTTAATCACTTATAATAGAATTTACTTATAATAGAGGATTTTGTTTTTATTCCACGTCTTTAATAGGTACCAATATTTACTACCGTGATTATTATGAAATTTTCAAAACCAGTTTAGTCAGCTTAAATACCAGATAACATCAAAATAAAATAGAATTTAATTATATTAAAGGATTAATTGATGAGGTATATTTGGAAAATTTTATAATTTATTTTCATCAGAGTCAGACAACAGTAGAGAATTTGAGAATCGTAAAGATAACTATAATTCTCCACAGTTTTCGGCAAAGTACAGAAATCAATCAATCTATTAACCGCAAACAGAAAAATAAAAAAATTAAATAAAACTACATTATTAATTTGCAAATACTACAATATTTATAAACTGAAACGGCTTTCTAAGAGAGGAAAATGTCTATGCTTTCATACTGCTAAAAATCGAATAAGGTTTAGTGAATCCGTTCAGCTGACTAAATTCTCAAATAAATCCTTTTCTGCACGATCCAAACAAATCCTTCCAGATCAAACACCCAAAACCTTCTTGTAATCGGAGAAATTCTTTACCATTTTAGATTCCGTTGAAGCAGAATCGGTTTTAGTTCATTCCCCCTTTCAGTGAATTCCAATTGGATTGAACGGAGGCGCAACGGCTGAAAATGAATCAACGGATCAATCATCCAAGATTTAAGACCCTCAGTTGAATGTGACAATGAATTTCGGTTTATCAAATGAATTGCAAAAAAGATGAAACGAAATAAGTTAATTTTTTTTAATTTATAAAATTAGCTCAAAAAGGAATTTTTAAAATTTTAAAACTTCAATTCTGATAGAAATGAATAATTTCTTTTTCTTTCTCTAATAAAAAATTTCCAACTTTGTATAGATTGCGTAAAACCTTTTCTTGTGTGCGAATACTTCCCCATTATGATATTTTTCATATTCATAGAGTATTTTTATGTTTACTATTGTTTTAATCTTCAAGGCTCTTAAGCATAAAAAGCTCACACAAATAGAGAACTAATTTGACGATATTAAAATAGTAATAAGAATAGAAATGAAATCACAAAGTTAGCATTGTAGTAATGTATTAGTTAGCTCTTATTGATGTTTCTTTTATTTATCGAATAATTACTCTAAATAATCTGAAAAATTAGGGTAATTTTGCTTATGCGATAAGTTCACTTAAAGGCAAATGTCCATAAATGACTAATCAGTTAAATATATCATAATTAAACGGCTAAATGTTATTAAATTTTTAAAATCATATTTGAACGGCTGATCGATGAAATGAATGAACATCGACTGAGCGGAAACTCTATCCATTTAACATCGAGAAAGTTCCCCTATGGATATGATCTGAGGCGGAGGATTCCCGTTCCCTGAAGCAGCGACATTCTCCCCTTCCCTCTTTTTAAGGAAAGAGAAGAATCTCGTTGAACACTGGACCTTGGTGTACAAGCCAAGTGGCAGATTGATGGGGTGAATCCTTTCAGCACCTTTTATTCTTAGTGAAATAGAGGTCGGGAGTGATCCTATACGAATTACTTCTTTATCTGTAGGGTCCTTTTTATGTCGTATGTAATAATGTCAATGCTTTAATAAATTTTATCGTATGATTTTTTACAATGTGATGTTATTGAAGAATTGATAAGATTATGGATTATTAAAGACTGATACTAAAAAAATTAGAATCATTATTAATTTTTAAATATTGTTTTTGTCTGAAATAGTGTTCGGATAAGAAGTTTGATGTTCTGTATCAAAACATTTCTTGGAAACTGTAAAAACCAAACTTTACAAGTAGAAAAGAGCCTAAAATGAATTGTGGAATCATGCTCATGCAATGTTTTTGAAACAGAGGTTCCAGTTTATTTCTGGAATACTCTGAGAAGTTTTCAAGAAAACAAATAACAAGATGCAAAAAGATTTAATAAAAAGACTTGCAGTTAGATACTAAAAAGTATGCAAAGCTGTAATGATATTAATATTATTTGTATATATAATTGTATTATTTGTATAAACATTTGTATGCGATATCAATCAGCCAAATTGGAACTAGATTAATCCAAATATCAAGGTTGAACTGAGAACGGTTAAGATGCTTGAGGGAAGCTAAGCCAATCATTTAATTGTGATGTGAGAATAAATTGACTTCAGTTTTCACATTCTTTCTATATAAAACCAACTTTTTCTTTAATCTGTTGGAGTTCTAAATTCAAAACTCAGCTCCCCGTATTCTATAAAGACAACATCTACATATTTTTTTCCCCAATAGGGGAAACTATTACTCTTCGCCAAAGACAACAACGCACTCAAGGGACAGAAAGGAGATATACTCGAAAGAAGAAGGGAAGAAGTCAACAAAATGAAAAGCTTTTATTTAAGCCTTTACTTTTCTCACACGGTCTCAGGCCAACGCAGAGACCGTTCTATTACTTCCCCATGAGCAAAAGCTATTGAAGATGCGCGTCTCTCTCACACACAGCATGGAAAAGGATATCACAACAGCAATGTTGTCGTTAAAATAACGACCCTTTTTTTGCTCTCTCTCTCTCTCTCTCTCTCTCTCTGACTGTAAGTGTATCCGCGAAACGACCTATCAATTCTCGTATCGATTGCACTCTCTCGCCTCTAACTTTCGGCGTGATTTGAGGCAAAGATGATGGTCCTTGTGTCTTTGGCGCTCTTAGACATAAAAGTTTTAGTGGCACAGAAAAGCCTCGGGAGGCCATTGCGAACATGAAATGCGTCAGCAAATATCAGTAAGTTTTTGGCGATATAGATTTTATAAATGTTTCTTCCGGTGGTTTTGGTCAACGTTACTGCAGTCACTCTGAATGCCTTTTAATACTTTTATATATGCTTTTACGTCACTACCGATATTCCACTAGGGGGGAGTGCAAAGGGCATTGTCTTTCTCGCAGTTAGGGCTTTGGGGTTTCGAAGAAACAAAATCCACAGAATATTTTTAGATGTCTGACATAATACTCAGAATAAGTTATTTGCTGAATAATATGCATACTTAACGATGAATAAAAAAACTATACAAGTATTAAAAATAACAGATTTTCAAGTGAAATTTGGCCCCGTATCAGAATTAATAAGGATATTTTGCATTTTAATTTTTTAGATGAAATGATAAATCCAATTTTATCTAACAGCCGAATCTTTAAAATCTCATTCAAGCTTTCCAGTTTAATAAGACATATTCAATTTTATTTTTTTTCTTTTAAAACTAATTGAAAACGAAAAACGTAATGAAAATGAATTAATATCTGACGCATTAGAAATATTTTTGAATAAGATATTAGATAACATCAATTGCAGAGCCTTAACCTTTGAGCCTTATAACCAATATTTTGCTAAAAACTTTCAGTCAGATTAAAAAAGATTTAACACAAAAAAATCAAAATAAAGGAGAGGAGTTTTTTTTTTCGTGTATAAATAATTTCCCAAATTCACAAATTCAGAAATGGATTGCTTATTGAGATGTAATTGTTTGTGCAAAACTCTACAAGAAATAAAATTTATTCAAAAGTGTTCCAGTATAGTTTTGTGGTCTTTCCTCCATCATATTCCGCAACTGCTGCTCCACCCAAAGCCTCGAATGACAGGGAATCCCTTTATGTCATTAAAATGAGCATTCCTCAAAAAAGTAATTTCTTTACGGTCCGTTTTGAGTTCAAACGAAGCGGACTTTTATTCAGAAACAAATCGATTTGCTCCATCAAATAGGCTCGTGGTTTCCACGCCTTTCAAACTCTAACTGCTGTAACTGTCTGCATTCATCCGTCATATCACAGCACAGCTCTCGAAGAAGTGCCGAGCCTACTCCTTTTCAGAGCACTAACCGTTTTGGAAAGTTTAGAGCACGTTTAAATATTCGGAACGTGTCTTCAGCTATGGAACGTGAAGGAACAATAAAAGTTGTTCCAAAGATGCGCTAAAAAGAAGATACAATTAACATATACGCGCATGTGTGTGTGAAATACAAGCCATTTTCAACCCTGCCCAGAATTTCTTGGGAAACCCGGCAGATGTGCCGATGCCACGTGTCAGTGACTGCCGGAACGCGAAACCCTTGCGCTCACAAATCGGACTCTTGCTGAGACTCCAGAGATTAGTCAATTATTTCTTGGATGTGAATAAATCGAAATTATGACATGTATCAAATGTACCAATTTTTCGACATGTGACTGCAGCGGTGAGTGCTCATCAAAATGGGCGGATGAAAAAATGCAGTACAATGAACTCGGCATAACGAGAGTTCTGCATCGGGCTTGCATCACAAATGTTAGCAATCAGTCCACTTTCTACTGCGCTCTCCGTTGGCCAGAGTTTTTAACGATTAAGTATTTTTATTACATCCTATGAATATTATCTCACACGCAGCATCACTTCACTTTGTTTGAAAAATATTTGATCCCATTTGCAAACAACGGATCTAAATAATAATTTTTAAAAATAACTCATTTAGAGGGTTAATGAAACACTTCCGACTGAAAGTCCCCGATGCCAAAATTATGCTCTGCATTTAGCAGAATGAGACGAGACGATGAGTTATACGCAATTGAAACGGAGTGAAACCCTCAAGGGGGTGGCATGGATGGAAGCGGATGCCTTTTAGCCAGGCATTGAAGTGGGAAAGGCGGCAGTGCTCAAAAGAAATAAGTGTTTGGTTATGTGCTTTAAGGACAACCAAGTCATGTATGTGAAAATGCTAAAATGGGGGACTCATCCACTTGCGATCCCCTCCAGAATCTTTAGTCTAAGGACTTTCATTGGCATCGACGAATGGCCTGAAAAAGCCTGATTAATCAGCATTTCCGCTCTTATGAAAAGTTTCAAAAGTGAATCAATTCGCAGATTGCCTTTTGAAAATGGCATCTAACAACTATAAAAAAATGATTGTAAATTTTAAGTTTTTAAGTTATTATGTGAGAAAATTATTTTTAAGATTATTTATCGTAATTCCTTTATGTCATCAACCAACTTCAACAGGTTTGAAAAAATCACAAACATTTCTCTATTGGTCTCTATCTCTATCCCTATCCCTCCCCCCTCTCCCTTTATATGCATGAAATGTAAGTTTAACATCGCAATCATATGAAAAGGGAGTGAGAGTTTCTCAGTCAGTCATGTGATGGCCTTTAATTCCTTGGATGGGCAAATCGAGCTTAATGCAGATGCAGAACTGGAACTGTTCAATCAATTTATTAAACCTATCTGTATGCAATCATTCGTTTGCGGAAAAAGAATAGTATAGTTAGAGCCTATTTTTTGGTGTTTAAATTAAGCACCAAATCGAACAAAAATAATTTATCTCAGCAATAAATAGTTTAAAAAAGCAATGAAGTAGATGCTGGAGCATTTGCACAAGAATTCCGTTACATTATGAACGATATATTTTGTGCTTCTTCTTCCACTTAGAATAAATTGGGAAAAATATTTAATTCGACTATAGCATTTTAATGCCAGTTACCTAGCAAGCGTTTTAAAAGGGATGGAAGTACTGCATATTGTTTAATTCAGAGACATCGAACATAAATTGTACAATAATAAATTTGACAATGGTGATATAGAAAAATATAAGAAAATTTTTTAAAAAATCGTTAAGAAATTATTTTATGTTTTGAATTTGATTATATTAAGCTTAATTAATTATCATTCAACAGAACAATTTAAATATATTTAATACATAAAGAAAAAGTTGTATTGTGCTGTCTTAGGTGGAAAAGGAAATGTAAACTTAATTCTTAATGTCTGTAAAAAATATCTGAACTTTTAGAATTCCTAAAGGGATCTAGTAATAAAGCAATAAGTAAAAAGAGATTTAGAAGTAAATAGAAGTAATGTGTATTTATATGATTAAAATGATCATTTAATATATTTTATATTGTGCTATAAATGCTTTGAAGGGTTATAAATTACCGTTTAATCATTAAGTTCGTAATGTTTTCTAAGAGAAACACATTGTTATAACAGCTTCTTTAAAAAGCTAGATCCTTTCTCCATCATTCTATTTTATAGACATTTGCGACTGTTACTATATTGAATGGATTGCTTATTAAAACTAATGAAAACTGTCCAAGCTTTATATTACTCGGCTCTTTTAAAAATATAGTAGCTAATTATTTCTGAAAGTAATTTATTCTCTCAGAACTTTTCACGAAGCAAAATAATATATTCCATTTCAGAGAATCAATTAAACTGAGATTAAATTCGGCAACTTAACCCATCGCATTCCGAATATGTGAGCTTAACAAATTAATCAAAGCGCTTTCGAGTTCCAATTCGCAACAATGTCGGAAATTAAATTATAAGCGAATTATACAGATAAATGGAAATGCATTTTAACAATATCTATCACAAACTCACAAATTCGTGCAATGAATGTTTCCAAACATTTTAACTCTAAAAGGATAATGTTTTCCGATTCCTGCGATCCATCTTTTCTGTTTCGCGCTAAAACCTTTACATTAGCTCTAATGCATCAGATGCTTAGATGTCTCGCCCGATAGCTTCCAAGTGACGAAGTGCAAAGTAAACAAAGAAATTAATTTCGGCTGGTTTGGGGGGGGATGCAAGCCCACGATCTGCGATGGTCATGGCTTCACTTATTAAAGCCTTAACGCAGAGGCAATCTACGAAAACACTATACTTTGAGCGCTGACACTTTATGGCTGCAATAAACTTTTATGGATGCGGAATTCAAATTTATACCTCGGTAGAAAATGGTGCTCATTTTGACAAAAGATACAGTCATTGTTATAATAGCAATCTGATAAGAAATGCGGGATTTATTGCATATTTGGATGCGTTTCTGATTTTGTCTTGGAGTACTTTCTATTAATATAGCTAACACTTATGGCTTTAGTCTGATTTATGAAATACTACAAAGAATTTTATAAAAATTTAAAAATACTATAAATTGACATCCGTACTAATTAAAAATATTAATGATGAATAAAATAATAATAAATAAATTAAAAACTGCGCCTTTAGAGGTTTTGAATGAACTTGACATTTTTTATAATTTAGAAAATAGCTAACTTTGAACCAAATTTTCCAGACATTTTGAAGTTTTGAAATTCGACGTGGTCATACAGTTTCGATAATGTAATATTTCAATAATTTCATGCCTAGTATTAATTTAAATTATCAGGCCACTTACAATTATCCAGTTTCTCCTCAATATGAAACTGATCTAAGCAATTGGCAGACATTTCCAAAACTATTCTATTAATAAATTAGGAAATATATATGAAAGTCAACAAATAAAAGAAAATCTATAAAAACTAAAGGTTTTAAAAATATGCTTTTAGAATTTTTAAAATGAAATTATATTTATTTAGAAAATCAAAATCTGTAGATCAAAGTAAAAATGTGAGTGGGAAAAAATACCATAAGAAAATAAAGCAACGATCGGCATGTCTATTTCTGATTTATATTTAAAAGGATTCCCATTGAACATTCCTTCTGACGCTTCGGGTGTGTCATTCGGCGTCTTCTACTTTGCGAAAGAAAGAGAATGATCCGGGCGAAGAAATTAACTTCAATAGTTGAATTAATTTGGTTTGAGAAAAGGAAACGCACGATTTGTAGAGGTTAAAATTCCTCTATTAAAAATTTAAATAAACGAAACTCAAAAAATGCATTTCAAACGTTTATGTTTTTGGCTGCAATGAAGTGATTTGTATGAGGAATTCAAATATTCGCAAAAACAGAAATATGTTGCTATTATGTGTCTGTTACAAAAATAGTATAATAAGAAATGAATGATTTATTACAAACAAGGTGTATTGAGAATTTTTGGCTTTCCCTCGCAATTCCGATTGTTTAAATAGTAGACATCTAATGCTTTAGTGTTCATTATTTGGTTTATGACAATCACAAATTATATTAAGATTTCAAATACTAAAAATTTTTTAATGCATTTCTGGATTAAATTATAATCTTTACATAGATTTTAAATTATAGAAATAGAGTTTTTAAGAAGATTATTTTTTAAAGTGCATTAAAGTAAAGGAAACATTTCTTTAAACATACAAAAATAAAGAAAGAAGAAAGAAAATCATAAAATCTGGGCCGCTCATTTTCTTAGAAATAAGAATTTGAAACACAATTTAGAATCATATTTTTTCGTTTTTACGTTTATTTTTAACTATGCAGTGTTTAGGAATGGCTTCTTCATTTCATTGATTGCTCATTCATTGAAATGATTTAAGTTTTTTTTTCTTATTTTGTTATCATTTTAAACGATTGGATTTTTTATGTAAGTTTATTTTATTTTTAAGCATAATTAAGAGTTTAAAGAAAGTCGTATTATTTTTGACTTGATTGTCTGTAACAATATACGTAATATAAATTTAAATTAAAAGGCAACATTTTACTTACAACAAACTTAAATATATATATATATATAATGTTATTGTGTCCTCGATTGTGTATTTAATTTTGTTTATTTGTATCAATGTCTAATTTTCAAGTAGTACTATAGGTGCTTTTTGATGAACTTCATTCTTCTCGACCCTAGTCAATTGACGAGGGCGACTCCAGAGCTTCTCTTGTACTTTAAATCCTCCCGTGTTGCTCGACAGCCCCAGACTTAAGGAGTCGCACCCCTACAAACGCAGTGGATCTGCAGCAGCATCGATTTGGAGTCTGTTTTCCGAAGCCGCACTCCCAGAACTGCACTTAATTTCAAAAATAAAGCAAATAAAATAAGTAAGGGCATACAATTAATATTTTAGAAAGATTAAATAAATAAGCTAAACAAAGGCTTTTAGAAAAAAGTATTCCCTGCGGAACGATGGTTGTCATTTTTTTTCACTTTTATGCATTTCCTATATTATTAAATAATATCAAATTCCAACAAATACTGTAAGTAAATGTCTGCAGCAACTGAACACTTTAATGTTTTCAGTCCGAATTGTTGGTGCAATTTAATTCCAGCCAAAGAGCCCGATTTCATTGAGCGTTTAATCGGAGACATTTAGTCTCGTTGAGTAGAGAAGCCCATGGATTTTTAATAAGCACTTTAAGAAGCAGCTGAAACATTACCTACTCATGACATTAGCATATTGATTGATTTCTCTGCACCCTCACGGTGGGGAACGCAATGAAAAGAAGACATATTCCGATCCTTGTTTCCATCTAAGCGGCACCGGTGAACTAAATGAGACGGAAATGAGCTGCGCGTTTCGACCGATCCCGTAATCCCATTTACGCTTCACAATGCAGCCAGCAGGCAGAGTACATGGGCAGAGCATCGAATCCTGAAACATTTCAAGTTAATCTCCTGGGATCTAAAGGTTATTCATTTGCCAAATATATGCACAGTCCTTCCATGGCGACTGCCGATTGCTCATCTGAACTTCAATGCAGACGAGAGAAAAGCGAAAGCATATTTTCTCCGAAAATCATACATGGGAAATTAAAGCAACATTTCAATTTGTTTTCCCCATGAAAGACTCGGAATTCGATTCGATGTGCTGACCGACTTTTGTTAGTGAAGAATTTTCTCTCACCGCCCGGAATTGTGATTCGGAATGAGCGGTGATGCAAAGATTAGCAATGAAATCTAAATGGGGAAACTTGCCGAACGAATCCAAATATTTATTCCTTGCCACCAGCAGTTTGCTTTATTACTTCGGTGATGTTATTACCGATAACTAGAGATTTCAAACAGAGACTAAACCAGCTTTATTTCAGATTCTTTAAAACTCTGCAATATTTGCACTGATTTAAAAATACGATGCGCACTGCATCCTTTAAATCATATGAAGTAATTCAGTAATTCAGTCGCAAATTATCCAGTGAACTAAATTGCGAACATCCATCAAAATGTATAAGCATTTCAGTTTAGCATATTTTTTGAATGCATTTATTTTTGTTTGCAAATTTCTCACGAAAAAAAAATGGAAAATTCCATAACAAAGTTTTCACTTACAGACAGAACTCGGGGATTTGTTTAGCGATGCTTTTATTTAAAGGATAAAAAAGTACTTTAATGTTTTCGAGAATCAGGTGTCGATTTATTGTAGTTCTACATGTGTATAGAATCATGCTGCGTAGCTGAAAAAAATTACTATATATATATATAAAAGCAAAAAAATGTTAGAAAGGTTATTAAAATTGCTCATTTTTAGAATACTTACAAAAGTTGTTAATGTTTTTGTAATTACTTTTTAAGTCTCCATGCAAAATAAATAAAATTATTGCGTATAGAAAATAAATAATCAATATTAATTATTGTCTTTCGAATGCTAGTGACACTAACAATGCGATATCAGCATTAGTAACAATTAATTTTTGATAAAATGTTTTATTATAAGAAAAACATTTTACTTTTCATTAAATCATAATTTTAATTATAAAGAAAACTAATAACTATATGCGTACGAATTTATATTTCTTATATACTTTAAGCAATTTTTCCATATCGTAAACTTAAATTAAGTTCGAATAAAAATAAAAATAATGTTTACCTTTCAAAAAATTATAACGAAAAATATACCAAGTCTATGCCATCTCGCACATTATAGAATCTCGCTGTCCCTTTAAATGAATGCTTGGTTTTTGGAACAGACACAGTTCCAAAAACGGACACATTCAGACTCATCAAAATTATTCTCCAAAATCTCGAGATCATTTTAGGAAAATATATTCTCTTCTGCTTAAGATAATATTCATGACTTTTGTTTGAGGAATGAATGATATATTTTTGGACAACTAAAACAAAAACTCTAGCCAGTAATAAAAAACCATTTATCAGTGTTTGGAAGCTAATGAGTTTCCTACAATCTTCTAAGATTTATACTATCTAAAGCAAAATAGACGAGTTAAAGTTGTATATTTGTAAGTGATACTTTCAATTTAAAGCTTAATTTTTGCTCTACAATGCATATTATTGTGTTGTGGTTCATGTCTAATATTTCATCCGCCTGTATCGTTGAGATCTCTTTTTTAAATGATCAACGAAAAGCCTTTGAAGAAGAGGCGTGAGGATTAACTTGGCCCTATGCGGAGAGTACCAGAAAAGGAAATTTGCTTCTTCGTCAGTTCTGAAATGATGCTTTTTCCAAATTTTGCTCCAGAAATATATTTAACAGTTTATTTTCTCCGTTTGTTTTTTCCTGTGTCGGAAGACATCTCTTCCCCCCCCCCCCAAAAAAACGATCCATAGATCCATTTCTTTTCACAAGCAAGAGCAGGCAAGATCCCCTTACGCATGTTTACAGAAAACTTTTAGCCAGCAACGTACAACCTTCTAGTGCTCTTTCATTATAAAAGTTAAGAGCCTAGTGAAAAGCCAAAGGGAAATGTTTCATTCCGCTTATTATTAAAAAATTATTAGTTCCATTTTGAATGGCCTAAGAAATTTTCAAAAAGAATACAGCTTTTTAGCTAGCCATTAAATGCAAAATTCTTAAGTATGCTGAAATTCAGATTTAATAAGTTATTAAATCTCAATAATTTCATATTCAGAATTTTCCCGTTTGAATCGAGGATCAACTGCTGATTTCTTGTTCACCTGCTCTCACACATTCGCACGAGACGCTCCACTGCAGTAAACCATGCCAACAGACTGTAGCATTGGCGAAGTCTGAAAACTACAGAAATCCCTGAATTCAACGGTTTTTATTTGGAGTAGAAACAAAAATAACATTTCCTGAAAAACAAAGGAAATTAAAAGCTATTTAGAATAATACCGAAATTTTAATCTTTGGAAAATTTGGGCGTAATCTTTGGGTCTTTCTATGATCCTATACAGTAGTTAACATAATAATCGTGTTGAGTGAAAGTATTTAAATAATAACTTTTGCTTTGAAAAGAGAGCCATTCTATTCCTTTAGACGTTCCATGTTTCAACTGCTTTTACTCTTGGTAGCTATTTTTCTTTTGCCAAAAGGAAACAAGCTGCAGCAGCATGACGAAGAAAGCTTTGATCCACGCAGAGAAAGTGCATGAAGAAAAAAAATCACGCCAATTCTAAAAAGAAGCAGTTTTTGAATTTGGCTCCATAAGTACGTTTAGCAGTTCATTTATTTTCATGCTCCTTCGTGCGCTTTCCCGCCGTGCAAAAACACATTCTTTTCCCCAGCAGACCACACGCCGGCTCATTTCCTTCCAGCTGCGAGAAGAACCATCTCCAGAACACAAATAAATAATCCCCAAGTAAATCTGGCGTATCCCGTTCCACTGTTCAGAACTGGGAACGCAAAATAGACCTCAATTTAAACTTCTATCAAGACGATTCGCATATGCTTGTCATCAGCGATTGTGGCTAGGGGAAGTATACCTTCTGGCATTTTTCATCATCGGATGCATAAATAGAAATACAGAAATCAGATTTTTTTTCAACTTATCCCCTTCTTTTTTTTTCAAGAAGCAATGTCCCTTTATGAAGAAGGCGAAAATTGAAACATCTTTTTTTTTTTCTTTTTTTTTTAAGATGATTGCTTTCTAAGAAATGATTTTCCGGTAGAGGGGCACAAAAAGTTGGATTCAAAGAGAGGAGGGTGATTGAACATATTACGCTTCCTCTAACGTAGTCAGATGTTTTGATTTTTATTTTTCACCAATTTTACTATTTTTGACTTTTAGATTAATTTTTGAAATAGAAGCGAAAAAGCTGAAAATAAAAATGCTAATAAAAATGTCTGAAGGGAGTCTCTTCCAAAATGCAGTAAATTACTTCGGGGATTTTTCAATTGTGACAAAAGAAAGTCTGTTTTTTTAAGCAAAATTCAATGATTTTCAATTTAAGTTTATTACAGTGATTTAAGGATTAAACTATTCATATGAAAGAGAAAAAGCAGAAATTCATTCAATGAATATTTTTAATAATACTCAATATAACTTTGCATGTAATTCAAAACAAATGCTGCATTTTTACCGTACTGACACTTTGTGATTTGTCAAAAAGAATTATTTAAAATATCAACGATTCGGAATCACTGAATTCGATTTTTATAATTTTTTTCTCTGTATGAAATTGGGACGAAATAAATTCTCGTCGTACTTAATCAAGAGCGTTTAGTAATAAGACATTCAAATGTCCATTTTTAAACAACCACAGTGCAGTAAAACCTAATCAAGCCATTTTGTGTTCTTTCAAAAAGGGCTTCTTTACGTATTCTTTCAGTTCTGATTCTCCAATACCTTTTAGTGTCGCTCCGGATGCTTTGCTAGCAAAGGGATGGAGAGAAATTAGGAAAGTTCAAGTCAAATGTCTGATCCCAGAATTTTCGCTCTTTTAAAACAATCAATTAGTGCTATATCTAGAAGACAATACAGTCCCTTTATAAATATGAAAGTAGCCTTAAGGATTTAAGTGATAGAGCCCGCTTCGAGGAATGAGGATATAGAACAAGGAGCAAAACGAAAAGGCTGACTTGGATGGTGACGGAATGCGTTGCTGTAAGATGACTTTGTACGATCATGGGTAGCAGTCATGATACCTAATCATTAGGGATTCTCTTAATCCCTTCTTCATAGAATATTGGTGAGTGAAGGAACCGGTGAGTAATATAAAGTACTTTGGGATTTGTCATGCTGAATCGACGGGAGAGGTCCTGAAGCTCATTAAAGGTATTGTCCACCCACCCAGCATAAAATTGTGGATTGGACAAGGCCGCGAATACCTTGCATGGCATGGGCATACAATAGCTCCAAAGTGTACATCATTGGCAAGAGTCTGCCATTTTTACTGACTCTATTGCGAAAATAAGATTTTTTGAATGCCTTTTCCTTAGTTTGGACAAAAAAACAGCTAAAAAAATTTCATAACTTTAATTTTAAGAGTGGAGTTTTAAAAATAAGAATTACTTCTATTTATATAAAATAAAGCTATTTTATTTCTGAAACCTACATAGCATAATTAGACCATTTGGCTATACATATTATTTATCCTGTAGCAACTACAAAAATTTTTCCAAAAGGCAACGCAACGCAGCTAATATGAGGAAAAATCTGGATTCCTGTTATTAGCCTTTAAATTCAACGATCAACAACAAAAGTAGCTCTATTTTGAGTAATTAGGGTACTTATATATTAGACCGTCCAACTTTTTCACCAAATTTAAAATCGTCGCCAATGAGTTGCTAAACCGCCAATTATGGCAATCCAACAATAGTGTAATCCGTTGGTCTTTATCGCCAAATTTAAATCCTTCACCAAAGAGTTACTTAACTGTTGGTGAATAACTAATTTTCACACAATCCAAATTAAACGAAAAAATTAAAAACTTTCTCTAGTGATTCTTATAAATAATTTAAACCTAGAACAAAAAGATTTTTTCTGTATAAAGATAGAAAAGATCACAAAAAGCTGAAGTAACTATCATTTTGGAAAATCGGATAATAATTCCTCTAATTTGGACACCAGCTCTCCTTCTCTTTTTCACATTAACAAATGTACTTAGAAAACCACACCCGAAGCTGATTCAGCTTTCGTAGACGTTGGCACAAATGGAGGGCATCAATTTACTTCTTTGGTGAACATTTCTGAAAAGGTATCACTCGCTAGGAGCAAAACAAGAAATGTATCTTTGCAAAAAAAATTCTATAAATTTAATACTTATTTTTAAGCGCATTTGTTGCATCAAAGCAATTTTAATTTTATTATATGTTACCTAATTAACAAATATTAGATATATTTTCGTTCCCTTATAATTATTTTATTTTTTCCATTTAGCTTTCCGACATGTTTCCTTAATGATACATGAGAAAAGAGCGATAGTAAATTTATTTCCATTGATATAAAAACTAGGAAATTTCATTTCTTACTTTATTTTATCCGTTTCAAATTCCTTACGTTTTAAAAGAATGCTTTTTGAACTATTTATTTTTATAATAATATCGTGAGAGTGTTTTATTTTGTTTAGTATTCTACAGAGGAATTCAAAAATAACAGTTTTGCTTTGTATTCATATATATACCTCTTACCTCCAATCGTATTTTTTTACAAGTCACTGTAAAGAAAACTATTTAGAAAGTACAATAAACGTTTTGAAATTATGATCAGATCTAAATGGAATATTGTTCATATCTCCAGTCCTGGCACTGAATCACTTTAATTGCTCCATTTTCTTTCATACTTTAACAGTAATCCATAGCTCAAGTTTGAGCCTTTTATATTTATCTAAACTTTACTTTTGTAAGAATTATTCCCCCCCCCCCTCGAGGATTCAACTTTGGAACGATTCCAGATAGGACAACTTTAAATTACAATTCTTTCGGGGAGAAATTTAGTGGAAATCACGTGTCAGTTGCCCTTTTTTTCTTTTATTATTATCATCATTTCTTCTCATCGAAAACGGTGTCTTGAGTGATTTCCTCAGTTGCTCTTTGGAACTCTTAGAATTTTAGATTAGTTCTTTCTTTGTTTTTTGCTAGGCAGATTTTTTTTGAGTCTCTTAAAAAATAGACTTTTGTTTCTAGTTTATATTGATTGTAAGGTTTAAATCAATACAAAGAATGAAAAAAATATATAATGATGGAGTTTTATAGAAATAAAATAAAGGCATTTATATTTTTATTACTCAGTCAACTTTCACAAAAAAAGTGTGGAACTTTTTAAAAATTTATAATATAAGTGTCTCAAGAATATTTTACTAAACATGAATTATCGAACAGATGATCTCTATAGAAATGTAAATTTGGTAATTCATCAAATTATTTATTGATTCAAATTTCATAAAAAAGGATTGTTTATTTCATTTATATCATTATATCATTAAATATATTAGACATGTTCTAATTAATGAAAGTATAAGAAATTGAGTGTTGGATCCTGAATACAGCGAATACCTCGGGTCTATCAAACTATGTATGCCTACAATAAAACTCACTTATTATGAAGCTCAATGTTTGTGTGTTGGCACTCTACATGTCGGACCGCTTGACCCTCAGCAACGAAATTTGGTTCATCTATTCCTTGGAAAATGAGCGCATGGGAAATAATTTTTTTTAAAATTTTAATTAAAATGTTAGAGAATTAAAAAAAATTGCAATAACTTTTGAAAATATGGCAGCTTAAAATTGATTGTTATTGAAGTAAAAAATAATTATTTAAAGGACCTATAAATTAAATTATCTCCGACCTATAAATTAAATTTATATTTTTACTGATTTTTTTAGAAAATAATTTAATTTATATTCTTCTATAATTAATTTTGAACCAAATAAAAATATAATTTAACATGCAAGAACCCATTACGTGTGAATGGAGAGGGAGGGATTAACTTTTATCAAGAAGAGGTCATCGCGTTGATAAAAGCTCAGAGTGAAAAGTAAAATACTACTCGCTTATCTAAGGTAAGCGAAGTTTAATATCTACCCTTTCTATTCAGGGCCCAAAGGTTAATGAAGCAGATGAATGTATTAAAAAATATTAACAAAGAATGATAAAAAATATCAATAAATTATAGCAGTAAATGTTCCATTAAACTAAGAATATTTAGTTTTTGTCTAGAACTTTTCTTTATGAATCGTATTTAACAAAATATTCGTGAGACACTAATATCTATACACATACTTGTAAGGAACATTCGTGTGGTAGATCTCAAAAGTCAGACCGCTTGACCTACATCTACAAAATTTGGTGCAAATATGTCGAAAATATGCACTTTGGAAGTCTTTTAATAATTTTAATTAATTGAAAATTAATCGAAGTTTTGGTAATTTTCTAGTAAAACTCCTAAAAACATTATAGCACAAAACTGATTTCCACAAAAAAGGAAGTTCAAAAAATAATCTTTTCAGGGATACTAATGTTTTAAAATTCAAATAAAAGTTCTATTTTGAATGAATTTTTGAATAAATAATTTAATCCTTTTTCAACAATTTACTTTGCTGAAAACAAAAATAAAATTTTACACTAACATGTTTCACCTGCAAAGAAAAAAAAAGCTTTTATAAACGTAATGCCATCCCATTGATGAAAACTCAAATCAGGAAATAAGTTTAACTATTACAGAAAATGAAATCTAGAAAAGTGCACTTTTTTAGATTTAATTTCCAGTAATAGTTAAACTTATAGTGTATGAATGAAGTAATATAAACTGAGTTTATGAAATGAAATAAATAAGAAATATAATATCTTTTACAATATCTACATGATTTCAATAAATGAACTTTATTTAAATAAACATGGTTTAGTACATATCCTTTCAATTCATGGCTCAACGACTCACTCATAAACCTTTAATAATAGAAATGCATGTGTTAAAAGGGTTATTCAAAATTTCATAAAAAATAAGAAATTACTTTATAGTTTAGAACATTAGCATCATTGAAAATATTATTTTTTGAACTTCACACGATGTAGAAATAAATATTGTGTTGTAAAAGTTTTAGAAGTTACACATATACTCAGCTGTATAACAAATCAGCTGCCTTTGGCAACCCTCCGGTTCTCCAATCTTAATGCTCCTTAAAATATTCAATTAATTATTTTTATGTATCTTGTTTTCGTCATAAAATTATTTTTATGAAATTTTTGAATTCATATTATGAATTTCAAATTTTGATAGGTACATCATTCACATATATTAGGGCTTTAACCCATAATGTATTGTTAATTTTTCTAATTTTCTTTCAGTTCTCGTAAAATTTCCCTTTCAAATTAAAATAGATATTAAACTGCAATTGATGTAAAAGAAGCACTTTTTATTGATACTAAGCCTTTTTTTTTAAATATGAGTACCAATGAACAATACTTAATAATCTTCATAATTTATGCAATACCTCGGGATTCCTGCAACACAAATAACACTGATTCGTCTTAAAATTCAGTTTTACTTTGCAAATTATTTATGACATATTAACCATTTATTTTGTTTTGTTACATAAACATACTTTAAAAAATGAAGTCTCAATTTTATAAAATCCTTTAGTTCTGTAGTATTATATTTTGTAGATACTTTTGACACTAAGAACACTTTTGAATTCAAACATTTTTCACAAAAAAAAATGAACGTTTCAATCTTCTGCTATCAAATCTAATTGATTAAGGAAACATTGAATTTAGTCGTATAGAAAAATCAACATTTTCCCAACATAGGAAGATCAGTTTTGAGTTACCCCGGACGTTGATTGGAGTTGAGGAGATCAATGAAGTGTCTACAATCACGTGGGTTTATTCAATAATGATATTCAAATTTTTATAATTGATCAGTTTTAGTAACTGATTTAACTGATTGCAAAGAAATTCTTTCTGCTTAAAATACTAGTGTCTCTAGAACATTTTGTTAAATATAATTCAATTAGCAGAGAATTTAGATAAAAGCTAAGCTTTCGTAATTTATTAGAGCATTTATCGACAAGTCATATAACATTTTATTGTTACACTATTTACTTCATTTAGGCCATTTTAACACATGCATTTCTATCATTATAGGTTTAAAAATTAGCTGCGAGACTTTGAATTGAAAGAATGTATATAAAACGTTTGCTTTATATCAACTATGTGGAACTATGTTGAATCAACTATATAGATATTGTAAAAGATCACAGAAATTTTATCTTACATTCATTTTTAGCAAATATTACATTTCTTATTTTTTTATTTCATTCAGAAATTTGTTAATTTGAGAATTCATCAATGTGAAGCAACAGATTGGTAATTGACAAAATCTAATTTTTCCCCAGACACGTCTCAGGTGTTCCGGCATGTAAAATTTTATTTTTATTTTGAGTGAAATAAATTTTAAAGACATATGATTAAAATATTTTTAATTCATTAAAAATGGCAATTTAATTTATAGGTTAAAGCAATGGTATCATTAAAAATGTAATTTTTATAAATTTACTTTATGTCAAAATCGTGTTTCATATTCTGATAAGTTACTTCGAAAAAAATGTTAAAATTAATTTTTAATGAATAAAAATTATAATTAAAAATTACAAAATTGCTTCGATTTGTACATTTTAGACCTCCAAGGTATATATGGGCCAAATATTGTAGCTTTAAGCAAGACGGTCTAACCTGATGAGAGCTCCAACAGATAGATATACAGATTATAAGCATAGATACGTATTCACTTCTTTGATAAATGTGATGCAGAAAGATATTGTAAAAAAAAACAGTGAAAACAGAAAAAAAAATTCCATTGTACTTTTTAAGGAATTACTAAAAAATTTCTAAACAATGATGATTATTTGCTTATTCACTTTTTTTATTATTATTTTGGATTTTTAAGGCATTTCCTAGGACTAAACTTGTAACAACATAAAGAAATGATCTTTTCTGGCAATTAAATTTTATGAATTTAGATCTTTTCTCCTCAAATGCTCTGATCATTCAACATTTCAGCAACACCGTTGTAGTATTTTTCAATTATAACAGATACTTGGCGACTTTTCTATTTGAGCTATCTTGGTGCAATTTTGAGAAGAAAAATGTGACTTATGGTTATAATTAAAAAAAAATTTAGGTATTAGTGGGAAATTATGAGAAATGTACTAATGAGAATATAAGATACATATTTGAAAATGTTTAATAACAATTATACACTGTGCATACTTCAAAATGAAGCCACGAATTATGTGTGAGGAATACTTTGTTGGAAAAAAGAGTACTCTAATAAAAATATTCGAAATTTTTGTTTGAGAATTGTTTTAGAATCATAACTGAGTGAAATTTTAAAATATTTTTGCAGTCATTTTATTGGTGTCACTGGCTATTAATAAATACACCAAAACTGACAAAATAATTTTAGACAGACTTAACTTTCAATGAAAAGACTTTGATGATAAGTTCCTATGTCCTTGCTTCACAGAAATGGAGTTTGTTCCAGAGGAACAAAATATTGGCATATTTAATCCGGAAATAGGAATGTAAATTGTGAAGTGTGTATCTACGTGGATGTATCCCTTCTCTCTGTCTCTGTTCTGCGTAGTGGAATGCTCCAATTACCACAGTTGCAGCGAAATGATAATACCAATCTTGGTTGTCCTCCATTCAGATTGAATAATTTACGATCTCGTCCTTCCACTGGACCGTACGGACGGACATTTCCTTTTTATTCTCAACCTATGCAATCCAATCAACCGTTTTTATTTCTTCTGCTACCTGTCGCACTTTCGCCTTATCTATGTCTCCTGCAACTACACTTCTGTATTCTTGTGTTACCACTTCTTTCGTTAGTGAGATTCTTTTTCAAGATTCCATTTCCTGCCCTATCTTACGGGCACCCAAGACGCATTTCGCGATTCTTTGTTTTCAAGTTTTTCTTTTCTTCTCGAGAGCAATGTTACGTTTCTTTTTAGCCCCACACCCTACTGCCAGGGGAAACAGTCAGGCAGTTGGGGATGGAACTAGGTTTCAGGGAAATAACTAATTTTCTGCTAAGGTTATATGGGGAGCCGGGCACTTGAGGTTATCAAGGAGATGTAGAATGGGATGTTTAATATCATTACCGACTTGCGGTGAAGGAGAGGTTTTAGTGTTCGAGTATTTTGCCCTCCTGTGCGTTATATATCCCAGAAAAAGATGGGACTTATAAAGTTGCCTTATTGAATATATTTCTATATTTTCCAAGTCTTGTTTATAAATTAATTCACATATCTCTCGATATATTTATAATTATTTTCCCGACTGATTTATTTAAAGCTCGAACACATTTACAAAAAAAATGGAAATGAAGATTTTGTTTTTTGTTTGGTCTTTTGGGCTATTTTTACTGCATTGGAAAATTCACTAGCGGTTTTAAATCATTTATAAGCTTTCAAATGTGCTTTTTGAAAGCTTATAAATGATTTAAAACAGCACATATTTTATGTTTTCATGCCATGAGTAGGATTTTGTTTTGTAAGTCAGATAGATATATGGATTAAATATCTTTAATTGTTATTTATATAGGAATTGTTGTTTTTCGTTTTTATTTAAATATCATTAGTCTATGCTGTAGGTTTTCCTTTTGTTTATTATTATCAACAGTTAATTTACATTCAAATGTCAACATTTCAGAATAGGATGAATAATCTTAAATAATTTAACTATGTTTATAAAACTATTTTTTAAATTTATTGCACAGTAATTCAAATATGAATCTCGTAGTCATTTTTCTGAACATTATTTTACGATTATTTTCATTCAAACTTAATTTATGGATACTTTTAATATTTTTGTTTCTTTAATTACCAAGGCTAAATTCTAAATATTAATTTTTAATTGTCAAGATAGTTTCCTTTTTAATTGAGGCTAAGATTTCTGAACTAAACTTAATTTCGTTATAAGTATCACAAAAGTGTATCCAAAATAAAAATATATATAATTAGATAGGGGTATTATTCTTCAAAGAAAAAAAGCGACGCCTCGACAGTGATCTGATCGAACCAACTGATTAAAGAACTTCAATGTTTTATACTTTTCTGAAAAAGAAAGCAACTTCCTTAAAAAAATAATTCAATAAATTATAGGCAAAACGTTCGGGGAACAATTGACATTTCATTTATTTATTCTTAAAAACCAACAATGAATAATAAAATTATCTAATATATTTTTTTGCATATCAATCTTTCGTCAACAAAAAAGGGGGAAAAAGCGATTAATTGCTCAGATTTTTTATAAATTTTTCCTCCTTGAATTTTGGTAAAACGATCGCGGCAAAGCTTTGCGAAACACCAAAATGTATTGTTTTCTTCAATATAGTTTTCAGAAGCCGATTATGTTTAATAGCCCTGTTTTCCATCACCTTCACAAAATTACCAACGAAAAAAATCATAGTTTTGGGGAAAATATTTCAGAATAATTGATCGTTACTGCGTAGTTTGACAACTTTATTAAGAATTTTTCGCTTGCATCCAGGAAGTTTAATGAACTAATTATAACCTCTAATTATCACTTGATATGACAAACGATAATAAAAAGCAACCCACAGAAAAAAAGCGGTTTTGAAACTGCTGCATTAAAGAGAAAAAAAACCCCAACTAGAAGTATTCTGTTCGATTTTGCCATTATTAAACCAAAAGAATGTAATGAAAATAAATTATTTTTAATGGATTTTTCTTTGGAATTTCTTAATTTTATGAAAGGAGAAAATGCAGAATTCAGAGAATTCAAAATGCTAAAAAAAACAGGATTTGGTTAAAAAATGATAAAAGTTTAATTTTTAATCTTGTTTTATCTGGAATTATGCCACATTATGAAAGGAAATAAAAATAAAAATTTTCTCAATAACATACTTCACGAGCTAGTAGAACTCTATTTTTAAGATAATCAAAATATTTTCATTTTAATTATCTTCTGTTTTTCGTCATTCAGTTTGAAACTCAATATTACAGATGTTGTAAATAGCGCTAAGTGGCGCCAAAATATGGGGACAAATTTCTATTAAATTAATCTGCAATATTGGTGAAAATTTATAGTAGCATATTGTCATCGAAAGTTTATATATATAATAAGTTTTCAGACTTCTAGTCATTAAAGAGTTGACTGAAAAATCTCTAACTCTAAATATGAAATAAGTCAAGTTAGATAAAGTCTGGATAAATATGCATTGATTTTTATTTTATGTGAGCCTTATCATAACTACCATTCATACAAGTGTTTATTAAACATATGTTATTGGTATACTCTAATTACTCTTTGAACACATATTACATTTTTAAAATGAAGATATTTCTTTCTATTGACCAGACCAACAAATACTTTTCAAAATTAAGATTTTTTTTACACTAAGTTTTCTTGTTATGAAAAAGGAGCAGATCAGCTTCACAAATAATGACAAAAATTCGATAGACAGTGACATACTATTATAGAGTTCAAAATTTGATGACTAATAACTATCGGTTACGATCACTCTAAAGCACAGTTTTTAGTTGACTGTTCTTAAACTGTTCTAAAATTTTCCCAAAACCTTCTTTTAGTTCTATACAAAGGTTATCAGAACAAATAGTTAACTTTTTTCACAAGGCACAATATCAACCAATAAGGATGCTGAAATCTTCAGACAATGTTATATAAAATGGAGAATCTAAAAATCTAATGATTCTGAAATACCTCTATAATGCTTAAATTTGTCAGGCTTTTAATAAAATTCGTAAATGTTTATATTTGGCTATGCTGATTCATCATCAGCATATATATATATATATATATATAGTAAATATTAAATCCATCATTAAGCCTTGCTTGTTACATAATATAACAATATAGGATCCTTCATTCCATAGATTCATTATTATAAGGCCTAGTTTGTGTCTCACAGTTTATTTTAGAAACATATAATTTAGATCTAACTAAAGCTATTTAAATTAAAAAATAATGGGAATTTGTATTAACTTGAAAAGGTTTGCAAGAAAAAAACTTTTATTTATCTTGAAACACAAGAACTAAATGGAAAAAATAAAAAGCCAAATGAAAAGAGTTTATACATTTCCCGTAGTAAATTTTCTTTTTGGAAAGATCTCATTGAAGACAAAAACCTCATGGGTTTCCTTTGATTACGACAATAAAATTATTTATTGGATTTATTTACAGTGAATATCATTCAATCTGTCATAAAAATAAAATCATGGAATTCCTTCAAATTAAGTCTTGTAATATAAAGAAAATTTTCAAACTATTTTTTCTCAACTTTTTTATTAAAATACAAAAGAAAAAAAGCGAATAATAATTTAAATCTAATTTCTTTATTTCAGAATACGATATTCTAACTCTAAAAGCGTACAGCTTTCGTTTTTTATTGAGATTTTAGGTTTGATACATTGGAAATTGGAAATTATAAAGATTGTAGTATAATTGTAGAGTATCTTCAGCGATTGTTTGAATAATTCTTTTTAAAATCCTCCACTTTCTTATACCATGTGGCAACAATTGATTTGCCTTATTTTAATTAAATCATGTTCCATTTGAATTGATGAATCACAAAATCTCCGTTTCTTTACAAGTAAAGGCGAATAAGGGCTGATTTGTTATTTAGATGCGATAGCTTCATTCTAGAAAGGCAAATAATCAGAAACTTGGATTCACTGATTTCGATGGAAACCCATCTCTCATTCAATGATTTGCCAATAAAAATATTAATGTGCCGACTTTTCTCATTAACAACGAGCTCTCTAAGCTAGAAAATAAACAACTTTTCTACAAAACGAAGCAAATATAATCACCAAATGCAAATTGCCCTCTCTAAAACTTAAGCAGAATTTTGTTCCGGAATAATTATGCCACATTTTTGTCGGCATTCCCCATTTTAAATTCATTTATAAACGACTCAAGAGAGCCTCGCGCACATACGGCATGAGGAATTAATAATTTCCTCGGGCGAAAAATGTCTGTTTGTCTATTACGGTCGCCTTGCGAAATTTCCTAACAGGAATAAAATTTTACCAAAAAATTTTCTTCTACAATTTTCCGTAGTCATCTGCATGGTTTGATGATTCCGCGCGGAGAAATCGTTTGCTGGTTTCCGCCCGAGGTGTGTGCGAATTCGCCGTTTGCCAAGATTAAACTTTAATTGCAACCGAATTTCGGGCCGAGTGAAATGTGTTCGAAAACTGTTAGCAACTATTCCTCTTTCGACGGACAGCTAAAAAAAATAAATGAGTAAGTAAACAAAGTAAAATGATGGGAGTGGGAGGAGGAGGTGTTTAAAGCTGAGAGCGGTGGAAATTGCTTTTTCTCAAATCGAAGACTTGGTCAGTGAAATAGATTTTCGTTTTCATTTCGCCCCCTGTTACCGGAGCTGTATTTTTCGATTCGTTAAGTCATTTTTTTTTTCCTTTAATTTCTGGATCGTCAAGTTGAAAAGGAAAGGAACCGATAAATTACCGTCCGAACTCGTTCGCAGGAGAAAAATATCCTTCATCTGTTTACTTCAAATTGTGATCGAAAAATAATAAGGAGTTATGTCGATAAAGTTCTTTAATATTTGCTGGGTTGGGGGTGTTTTTCGAACTTTAATGCGAAAATGGAAAAATAATAACTTGTTTGAAAATTCGTAGCTCTCGATTTTATTTTTTAACATGGTCATTATTGTATATGGCTCAGAAAATGTTATTTATTAATTCCAGGAAATGGTGGATTATGAAAGTGGGAAAATTATTAATAAGTGAAATCTCCAATTTAACATATTGTTTAGAAAATAAATGCAAATATATTAGGGAAATAATAATAAATTATGTATTCGAAAATTGACTGGCATTAATTTAGTATAATACAAAATTTTAATTCAGTGGGCATTGCTTAGAAATACTTCGAGAAATTTAACTCTGAAATAAAGTTACTAAACATGACTCAACTTTGTAGAAAATATCTTAAAGGGGAAAGTAATGAATATTAAATGAAAAAAAATTAAAAATTAATTTGCGTTTTTTTAATTATATTTTTAAATATTTTAAATGCTTTTGATTTAAAAAAAACTTTTCCTTTTTAGATTTATGATAATTTTACGTTTCTGAATATGTATACAAAATTTTTCAGAAATTTCAAACATGAATTAAGAAAATAAAAGTAATCAACCTTTAAATTAGTATTGTTTTTGCAAAATTTGAAGTATTATTGTTTTAACTCTATTTTATAAGTAAATAACTTGAAATACATTTCAAAAATTAAAATAATCCATATAAATTTTCTAAGCTAATTTTTTAAGAATTTATTTTTGAAAAAATTTACGTTAAAAATATAGTAATAAAATATTAATAATAACGAGTGAATCATTGCATTCATGTCTCACTATTCGGATATTAGATGTGTGTATATTTTTTTGCATGATATTAATCAATCAAGCTCAATTTCCAAATGTGTCTACGATAATGCAGTCATCGAGATCTGTTGTTATTGCAAAAGAAAATTATTTCAATGCATTAACAAAAGAAAATATAGCTGTTATGGTGATTTGAAATTTTATTTGAAGGCATATATGATATGACAGCAAATAATGGTTTCTAAGCATTAAATACAGTGATTATAAAATGTTGATCAAAATGTATAGGATCAGTTTATTCCCTGCCAACTGTAAAAGAGGATTAACTGCGTAGTCGAAGATATTAAAGAAACGAAATAAAATATAAAAGAACATTTAATAGAGGTCTTCAAGCAATATTATTTCCAATATTTGTTTCTTTCTTCATATGATTAATTCGAAGGAAGATTTCGTGACGAAAGGGAGTCGATATGCCTTTTATGGATACTTTCCCATCTCTTTATTCCTATGACTGAGCTCAGTTACATCGGTGCTTCGTTTCAAAGACCGTTGACACTAGACTGTTTTGAGCCGCGATCAGGCCAGGAAGGAGATGCCCGAGTTGGCGCCCTGTGGCCGAATTACTGAGCCACCTCAACGGGGAGACGCGTAGACCCACTTGAATCGTTTGTGGACATTCTTTCAATTGGCTTGCAAACTTAAGCCCTCTCATTCCGAAACCTACACCTTGACCCAAAAACATAATTCAACCGTTTAGTTTTTCTAAGTGAAAAAAAAGGAAATGCTAAGAAAGTAATATTTCAAAAATTCAAGAAAATATAATGAAATTAAGAGAATCGGAAACATTTTTTATTAAGAAATGTCAAGTTTATAGAAAACATAAATTCCAAAATTAAGCATGTATTGCAACTTTAATGCTGTTAAAGGCATTCCTAAAATGTTTTAATGAAAAATATTTTTATCTTTACAATGAACTTATAGGAAATACAAACAATTGTGATTTCTCTAAAAATTGAAAACCAACCTTTGATCGAATTCTGATTGTGGCTCACTCAAATGATATCATTGCTAATAAACTAAAGCCGATCGATCTTTAAGCGAATAGGGCCAATGCGACTTCGAAAGGGAAAATCAAATGTACATTAATCATTTCGATTCTTTTAAAATATTTTATATGCTTTTTTGGCATTTGTAAGGTGTAACAGAATGATTGCATTGCGATTTTACATTACTTCATTCATGTTTTTCATAAGTTACCAAAGGATTAAATGATTATTACGTATAATGGTATCACTACGGAAAATAAATCAAACAAAAAAAGTGCAAACAGTTTTCTTG
>JAOUZG010043327.1:1578571-1604081 GCA_026289955.1 Argiope argentata
CGGGTGGCCAGAAATAAAACACCCCTACTCTGACCTCCCTGGATATCGAACTACTCAGTGTAAAGGCTTGAAAATTTGTGGACATACTATTCAAAAAATGGGGAAACGGATTTCACGAAAAAAAAATTTAGTTCCAGAAATCACCGATAGGTGGCGCTGTACCACTGGACGTATGCTGAAAAGACACAAAAACACGTTTTAAACACATTTTATTTGAAAGTACCAAGCATACATGAAACAAGGACGTTATCGATGCAGGGAATGCTGCTCAATATGGTTCCCGTCCTGAAGATGTAAAATGTGAAGTCTGTGGACAGCTTGTTCAACTGCGGATCGTAACTGGTCATCTGAGATGCTTCTCACATGCAGACTGATACTCTCTTTCAAATCTGCCAAGGTTATCAGACGTTCTCGATAAACAAGGTTTTTTAAGTGTCCCCAAAGCCAAAAATCACACGGATTAAGATCCGGTGAACGAGATGGCCAAGTTGTCGGAAACGCGCGACTGATTATTCTGTCAGTGGTGAAATGTTGGCGAAGAAACTGTTGCACAGGGAGTCCAATGTGTGGAGGTGCTCCATCTTGCATAAAAGTAATGGTGTCAAGGCATTGGCGCTGCTGCAAATGGGGTACAACAAATGTTTCGAGCATCCTTTTGTACCTGTTGGCCGTCACGGTACATGTCTCAAGGCCATTGGAAGTAACCTCTTCGAAAAAGAACGGTCCAAGGATGAATGTGGCTGTGAATCCACACCAGACTGTAACTTTCGGTGAGTGGAGTGGAATCTCTTGGAAGGTACGGGGGTTTGTCGTGTCCCATATGCGACAGTTATGGGTGTTCACTGTTCCACTGAGGTGGAAATGGGCCTCATCGCTCCACAGAATCTGCCACGGCCACGATGCATCCACTTCAACTCTAGCAAGAAATGTCAATGCAAAGGTCAGTCGCATCTCCCTGTCTGTGGCCAGCAATTGTTGATTAGGGCGGATTTTGTACGGGAAACAATGCACCATTTTTCTGAGTACGTTCCACACTGTGCTATAGGGAACACCCAAGTGTCGTGACACTGCACGTGCACTACTGCAGCCTAAAACATTATCCATTGACTGTTCAACAATACCGGTGGCAACATCTTCAACGACATCTGAACGAACCGGTTTGCGTCCTCGACCAGGCTGAACTCCAAGATGTCCAGTTTCCTCGAATCGAGCGATCATTCTCCTGAGAGCTTGTGGAAGCAATGGTCCCTTACGCAAATCCTTAAGTCGGCGGAACTCTCGAAGTGCTGCTGGAGCATTTCCTTTATTCTCGTAAAACAACTTCACAAGCAAAGCGCGTTCTGGCAGCGTGACAGCCATCACTAATAAGAATGACATTCCCCACCTTTTAACTTCTTTCCCAGAACATGGCTTCTAACCATGCTTTATGCAAATTTTTCTGGTTACAGTATGAAATTGCAGTTACAACGGGAGTTCTAGCTTCTTTACTATTTTTATTTTCCATAAGGGGCAGAAAAATTAAAAAGGAAGCATGGAAGCATTCCATTCCGCATAAACATTTTAATTTTTATTATTATTTGTGTCTTTTGATCATAGTTCCAGTTGTGCAGCGCCACCTATCGGTGATTTCAGGAACTAATTTTTTTTCCGTGAAATCCGTTTCCCCATATTTTGAATAGTATGTGTACAAAATTTTGAGCCTTTACACTGAGTAGTTCGATATCCATGGAGGTCAGAGTAGGGGTGTTTTATTTCTGGCCACCTTGTATATATATATATATTCAGATACTCTGAGTTTTTCTATACTTCAGTTACAATTTACAGCCGAATGTTGGAAATTTACCATCAAACGATTTACAAATGAAAAGCCGTTCTTCTCCAACAATCATTCGGAAAGGCCACATAGCTCCGAAGATTAGACAACTCACACTCTTCATCCTTTGCATTCGGATATGGTCTCTCGCTCACCGTTCCAAGCGATGCAGCAGTCCAAAATTTTATTCATTTATTTTTTAAATTTTGTTATTAAAAATACCTATAGAATGGTAAAAAAATATGGACTCCTTTTTTTCAGGGAAATTCAATTTGAAACGATTGCTTATATTTATTTTTGGTGATAAACAAGTCTATGTATTAGATGAATAATGATGCATCGCATTACTTTTCTGCAAAGGGTGAATTAAAAAAAATGGTATCGCTAGATATCCTTTGATCAGTGAAATATTATACATTTTTCTAAACTTAACTACAAACAGCATACACAACTACAATAATCAAGATTCGAACTATTATTGAAGTGTTCTAGATACGAAATATGGATTCGTTGTGTTTAGGAATTAAGTGCAGTATCTTCCATATCTCACTATCCATTATATATACTAATAATCAGAATTTTATATTATAATCAGCTCGTACAGTTAACTAAGTTTTTGGAACATTTTGTACAATCCCAGAATTCTCTTGTACGGTATTAGCAATCATTGGTTACCTTTGGTCACACCTTGACTGGAAGTTGGAAAATAATATATATAATTTTGTTTGCAAAAATACATCGAATAAAGGCATTTAACCTCCATATTTTTAATTTTTTACTGAAACTTCCACAAATGAAATGATCTGAAACTTGTTTTACATTGAAAGGATTTTTGTGGTTGAGCTTTGTACACAGTCAGGTTCTAATAACAGATACTAACCAAGAGCATGTCTTTATTTTTGCAGGATAGATTTTTTTTATGTTTGTGTGATGTGAAAATTAAATTATTCCCATCATTTAAAAAGATCTGTCCAAAATCATCCGATTTTTTTTCAGATCAAGGTGTTAATCTCATTCTTCTCCATCTTGTATTGAAATAATAAGAAAAAAGAATGAGATACCCTTATAAAAAAAGAAAATTAAGAAAAAGTCATTACTTTTAGTGGAAGGATAATTATTAATAATTCTAGTTTAGTTGAATCCTGCAGCGCGAAGAATTAATAACACTCCTTTTCTTACGAAGTAACCGCAAAAATCATCATCAAATGATTCTCCCAATCTTTCATTATTCCTCCAAAATGACAGACTAGTTTGGAATTAACTCTCAATAAAGATTAATAATGTTAGGCAAATCTAAACGTCACCAATAGGAAAACAGTACGTCCCATTAAACACATACGAGAATCGATATTCATCTTCGAATAAGAAATTGTAGTAAAAATTATTCTTAGCTCCATTAATAAGACAAAATATTTTAGAAGAAAGCCAGGTCCATCGACTGACAGTGCAGACCGAAAAAATCTTGAAGGAAATATAATTAATGTAAGAGTTTGGAAAATGGGAATTTAATAAATAACGGCGGAGACTCTAATCAAGTTAATGGTGCTACAAGCATTCCGGTGAGTTTGTAATTTCCGAAATGTTTTCGGTTTGTCATGCCTTCCATTGCTTTTTTTTTCTTTCTCATTTTATGAAACAGCCGCTAATTTGCCGAAGAAAGAGAAAAATAATCACGAAATTTCCGATTTCATTTACTTTATTTTTAAATAAATGCAGGAATATCTTAATGGAAAAAGACTATGCATATTTTATTATGAAGTCAAGAGTAAGTTTCACATTGTATCAAGTCATCTAATTGTATAGCACTTTTTTCTTCAAATGTCTTGTGACAAAGGATCTTCTACAAGTTTAAATCGCCTGACTAATTATCTCCAGTAGATGGGTCACAGGGCTCTCAATTACGAGGGAGTCATTCCTTCCTGGTACAATGATGGAATTCTGGCCCCTGTTTTTTATTTCGTTTACTGAGAAACCGAACAGTTCTAATAAACTAACTACAACTACAAGCTGTAACTAAAGCTCTAATATTTAACTGCAGTAAAAATTTAGAGAAAGATTATCTTTTTAATAGAATGCGATAGAATCTATTTTTTTTTATTTGACCCTTGAAAGAAAACCCCATTGAAATTGAACTAAAAAAGCCGTAGATAGTTTTAAGAGATTCACAAAAAAGGAAGGAAACTAGTTATGTATAAGGGAAACATATTCATACGAAAACTACTATTCATACGCCTGGATAATATTAATTCCAAACTACAAGTATATTTAAAAATGTTCATAAGAAATTTTTAAAATATTTATTCACGATTTATTTTTAGCCCTTGGAACTTTAGAAAAAAATTTGAATTATAAAAAATAATGATGTTTATTTTAATGTTTTTATTTATTTTTCACTGAAAGATACGATACCTCCTAAAGAATTGTTAATTTACGAACTAAAAAGGCAAAATTAATTTTTCTTAAATTTAAATTATGATAGATTTTAATAAACTTCAGCCCATATTGTATAAAAAGTCGATGATTTTTTAATTTCAATTAATTTTTATTTTGAATGGCCTTTACACGGATTTCTATTAACTAAATAATCCTTGACATAAAATTTGAATGACGGAAACCTTTTTGTTGTGCTCCGAAAACAGATCGACTTCCCAATTATTCATAGGTTTTCTAATGATTGATTTTATTTATCATCCGATGGCTGCCTACTATATTTTGGCTGGCGTTTTTGTAAGCTTTCTTATAGATTGTAATAATAGACAGACGTTTTCATCTGTGTAGAGTTGAAATATTTGAGTTTAAGATATTTACAGTTCTTCCGGATTTAGGAGTTTATTTTTATTGATTCAAATGTGTGTAGTTTGAATTGGATGAGAAAGAAATGCATTTTAAAAATAAAAATAAATGGCATAGAAAATTATTTAAAAATGTATTCGTTTCTGTTCTTGGAAGAAAAAAACTAGTGTGATGAGAACTAATATACATCAAGAAAATTATATATATATTACAGAAAATATTAGCCACATGAAATAGCAGAACATAAATCGCAAAAGGATAGTTTTCACATAAACATTGCACTTATTTCCCCCAATTTAACATATATTTAATACAAACATCACCCTAAGACAGAGGCTAAGCGCGTAATGAGAATGAAAGTTGGTGTATTCAGTGCTTAAGTTGCGCAAAGTGATGCTGACGCATAATGACAAGGGATTTACTTCTATGATGCAAATTCCTGTTTAAAAATGCAAAAACCGAGAAGTGAAATGCAAACGGAATTCCGAGGCTTCAGAGCTTCAAGCTGGAATTTCATGGCTATCTGTTATTCAAATTTTATTTTGAAACTAAAAACAGTGAAAATGAATGAATGCCCGTTTTAATTCCACAACCATGGAACAAGACTCTCTCCGAACGGATTTTGCAGAGTTTGATAGAAGTCTGCACATTTTGCGGAAAGACCATTTGCCGGATTCAGTCAAGCTCAAAGCGCGACTGGGTTGACTTTGTCGCAGGGAAACCGGGAGGCAGAGGGAAAATATCCAAAATGTGTTTCTCAAACGGAGCGAGATCTGACGCCTGGAATTCCTCGGAAACTCGAGTTTGTTAACAATTACAATTCTTCGTCTCTCTTCGTGTATGAAAAAGTATAAAAACATGGTATGTTTGCAAAAAATTGTTCCTTACATTTATCTCACATAATTGCTCGGAACAGTCAAAATGTAGCTCTTCTATTTCAAGAAACAAATATGCACTTACTCAAAAGAAGTGAAAATATTTCTTCTTGAAACTATATGATAAAACTATTCTTTCATTATCTTTTTAAGCAGAAACTACCCATTTCCTTCCATTTTCAAAGTTCTTGTGTGACACAAGTTGCCCATGGAAGTGAGTGAAAAATGATCGTTGTTTGTGTAGAGGAATAAATTGCTCGGTAAAGGGAGTCGCAGGGCTCCCAGATTGTGGAAGGGAACAAAATGATGCAGATCATAAATTGTCGAAATGGGCAAAACAAATCTCTTTCTTGATTCCGCATGAGAAGGAAATATTGAATGCCAAAATAAATATTTGTTAGCAATTGCACTGTTTAAAATTTCGTACGTTTGTAATTCTGTCTGAATTTTCATCTAAATATCATTTATGTTATTTTTTTAAGTATACAGAATTCCAACAGAGTTTTACTTCCTTGTAAACGAAAAAAAATATGGCAATATCTTTTTTATTCTTTTTTAATGAATCTCCATTTATAAAGTATACCCGAAACTGAAGAAACTGTTTTTGTGGTTATCTTAATCAGCAATGGAATAATATAATGTCTTTACGCCAATATCTATCTGTGAAAGCTTTCAGCACAATGCATACCTGTATTAGCATGTGAAGACAAAATATTCCAGCCGGCGGAAGTGGTCTCCCCCAAAATGTTCTCGAATGCTCTCGAATAACGGTGCTATTCCAGAGAGTGCTTTGCATTGCATTGACGTCTGACAGCTACGAAATATTAATTTTTGTGTAAATTTAAAATTTTTACTCAATCCGTTGTGTGATCCTTGGCAAGTGCCTTGGCGATTAATCCATGGCAAAAAGTTAGCAGTGTCTAAAAATCGAATTTTTGTTTGGAATCCGGTATAAGCAAAAATTTAATTCAAAAGAGCAGTTTAGTTTTAATCACAGAATCCTGTGTCAAATTTCATGTATCCGCACGTTTTTGAGCTACAGCGATTTTATGCTTCTCAATGCACGGGAAACAACCTCTTGAAGTATACAAACATCAGGAAACATGAAACGAAATTTTTATCTGATGTTGTCACCCTAATCGTAGATTTGTATCAGCTCTTGATCCATTTAGATTAATGTACCATTTAATGTATAACAAAACTCGACACGAAATATTATACGTGTACGTGTACTGGACATTCAACAAAAGTTTCTTATATGATACCAACCAACCAGCAGAGGCTCGTAGGTTGTTATCATATTGACTGCACATAGGTTGGTATTCATAAGGGGAAATGTTAGATTAAACCATTCGTTTTTTCTCCTTCTCTCGAAACGAATATTCCTTTTTTTTTAAAATGATTCTGTTTGCTTCGGCCCTTGACCTTAATTCTCACCCAATAAGTCTGCTGATACATAAATTTTTAACGGAAGTTAAATTTAGTTAGATGAATATCCCATTTTTATGTTACACAGAGTCTAGATTAAGAAATATTCTGTTTTGAAATTTTACACTTATTGCTAAAAGCATCATCCGTGGGTAACTCCCACTTTTTTTTAATTTTGCAGAACCATTTGATGAGATAATCTCTTCGCGAACTATAACCAAGTGATAGCAAAGGGATCGTTTAATTAGATGGAAAATACGAATATCGGGCTCAATTCATAACAGTGAACCAGAGGGCAGAAATTCTCTGCCATTTTGAGAGTCAAAAAACTCTTCTTAATTTGACTTCTAATCCCTTCAAGATCATGCATTTTTGAGACCATTCTTGGAAACCAAAATTCCATATCCACCTATAACTATCAATTAATATCAATGCACACACTGACTATTACTCGTTTTTTTTAACTCGGAAATTCTTTGTACACGTAGTATAATCCGTATCGAATGGGTTAAAGTGGTATCCGAATTGCCCTTGCAATTTCTTATTTGTATCTTTTAATGTATCGGAAATAATCTGTTATGCAAGCAGAGAAGCAAATGAAATCAACAATTTTTCAGAACTATTTGTACTTTAAACATACTTATGTAGATTTAAAGATGATAATTTTTTTATAAATAAAGTAAAAAGAATCAAATTGCAATTAATTTTTTTTCATTATAAAATGATAAAAAAAACATTGCTCCCTGGGAACTTTTCTGTAATATATAAACATTATTTTCAGAAAAATATTTGTTTGGAATTGGAACAAAAACTTAAAGATTAGATATTTATCTTAAATTTACAAAAAAAAAAGTTTTTTTATAGATAATGCATTGGATTCAGTTCCTTAAAATTAATAATTATAAAACTATCAAACATGTCCCCTGTTGAAAGCAATATTTTTAAATTTATTATTAATATTGTGTTTTTAATTCCAGAAACTTACCATAAGTTCGGAAATTATAATCTATAAAAAATTTATTTAATTTTTGTTTATTTCTCCCAAGAATATACGGAGAGAAATAGCCAAAAGAAAGATCTACATTACCTCATATAACTATAAAACAGTATTCTCTAGAATTATTGAAGAAAAGTTATACAAAATACTTAAAATAAAGTACATAGGCAAATTTATTTAAATATATATACTTTAGTCATTTGATTCAAACTATGAAAGGTTATAAAACGGAAATTAATTCTTTGGAAAGTAGCGTAGCCTTGCATAACTAATTAATACATGTTTTTAATACCATTATTTCTCGTTTTAAGCAGGCATAACAAAACTATGTGCATAGTTTTTCATCTTAAACTATGAATTGAAAAAACACTATTCATTAAAAGAGAGATCAATGAATTAAACTTTCCATATTCATACTTTCAATCCAAACTTAATGCTGTAAGTATTTTCATGTAATTATTATGAATTTTTCCAAATGATTATAAGACCTCGTAAGGCGCCAATGATACTGTAAGATATCTTAATTTGATTTAAATTGCTAGAATGTCAGCGAAAGCTTTTATAAAAAATATCGTTTTCTAGAAGTCTTCTTGCAGAAAAACCGATATAATTCCCCGAAACGAAAATATAATTCATAACAAGTATTCGCATTGCCAGGAAAAGGCACAATGACTTCTTTAAAAGCTCAATGAAAATCTGCGCCAATTTTATAATAATGTTTCCGTAATCTAAAAAGTTTTCCTTTAATAGATCCTTTATTTATTAGCAATAGTAAAAGCATCGAACGCAATACGTCCAACCTCTTTTTCTGTTATTAGTATGGCTCATTTGTGGAACAGGTAATCAAATTCTTTCCAAGTAGAAAATCTAAATTCTAAAAGAACATTCAACTCTTTATAAAATAGCTTAATTTTTTTCTTATTTGTGGGTCCATTTCGTTAAAACTTAGAAATTAATACTTTTAAAAGGTATTAATTTCTAAGTTTTAACGAAATGGACCCACCTATTAACCTATTAACACAAAGAAATAAAAAGTTGGATATTAACCAGGTGCAGAAAACGAGACAATTACTTCTTCACTGAATAGCACCCTAGATCGACCAAAACAGCTGCAGCAGCGCACGAAGGTTTCATTTGAAAACGTTCTTGAAGAGATGGACCATGAAACACAATACGTATAGTAAAACCCGTTTCATTGGGAAGTAATTTTGTTTGGGAAGTGAACGAGTAAAGCCTGAGCAATAATTTTTTTTTGGCTGTTGATTGTTTGAGCCCATCCTCCTCCTTTATGCTACCCTTTGCTACAATTTTCAGAAAATAGATCAGGCAGCCCCAAGTAAAAAGTAGAGACAAAGTGTACATTCACTTATTTAGTATGCATAAAAATGGCCGTTTTGTAATGAGCAGTTATTAAAAGAGGAAAAGATCTATCCGCTGGAGGAATCATTAAGGATTCGAAATGGTTGCGCCCTAAAATTGTGCTGTGATGAGGGCTCCGGACATTAGCGGAGGGGCGGACAGGTCACAGGATCGCATTTCTGTGAATCAATCCAGTTCCTATTCCAGCCGCTCCTTGGTAATCTTTCTTAGAATTGAAAAGCGGAACATAAAAACATTTTGGGTTCTAAAATGGATTCAAAGAGTTTCATTGAAAATTAGATTAAATTTTATGCGAAGTAAAGTGAAACCACACCTTCTGGCAAAGCGTAATTTTTCATAAAGGAAAATGCTTTATTGTTATTTTATTAGAGCATCGAATTGTTAGTTTTTCTGAATATCGTAAACAAGAAGACATTTTGACATGTTTTCATTTAACACGCTCTGATAATTATTTTAAATAATCTGTTTTTTTATCATAGGTAAATATTAAAAAACAACAACATTAGCTTTGTTTTTTCACACATAAAATGTTGTCCTTAAAGGCCCTATTAGAATGCGAAACAAATGAATATCAATTCATTTGTTAATCAATTCACTTTACACTGTTTCATTTCGATCCTTGTATTGCTAAATGATTCACTTCCATCTGATTTTGAAAATTTTGGGATTTAATGGATTAAAATAAAAGATTATATATATATATATATATATATATATATATATATATATATATTTACATGGAAGAATTAAAAAAATTATTAATCACTCGTAATTACATATTTTTTCATCTTTCATGAAAGTTATTTAACTATTTGCATATGAAAACTGTAATGATTAAAACGACGTACATATTTAATGTTTAATTTACATTTAATATACCGGTCCATTACCATCCAAATATACCGATTGAAGTTAAACGGAATTATGTAATGATTGAAGCAGCATAAATATTTAAAATTTACATTTAAATATGGCGATCGAATTAATGCTAAACCGTATATCAAATCTTTCGAACACCAGTCAATCAGCGAAGCAGAGTAGGGTTGTCGCGTCCTTCCCTAGGTTAATAATAAAATATTTTTGCTTCTTCGTTGCACCACAACACGCTGCATGAGAGAAAAAATATTACATTTAAGAACGGTCCACAAAGGCTGCCACCTATTCATTCCGTCAAATAGTTCTTGCCCTTTCCAAAGTTACGTAACACTTTTCCACAAATTTCGACTGCACTTTCCCTTCCTTCGTACCATTTTATTGAAACAGAAATCTTTCGACGACTTCGAAAATTCGGGACTCCGGCTCAAGAGAGAGAGAGAGAAAGAGAGAGAGAGTTGGAAATATTAAAACTGATAAATTTGATTAAAGTTTGATTAACAACCCAAGTTGGAGGAACATTTAATGGCTTGCTTCCATGCAAATATAATTCAAAATAGATTCGATGAGAAATGCTGGAGTTGATTCGAACCAACACATGCTCCAACTATGCGAAGATTGAAAATGATTCCATTGTTACACTTTAAATGTGAATATCGAATCAATGGTTTTTGATTTAAAGATTTGTGAAAGCTTTAACGGAAAAATAAATCTATGCTATTGTTGAGATTATTTTTGATGCAATTCCTTCAAGTCATTGAAAGGAATTTTAAATAGCAAATGTAATATTTTTTCACTAATGAAATTGTGATTCTAAAATAAAGTTGAAATACCGTTAAAATAGTTCATCTTAGAAGACTGTCATTAAGTCCTAAATAAATCCTTTGAGTTTGCTATATTGAGTTTTACAGACAGATTTGCGTTTAATGTGACCACACGAAAATAAGATTAAATTTTTATTAATATTAAAACATATTCAGTAATATTTAAATAGCTATAATCACAACTTTATTGATACGGAAAAAGATTCATTAAATGCAAAAATATCTATGGATTCTTTATTTGAATTCTTTTCTCTCAGATGAATTATTGACTCTATAGAACGAGCAATAAAGTGCACCTAAATGAACTGAAACAGAGAAGGAATTCTAACGCAAGTTGCATTAAATATTTTATCAGAATTAAAATGACAGTTTTTTACGAATGACACTCTTTTTATTGAAAGCTAATCACAGCTTTGGCGATAATAATTCCGAAGAGCAGAGTGAGCTTGAGACAGTATTCGTTATTCTCAACACAATAGCACTGAGCTATCGATATTTTGAACACAATAGAATATCGAGACGATATTGAGATGACGTTGTAGGGCAGATTCTTTTAAATCGACAAATCATTCGATAGCTTAAAAAAAGTTAAAAATAAAAACTGTATAAGAGGCTAGTATCAAACTTAATAGTATTAAAATAAATTTAAATAATATAATTTCTGTTTCTGTATATACTTACATAAGTATTTATGTTCCCTTCTATATGCTATTTTACCCCTTCTTATAATATTTCTTCCTATAAATTGATATAATTTATATAAATTAGTTTAATATTCACAGGTTAAATTATTTTTGTAATAAGACATATTTCCTATGTTTTCTTACTTAATTCGATGTTTCTTGATTATCAACTCGGTAACTTCCTTCTATGAAAATTGTCTACTCTTTACGCTGTACATATAGCTACAGATTTATTTATTTTTTTCATCAAAGAGGCAAAAAGAAAACGTGCAATGGTTATCTTGTTTGATAATTGATGATTATACCATAATAATTCAGCGACTAATACTATAGGGATTCGGAACTTATTTTTCGATTCCAGGACCCCTCTCTGCAGCGTCTCATTCGCACAGTTGCCAGCGCACGCCTGAGAGATGCTTGCTCCTCCCCCACAGAAGAAGCATTCCGGTGGGTCGTAACTCAGAGGGAGAGGAGGTCTGTAACGCTAAAACTTCGAAAGAGGCCACGACCCTAGACGCTGGATTCCTACGACACGTGCAGATTTATTGCTTTTCTAGAGCTAGAGGGAGCGAAGCCTTCCTCCGAATGACACCGAGCGCGATGCGATTCCAGGGCACTCGCAGAGGCCCCTCCCCGGAATTTAACATGATGCATTCTTTTAGAAATCGTACTGAAGGCTATTTCGCAAAGATATATTTAAATGCACCTTTATTACCTTATTCAAAAGTTTTTTTTAGTAATTATTGTCTTTAGAGTAGGAATTTTTGGTCAATTTCAAAGTTTCAACCCAAATAAATTTCTATCGAAATTTTCAGTCACATATATATAGAAAGTGAGATGGTTATATGAAATATTCCCCTAGAAAAGTATGATACAAAATTTTCAAAATATGATAATTTTATATTTTTGAATTTACAAAATTTAATTAATAGTTCTGAAAAAAACAACTTATTTTTTTCCTGAGAAAGTCAACGAGAAAAATCTACTTTCAAGTCCTTATCAAAAAAAGGCAAAAAATATGATACAGGCTCTTTTTTTTTAATTTAAAAAGACTGCATACTTTGGAGCGATTTAATTTTACAAAAATACACTCATGTCCAAAATTAAGGTCACAAACATAAAATCTGCAAAAGATGAAAAACTATTCACTGTATTGCCACGAAATTTGGCACAGAGGCACGCTGCAATGGCAGAAAGAACATAAACACATAAAAACATGGGAAAGATTATAATTGAGAATTAAGAAACAGGATATATCAAAAAGTGATACATTATGAATCAGATATAAAGAATTGATCTCGGAAAACCCTGTCTAATATGGAGTGTGACCTCCGTGTACTGCTATACAGGCTTCACGCCGAGCTTTTTTTATGTGGGTGTCAATAAATGCTTGGAGCAACAAGGCCCTTTCTTCCAAAAGCACGGCTTTTAACTCTTAGAGGGTATTAGGAAGGGAGCTACGCTGTGAAAGGGCTCTTTCGACACCATCCCAAACATATTCAATAGGATTGACATTCAGAGATCTTGAGGGTCAGTCCATACGCCCTATATCCTCTTCCTCAAGAAAGTTATCCACTATCTGGGTTCTGTGGACACAGGTAATCGTCGATAAACATGAAGTCTTGGCCAAAAGCACCTCGGAACGACCTCACGTAGGCTTCAAGCGATGTGCATTTCTATAGCGATGTGCCTCGAAGGCGCGCAGTGGTGCATGAGTGCCCAACACCATGCCACCTCAGACAAGGATTCCTCAGGCACCGAGTTTGTCAATTTCTTTTACGTAGGAGGGGGGATAGCGAGTTCCTCGCTTTTCCAGATGAAAATTCGAGGAGTGTCACCTTGTGTGATAAATCTCGACTCGTCATTCTTGCTGTGCCAAATACTGATGTGTTCGGCACCACAACAACCGGTCTTTTCTGTTGGGTGCAGTCAACGCCCTCAACTGGCCTCCGGGCAACATGCAGGGCCTTCTCCGCTAGACGTCTGTGTACTGTTTGTCAGCAAATTTGTATTCCAATCGCAGCAGCAAGATCACGGGTCACGGGCACATTGAGTAGCCGTTGTCAGCCTATGCCGTAGTGCGTTTAATGCCAAATAGTGATCATGTGTCGGCGTCGTTGTTCTGGAATGGGCTAGGCCAGCCTTCCTGGTAACAGTATCACTTGCTTGGAATTTATTCCATTACCTGTATATCAATTTCAAGGCCGTTTGTAGCCATCGTACCACTTCCGCTTGAGATTTCCCAGCTTCAGGCCTGCCAACGAGTCTGCATCTCAAGGAATCGTGAAACGATTACGAGAACTCATTCTCACTGGAAGCAGGTTAAAGTCTTTGGTTTTATGCAATATTCACAAAATTGCAGGCATAAATCCCAGTGACCTAAACTGTCTAATTTCAGTATTTCCTCAAAAACTAATGATAAACAACATTTTTCCCCACAACAAAGGTTAATATCGTGTTACAATCCTTCAAAATGTATAAAATATAATTTGTTTAATTTCATTAGTAGCTATTTAGAATTATTTTGAAAAACATTTTTGTTACCTTAATTTTGGACGTGAGTTTAGTTGAACTGTTGCTTTGGTAGAATATATTCAACGAATTTTCAGGGTTATAGCAAAATCAGTTTCTGAAGAAATACATGCACATTAATACTTAGAAACAAATGTAATAGCATTTAATGTTTTATAGTATCCTATATTCCAAAAATTGCATAAATTTAACAGAAGTCTTTTTTTAAGTACATATTGATATCCACATCACTATTTACAAAAGACAAATTAAGTGCAAAAGAAAATTATTCTGGTGATTATAAGAAAAATGTAATGAAATATATCGATAAAGAGCCGTTTTTAAATTGATGATAACACTATTTAAAAGCAAGAAAATAGATAAAGATGATAAAGTAGAAATGTGACCAGACAGAAAGAGAATGGCATTAAAATAAATTGGATTATCGAGAGCAGACATTTCCATTTTGCGGTTTATATATCCCTGAGAATAAGAAAAAGCTAGTTATGGATAGATTAATAGAGAAAAATACAAGAGATTAAAATAAAGTGAAAATATTACTATTTATTTTTCTAAAAAAATATCTGAATGAAAAGCGAAAGTTGGGGAAGTGTGAAAACCTATGCATGAAATAAGAAAGAGGAAGAATTAGATTAAATCTCAGTTGTTGAATGTCCCTAGCTCTACCCTTCATGAAACAAATTACGCATGACTTATTCGTGTCATTACGAATTCTATACTTAAAGATGCGCCACCTATTTTGTAGCTTTTTCATTTAGCTTGCTTGTGGTTATTCAAAAAAGTTCTGACAATTTTAATTAATACTCTAAATAAAGAAGGCATTAAAAATAGATAAACAAGACGAATAATCAAAGCTAATTAAAGATTTTCCCCTGTGATTATTTACTGTGAGATTTTAATAGGGATTTCTCTACATGTATCGACCCAAGCAAAGGAATCATAGGGATCCTTTAGAAGAATTTATACACTTTATTCTAGCATAAACATGCGTAATTTATTTCTTATATTCATACTATAAGAAAAGAATGTCAATAAAAACCGAGTTAAAATTTAAACAGGGATTTAATATTTGTATGCGGAAAACTTCAGTTACAGAAATTGAATTCTTTCGCCCTTCTTCGGCAGACAGGATATGTCAGTGGTTGTTGATGCACGCAATATTTCTGACAGAAGTTAATAAATTCTAGAAAATGAGTTGAAAAATGTGAAATGAAAATAATACACAATAATGAAAATAATACACTAGAAATAATACACAAGTCATGATCTTGGCAAATTTGCATATTTGGGGCCTGTTTGATATATGAATTTTATTATTAATGTAGCGATAATAATGTTTTGTCACCGAATAATATTGTTGATATTGTTATAAAGACTAACGCATTGTTTAACTACAGACAGATTCTGAAATTAAGAGCATGTAAAATCTTGTTTGAAACTCTATTGATGCCAAAATATAGTTTAAGTTTGTTTTCTAAAAAATGATAAGATAAAAAGTGTCTGCTGAATTTAATTAGAGCTAATGACTCTGCGAGTTAATAAAATAATATTCTTATTATATATCAAAAGAGTTATTCCCACAAATAGATGTTGCATGATTGCTGAAATCATACATGTTGCAACTGAAGTTTCACTCGGGCAATTTAAAATAAAGGTCACTTCAAAATATTTCGATACTTTCAACCAGGGGAAATATTAAAAGCCAAAAATTATTCATTATTACGACGGGAACTGTAGCAATGAGTTAATAGTGGAATAAACTTTCAGAATTAAATTTTGAGCAAAAATCATTAAAAAGGATGAGCAGATCTTAGGAATTTGTTTCAGCATTTTGGTGAGATATTGAATCTTGTTTCTTTCTTAAAATTCTAATAAGATTATTTATAATTCCTGTAAGAAAATAATCTAATAGAAATTATGAGCTTTTATTGATAAATTTGATTTAATATTTGTTGCGTTCTAGGAAATGTCAATATGATTTTAAAAAGCTTGTAAAAATGAGAGAGAAAAAAATATTTCGACAGTTCATTGTTTCAACTGTCTAAATATATTTCCGTTCATTTAAACTAAATCTGGGATTTTAATTGTTGAAATTCTCTAATCATTCAAGATTTTAATATACTTTACAAGGGATTGATCGATAAAAGTAAAATAGTATATACAGAAATTTATTGTCAAAGAATTGGCACCTACTTATTCTTGTTAGAACAAGACACCGAAATATATAATTTAAAGTGTAAAAAATGCAAGGCTTCAGAAGAGTATAATAATTTTGTTTAGTGACGGAGCTGCGAACAGCTTTTGATCAAAAAGTTTGCGGACGAGACTGTAAAATATATCGGCGATGTACAGGAAGAGTTTGGATAGAAACCCTTCAGAAGATCACCTAGTGCATGGAAAATAAGCATGTTTTAAATAACCATTCATAATTCCGTTGTGTATTTATTATATAAAATATAAATTATGAAAAAATATACGAAATTAAATTTCACTTTATGACACCATGTAAATCACAGAAATGTCACACACCGAGATATTCTTTGAATTAATAATTAATTGTTCAATAATCCAGCAAAATCGAATTGATTATCCATGATATTTTGTGCATTAATGCTTCACATAAAGGCCCAGAATTCCACCGAAAACGCTTAAAAGACAATAGTTCTATCAACGGAAAATAGCATCAGCAGTGGGATCCGGAACCGCAAATGCAGGAGACATCCTTCCACAAAATTAAGCAAAAAAGAGAAAGAAAGAAACGCACCGCATAAAATAAGATAAGGTGAAATCGCAATTTCTAACAGCAACTCCGCTGCAAAATAGCAACATTATCTGCCTCTTTGGGCGGTGAATCTTTTTTGAATCGCATTTCAGCTTATTTCAGAGGTTCGTAACAAAAATGGCATAAAACGCGCCTGTTTGTTTGGTTGTGTGATTTGTAATATTGCCGAAAGAGCTTCAGATGCGCATAGGCACTGTGTTTTGCTTTTTTCCCCTTGCATTTATGTTGTTGTTACTAAGGGCACTTGTCATTGGACAAGCGTGCTGAGGCCGTCAATGATTTTAGGCCGAATGAGCGTCTCTTGTTTTTGAAGTAAAGCCAACTAGGACCAGGAGTACAACTTATCTACACACTCATCACATTTGCTTGCACATACCCTTTTTACAGGGGGACGCATTCGCAGGTCTCAAAGACATTGCACAGAAGAAGAGCCATGTCCTGACCGAGACTCGCCAGACGGGGAAGCCCAGACCACGAGGAAGACGCACAACCTCCTTGCATTTGTTATCTCTAAATTTCACTTAGTCACAATTTTTACCCATTTTTCTCTTTTATTTATTGATTTCCTAGTGTATAAGAAAAACTTTATGCCGTTCGTCTTATTTGCAGCGTAATTTACTGATGAATTATTTCGTATTCATCAATCACGAATTAATATTGTTAATTTAAATAAACAAGTAATTTCATTTTAAAGAAGGTGCCCTTCATTTTCTATCTAAATCATACAAATAACTATTTTAGCAAATTCCTTCGTTTTGCTTCGTACACATTAGGAAGAGAAGTATAGTTTTAAAAGATTTTTTTAAAAAAGTTTATCTTACAAAAAATATGAAACAATTTGAAATTATAATTTTTTTCAGGTAACCTCTTTTTAAGGAATGATTTATATATCTAATTTGATCAGCTTTTTGGAATAGTTCAAATTCTTAGATTTCAGTCTTATAGTATTGTACATTCTATCAAATATTTGATTAGTTCTATTTTTTTTTTCTTTGAGCCTATTTCACTGATGAAAAAGTACAGATTGTCCTAGATGAATACTCTAAAGTAATTCTAATTAGTTTCTCTTCTAAAAGGCATGGTATATGCTAAAATCATATCAATATCAAACCATACTTTGAGGTATTTATATTGATTGTGAGACGCTATCCGAAATAACTGTCGGAAAATGCAAGATAAAATGCAGCCTTATTTTGTATGTTTCCTTTATCATCGAAAAGAGTTTAAACTGGTTGGCACGCATCAGCAGTGAATGAGATATGACTCTAATGAAGCGACACCAATAAAGGAAAGAGCGCGATGTGTTTTGCAGTTTAAGAGACTAAATATGAAAATAGCTTTAAATGTTTTAACAATCATTATTTTAGCATTATTTTAAAGAAATCATATAAAAAGCTAAAAGGAATGGGTAGTTTTGTGGTTCATACAAGAATTGTCAGAATGACAATGAAAGATGGGAAGGGATGGATCCACGCGCTTTTCGAATTCACTCTGCGAGCTCACTACTCACAGTTCCTCACTCCTTTCAACAAAGCCTCGGAGCGGGCAATCTGAAGAATGCAGCAACAATCGAGGGGCAAACAGTAATCCGCGAGGGCAGTTTTTGTGCAAGAAAAACTGTGATTTGAAAAGATGAGGCACCGGGGTTCTCAAACTGGTCCGATTCCTGGAATCGCCACTCGCCCGGCCCGACCCAGCCGGCCCGGCTCTGAATGAGTGGATCGTTTTATTTTTGAAACGAGCCCTTCGGGACATAAAGCGAGTGGTGACTTGCATTGTCTCCCGCACCTCTCGTTTTAAGCGGAGACCAACGCATTCATAGAGAGTTTTCACTTCTGCGTTAATAACGAAAGGGCTACTTGTGTCGAATTCTTTTTGGTCACGTACTAAGGAAAGAGTTCCTGCTAGTCCTGTTCTTGATGCTGAAACACGAAAGGTCAGAACAATAGATGTTTAGAACATAACTAAAAATATTTTTGACATTCTTTCTAGAATTAGACAGAGCGATATAATTTTTAAAGATAATTATTCTTACAACAAATTTGATTAAAATGATATCGAATTAGAAAAACAAATGTATGTCAGAATATAATAAATTCTTAGAATTAATCATCTGGGAAAGAATTTGTGCTCTGTATACTTTCATTTTTGGCTTAAATCTTTATGTTTACTTTCCGTTCAGTGATGAGAAAAGAGGTAAAATTTCAAGAAAGGATTCCGATGCATAATAATTACACGCTAGCCTCACAGAACAGTAACTACGCCCCTCTTTAAGTAGTAAAAATACTAAAAAAATAATAAAGGATAAAGTCGCAGCAAAGCAAATATTAGCAGTAACTTTGAAATTCAGAATGCTTAAAGGTTAAATGCAGAGTCTCTTTTCTAAAGAAGAGTAACTTTTCAAGTCCCAGTTTAAATCTGAAAAAGTGACATGAACACACGAAGCAGACAGGGTGGAAATTAAAATTACATCACGAACATCTTTGTGTGCTGTGTCAATAAAAAAATGGAACAAACGAGCAACTACAGTTCCCCCTTCTGGCGCTATCGGAAGATCCCATTATCAAGAACAACGGAAGATGTCATTCGAAAGAATCGAACAAAAGGTTCTGATGATGAATTTCAGAAGGATTTTTTTTGTTCTGTTGCCAAATGAAATTTTAGACACCCATTTTACTCACTTATTCATTTTTAAGTATTAACTTGACACTCGATGAAAAGCATCTTTTGTAAAGAAAGGATGTTTGTTTGAGATTGGAGTTGTTGAGTTTAAATTAGTAATATTCTACCAATGGATCGTCAAAAACGTTTAAAATACCGGATTGTCCTAATTCATTAGATATGAAGCAATGTATTGTTATTGCAAAATGCAAAAGTTTAAACTAATATGATCATTGCCATTGATTCAAAAGAATAAAATCGAACTATACTCAGATTAGAATTTGTAGAAAACTCATATTTGAAGAGTACTTGCCGGGAATTATTATTAAAGAACGGGAATTATAATCTTCCTACTCTTTCATGACAAAAAGAAAAGAAAAAAACCCGAGCGACTTAACAAAAAATGTATTAATGGCAGCCGGTTTCAACATTAATGACTTTTGAAATTTAAATTGTCTGCTATTTTTATATTATTACATGAAAGAAAACCTCTCAGGTTCAAATGAGTGAGAAATATTTTAAAGATAAAAAATGTTATTCATAAGCATTTATTATACCGTGAATTTTAATATATGATTAGGAGTAATAATAATGTTAAATATAGCTGATTTTATTAAGTAAAGCTTTTGAAAAATACTTTGCGTTAACGGTGATATGCATAAAAGGTTATGTATAAAATGCCTTCACGTGAAAAGAGGTATTATCATATATATATATATATATATATATATATATATATATATATATATATATATAGTGTGTTTGTGTGTGTGTATTGTTATATACATGTATACAATTATTGTATTATATATTTATTGCTATATATAATGTTAGCATTGTGAAACTCAGGCGTATATTTCGGGTATAAAAGAATTGCTTTGGTGCCTTTGGTTTTGGTTTGGAATAAAAAGTTTCTTTCAACTAGCCTCTTTCTCAATGGATTAGATATCTGACATCGCAAAAATAAACGCAATCCTATTGTTTTTCTCGATTATTAAACAAAAAGTGCTTTCTCTTCTCGGTTGCGAAATACAGAGAAAGTCTTGCAGTTATGGATTTAACGAATCCCCACGGTTCAGTCGTTCCTGAATTCAAAACACACACGTTTGGAACATTTGTGTCTAACTGTCCATCCATCCATCTGTCTACGACAAAGATAACTCAAAAAATGTTTGAAATTTTATGTATGATTATGTATGTGATCACGGTTGTAGTTCTATGTTTCAGTCAGTTGGAAAAAACACAGCTAAAACACAAACTCGATTTTCAGACGCATGCTGGGGATTAATCCTGAAAACAACTCGCCAAAGATGACACGGGAGATTTTTTAAAAATGCCAAATACGGACTAAAGTTTAATATTTGGTACTAATGTGCACCAATGCCAATTATTATTTGGTACTAATCTGCCAAGCCATTCCTGCCTTATCCAAAGTCCACGATATTTTGAGGAGAATGAGGGATAGCCTCTGCATTAGAAAATAAGAGAGATAATTTTTGAGAAATGACTGACTGCGGTTATTTCACAATCATTACCTAGAATACAAGAAGATGGAACTCTAAAAATGCATTGAAAGTGAGAATTTCGAGAAAGAAACTGTTTTCTTTCGTTTTATTAAGTAAACTACTTTTTCGCTTTATCATAATCCTGAAATTGTCGTCTTTCTACATTTGAGGTGAAATAATGAGATAAAGTATAAAAATAAAACCAAATGAGTGAAACTAAAGCTTGATGGCATTACAATGATATTAGATATCTGCTATGCAAAAAATATCTGCTATGCATCAAATTTGCATGACTTATAAATAAAGACGCTTGTGATAAATGTTTTCAGTAGCCCAGTTACACATATTTGCTCTGCATTCTTACGGCACACGAGCTTCGACTCACTGAGCCTTTGGAGTTATTTTTCATGTCATGAAAGAGCAAAGTATGCTGTTTCATAAGTACAGAGACGCAAGTACAGTTGTAGTGACAAAAAAATAACCTTTTCCTAAAGATTCGAAAATATTTTTTACTGCATCTTCAGAGATCTAGTATCACAGAGAATGACTCAATACGATAAGTTCATTTAAATAAAACAAAACTAATTCATTAATAAATTACTGCTCAGAATTTCAGATATTTTAAACATACTGGTACTTTTTGAAATACCATTTCAGTCGAACTGTATGATAATATTTCAAGAGAGAATAAATGACTTAGTATGCATAGTTATTAATCTTTTTAATTAAAATTCGATTTTTAAAAAATATACATTTTTCCTAAAAATAAAAATATTTAATTTTTGAAGAGAAATGGAAATTTATTTTATGTTAAAATATATGATTTAAAAATGAAAACAAATTTTTCAACCTGCTCTGTTATAGTAGCTACTGAATTTCAACGCTCTCAAAGAATCGAATTGAAACAATAAGTAGAAATAATATACAATCACTAAGAAAAGATGCTACTGATAAAATGTGAACACATTAAAATTTTTCTGAACTTTTAGAAAAACCTTAAAAGGACATATAAATTCCAATGCTTCACATTGGGTCGATTAGACATCTCACCGTTATTTTCATGTAAAAGTTTCAGAAGTGACAATTCATATAATGGATAAAAAGTTGTCAAAACTAAAAAGGAAGTATTGATTGATTTCATTATTTTTTATTGTCAGATTGTGCCCCTTCAGTGAACATAAGGATATTCAAGAAATGTATAACAGTTTGATACACGTCATGAAGCGATTAGATGATAAAAAGGGATTTGAGGCTAAACTTACGAAAGAAAATCCTTTTGGTATTTAAAAAAAATGGCAGGCGTAGTGAAATGTTTTAAGATTGAAGCTATTTAAATAGATCCAATAGGTTGTCTAAATAAAAATGTCTACCTGCATCATTCCCACGCATATTAATCTTATGAAGATGTGGTAACAAGAATTCGAATTGTAAAGAGGCTTCAGACCCTTTTTTTGATGATTATACCGATTGTCACGAAAAGCGGAGCATACGTTTATTTTCTTAGCAATCAAATCTATGCTTCCACTCGAAAAGATTCATTGAATTCTTTCTGTTGCGAGGGACATTAAAAATACAGACAAATTAAATTTTTATATCGCTCTTATAGCAAAAAAAAGTTGTTTTTTTTGCCCATTTATAAGAGCAATAACTTTAACGTTTCTACTTGCAATAGTTAAAGGAAAATATATATTAACTAATATATCTGGTATTCAATAACTATATATAATTTTTTTTTCATTCCACTAACCACTGTTAGCATGAGATTGGCGATGAATATTTACTGTTGATTGCCCTTTAACAAATTTTGTTCACATAATTTGTGATTTAAACTATTCAGCACACTATTGCACAAAACAGAAACAATCAAAGAGTTTCTGAAAATGCTACTTTTATAGAAAATTGTTGTGAAGCAGAAATGATTTTAATCACTACAAAAGCGATTTTTAAAAAATATTAATGATTCTACTCGATTATTCGTTTGTTCAAATCAATTTTTTTTAAAAAAAGGAGTATTTCATTTTGCCTAAAGCAGGGGTCAATTCGGATATTTTTATAGTGTGATTTTTCATCTAACTAGGGGCATCCAATATAAGCATGTAAGAATCGGAGCGAAGGACGCCTATCGTCAACGGAACTATACAACGACAATGAAGAAACATAGATCCAAAATCCAAGTCTCTCACTAGCGTGGCATTATCCATCTTAATAATGTTTACAAGCCCCCCCCCCCAAAAGAAAAGCATTTCTCCATCGCAAAAAAAGTCACAAAGATTAAATATGATTTCAGTTTAATAATCTGGAATAGTCTGCACGCAACGCAAATCTTACTCGAGAAGCTTTTAGATAAGAAAATGAGTTAGTTGTGGGGCTGTATGCGTCATGATTTTCTAGGTCAGATAATACCTTTTCTGTTTTAATTTGTAAAGGTTGATACCATAGGTTTCATTTGGGTATTTGTGTCCATTAGCTTACTGGTTGTCAACATTTTAGAAGTTATGTTTGGAAATAATTTGCTTCTTTAAAACGTCAAATAATAAGCAAAAATCAGCTAACTGTTTTTGAATTAGAATCTTAATGTCGATTTTTTTAAAAAAAAATTTGAAAATGGATTTTTGCAGTTCAAAAGAAGACGTCTACGCAAAGGAATTGAGCATGTACTGTAAAATTCGCTATACAACGAAATTGCATGCATGATCAAAGAATTCACATCGCCATCATTCCGATCGGAAATACGAGGAAACAATCACATTAAATTTGTTTTTAATATTTCAATTTACTTAATATTTCCTGTGCATAATTACCCAAAAAGAAAAAAAAAGTACGATATCTAATTAAAATATTTCCTAACAATACCAATGATGATTTCATTAAAACAAAGTTTTCAGTACTTAAAATATGAAACAACAGTTCAAGTTTGAAATTTAAGATTTGAATTCTGAATATTTTGTACTTTATTGCTTACTAAATCAACAAGGGATATTTTAATTAATATTTTCTGAAAAATTACGATAACTTTCAAGAAAGAATCATTAGGTTTCGGATTTTACAATAAGACAAATCGCTAAATATGTTATGTGTTACGAAAAAAAAAAATTAATGTCTTTTGATGCTCGTGAAAATGGGAAATCAGTACATTTACAAGAGGGTTGACTTTTGAATTGACTTAGCTATAACAATATTTAATGAACAATGATTATTACACTAATGAAGGAAAAATATTTATGCACAAATGTCAAAATCGTCGAAGTTATAAAAAATTAAATTAAGCATAAAATATACAAAACTGATTGTAATTTAAAATAGAAGTTTACGATCTATTCTAATACAAATATTTACTTTTCTATGCATAAGCATTCCTCATAAATTTTAAATAAAATGAGATGCAATTAACTTACTAATTACCATGCAATTGTTTTCCATTCACTGCAGAACAGAACAGGCGACATCATTGTGTTTGAAATCTTCGAATGGTAACAAGGGCAAAAAAAAAAAAAAAAATCAGAATTATAAAACGATCTATTCCAGAGAAATTCAACTTGCCGCCGTCCCTCCCCCTCCCACTGTATGAATCGAGGGAGGAAGAAGGGTCATTCGGGAAGACGTTTCCATTAGGGAGAGCAATTTCTAGCCCATCGAGCGTCGGCTGTCTAGCGCAAGAATGTTCTTAAAACGGCAGCGGTCAAAATAAAGGTTACCACATTTTAAAAGAAAAGAAATTTGCAGAACGTTCCTAAACCGGCCTGGTATATTTTTCCTTCCCCCACGAGCAGTAACAACGGGAGGTTATCTTCCCCGCTTTTGAACAATTATACCCCCCGAAATAGAGGGAATCGTGAGTGAGGGGGAATTGTGAGTAAGTGCCCCAGGAAACAGTGTCGAGTGAAAAATTGAGTCGTAAATCTGTCGAAGCAGGAGAATTGACATGCGTTTTTTCAGCTAAGAATTTGGTTTTCGCTCTGAGAACTAAGCGCTTCTCTTTTAATCTGTAATTTTTTCAGAAAATAGAATTTGTTCAAAAATAAATTAATAAAAAATCTAGCCGTATGTTTTTTTTAATTTGCATAAAAAATATAAAAATTTGTTTAATGAATTATTTAGAGGAATTATCATTCATAAAATTGCATTACGAGCATATAGCATTCTTTTTGCCAACACTCAGAGAATTTTACTTTTGTTTTTTCCGATATTTAGTTTTAAGCATTTTGCTGGCATATTTGACATTGAAAATGAAAATAAAAGGATATATATGGTTCTCTGATTAAAATAGAATATAAAAAAATAATTATTAATAATTAAATAATACTTAATATTAAAAATTCTTCGTTCATTTTGGAATATATATATATATATATATATATATATAT
>JAOUZG010043327.1:1604181-1624181 GCA_026289955.1 Argiope argentata
TATGTTATCAAAAATTTTAAAATAAAAATGTACATGATTTTTTTTTCAGATTTTTTTAAATAAAATAATCTTTTATCAATGTATAGTAAGTGAATATTTTAGAAATAATATGTTTATGAAAGTATTATGAATTTCAATCTTTTTCACTAATTATTTTATTTTGAAATAATTAAAACGTAAGTTTAGATAATAAATTTTTAAAGTTAATTTTATTATTGAAATAAGAAAAAATAATAACTCATCCATTTATTCAAATGGCTTATATCGTTTAAAAATTATCATTTCATTCGTATTTTTAGTGCGTGAATATTTTGAATGCCAATTTATTATATCATTCTTAAACTTGTCCCAAATATTTATAATAATTACTCACAGTTTGCGCAGTAAAATTTTCATAAATCCATGCATTTCTCTGCAAACAAATATTGCAAAAAACCTTTTCTTCGTTTAACTTCAGCAATGAAATCAAAATTTCAACTGCCCCTATTTTATTAAATTACAACATTATGATTTTTTTTTTGTGAAAATTCGTAAATTGTGAAATCTTGTAGATAAAAAGGAGACAGCTGCAAGTATCGACCAAATAAGAATTACCCCTTTCAGAACGTTTCTTCCATGTTCATCATGTTTAGATAATTTAAAGAAATTTCATTTACAATATTTCACTCCATGTGAATTTCAAACGATTGATGCTCAATAAAATAATAATAATGAAAAAAGCACTCTAGTAACTTCAACAACGTTTAAAAACCGTGAATAAAAAATTAGGGTTTTTTTCATTGAAATAATAAAAATACTTGCTACAAATTTTAGTACATTAATTAAAATAAAATAAACCCCACAAATTATAGATATTAATGAATATCTAATAGTTTTGTCAATTTGTGGAGGAGGGTCAGAGTTCTTCATTTAAAGGATCTTTTCTTCCGGTCACAAAAATCGGATGGGAGAAAAGTGGCTTAACAATGACATTACATATTAAGAAGGTGGTGCTAAATAAAAATTAGTATATGCATAAAGTATATATGAAAAAAGAGAAAAATAGATAAAAGGGTTAATTTTTACTTCATAGAATTAATTGGCAAAAACTGGATCGGAGAATCATGTTGGTATGGTTAGCCAGTAAGTTATTGGTGGTCTAGTCACAGATGACTCGTCGGGGTTCTCTTGATGTTAAAATCTTCTTATCATCTATAACTATTTTTTTTATCAAAGCAAAAATAATATTCACAAATAGTTTTTAAAAAACTCAAAAGCTAATATTTTCGTAAATAATTAACTTTTAAAGCATGATAAAAACTAAAAATGTCCCGTTGTAATTCTACAAAAAGGAATTAATTAAATTGAAATGTGAGTATTAATTTATCTAATTTAAGTATATTTTACATCAATATATTTCATTATGAAAGTGAAATTCAAACCAATTTTTTCACATTGTTGTTTTCAAGATATGATTTAACTCATTCTTTAATGTTGAACTTAATTCAGTGGTATGGTTTTGTTATACTTTAGATAAATTTCAAGTGTAGAATCAAGCAATGGTGAAAATTTTTTGGTCATTTTTGAAAGGTGCTATTAGGATCAATCTTAGGAAGTGCGTGAGAAATGAATTTTCTAATAGAAGCAATTTTTCTATTGTATAGTAAACAATCTTCAGTAGTGTCTGATCATTAGACAGTGTCATTTGCGCTCATATTGTAGGTTTACTGGTATTTAATTACCTTCAGCAGGGAAACATGGCTTGCATTTAGGGGGCTATAGAGAATGATAAGATAAGATTAAGATTAAGTCATTGATTAGATTAAGTCAGATAATTAAGGGTCCTTGTCTTTGAATTATTCACTTTTTTTCTCACGGTAAAACTAATAAATTTTTTTAAGAACGCTAGGTACATTTTTGATAATTTATTTTAGATTAGGGGTAAGATTAAATTTAGAGGAAAACTGGAGAGCGGTGATATATATGAATCTAGATGACAGAATAAACCGAACAGTAGGAAAATATCGTTTTGACAAGAACTTAAAGAGCTGCCTTGCAACTCTTACTAATATAACAAAATTGTTGTAAAATTATTTTAAAGCAATAAATAATGGAATTTTATTTGAAAAAAAATAAACAATTTGTAAATAATAATAATAATAATAATAGCAAAATAATTCAATAATTGAAAAATAATTTGTAGTAATAAAATAGAATTGTTAACACTAAGCAAGTGTTAACTTGAAGAAATAAAATGCTTTAAGTTACTATGAATAATTTTTTCTGCATTGGTTATTCATTCATATATATATATATATATATATATATATATATATATATATATATATATTATTGATTATTGCATAAACACTTTACAATGTTGAAATACTGCAAAGAAATTTTTAAAACGCATATGTCTACTGCTGAATAATTTTATCGAATTATTTTAAAGATTATGATAAAAGATGATGATGAAACTAAAAGCAAAAGTATTTGCTTAGTACTTATTACTAACGCGTATTTGCTATCATATTTGATAGATATTATTCTTCAAAGATTCTAAATTATTTAGCATAAAATTATAATATTTATTTCCTTTCAAATTATAAATTTAAACAGCAGTTATACTTTAAAAAAATCCTTCTTAAAATAGTCAAATATTTTAGTTGGGGAAAAGACTCCTTAAATAGAAACCATCAAATAAATTGAATAATTACATAATTTATATAATTTGAATAAAATTGTCTTCAACGGAAAATAAAAGAAAGTTTGGTTTCCCTCATATAAATATAAGGCAAACAAATGTCCAAATTTCCATCAATATTTGAAATTTTTAAAAAAGAAAATAAAATTATTGAATTTTTAGCCTTTCCGTAGAACTACTTAATTTGTTTGAATATTATATTATGCAAAGCTATAATTTATACTAAATATAGAAAAATCTGATTGTAATATAGTCTCTGATTTATTTTTGACTATATTACAATCAGAGTAATAAATATATTACTCTGATTGTAATATAGTCAAAAATAATTAAATAATCTTTAAAGAATTGTCCCTAAAATTTATAGATATATCAAATTTTAGAATAACAAACCTATATAATAATTGTTTATTTGCAATATAGCTGGAAGAAAATTGAAATAATGTTTGAAAATTGGCCTTAAAAAACTACAGGTGATTAAAATTTCTATAATAATAATTGGTGTAGTTATAAAAGAGTCATAATTTTTTTAATATCCTTAACTTTCCCGTCATTTTATGTTTTTTAATCTCGCTAGAACTCACGTTTAATGTTATATTAGTAGAAATAAAATTACATTAATATTTATTTAATTTAGATTCTTAACGAAAAAAAATTTACACGAGTGGATTAATTTGATTATCAGCTTCTGTAATGTCTGATAGAAAATGCATACATATTTTACAAAAAAAAATTATAAAGAAAATAGATGTCTAAAGAGAACATTTCCACACCCGAAATTTGAAAACTATATCTTGGATAGAATAGGTTATCTAAAATTCAGGTAATTGAATTTTGAGGTTATGACAAAACATAAGTTGGGGCTTCATATTTAGGTTTTAAGGATACAACCGTATAAATTAACAAAAAAAAATCGAATATAATTGGTCAGAAAATAGAATGATTTGTGCTTTCCGCACAATTATCATTCTACAGATTTTGTTTCCCTAGGCCATTATAATTATTACGTTTAGAAGAAAATTTGTTTCATAATGCTTACTTTAAAAGGAGTATTTTCAGAATAGCATAAATAAGAAATTTTCATATTTGAATTACCTAAATAGAACTTCACAATAATATCAAATAGGTTTTGATTTTCAAGTTCATATCAACATATAAAATCTAAACTCAAGTTTTATATTTTATGAACTGCGGCATTTCTTTTTTTATTCGTTTATTCTTCAAGATATAAAAGCACACATAATGTTTGGTGTCTTTTATATTAATTATGATCTTTTTGCTTTAGTTTTTTTACAACTCCAATTGCTGATAATGATTATAACTGCTTTCTGAGAGTAATTATAGACCCCTTGACCTGAACATCAAATTCAGGAAATAATTTTAATTATATTTTAAGCCCCTTTGGGGGAACCTCCTTCCCCCCTCAAAAAAAGAAAGAATAACCTAAAATTATTAATTTCAAGCAGTTTAAATTCCATTTTTTGCTTCGTAAACGCGTAACATATTTAAAACCTTTCAATAAATTATTTTAAAAAATACCCTGGGATTGCATTAATTAAAGGGCTTAAAAATTGGTTCCAAATTAACTCCTTCGACACCTATACAGAATTGCATTATCTTAATAACACTTGGGCATATGTGATGGAGTTCATGTGATATAAGGACTGAATTTTTGAATTAGTCAGAAAAGATTTATCAAATATCCACTGATAAAGTTCATTCATTGCTTAGGTCAGATATAATATCAATAAAAATTAATTGAATTTATTGGTACCCTACTGTATATTTTTGTTGAAAATGGAACCAAATAAAGAGCTTTTAAAAGCAGAATATGAACAGTAAACTGCAAGTAATGATGAATTTCTTGCAAGAAGAAATGTTTTCGCTTTTCTGAACGTGAAAATTTTGCCAAATGGGAAATTAATGTTTCTATCTAGATTAAAGTAATATTTGTCTTTCCAAAAAACATTTTTTGAAAAAGGAAGATTTGTTTTTGCTTAAGAGATGGCCTATTTGTTTGATTTTAGACGCCGATCGTGTATTCTGTATCAATAACACTTTTTTAAGTTGATATCATCTTTGCGCAGTCAATTTTGGACTGTTGAGCTCTAAATTGACTGTTTCTAATCTAGCAAAACAATAACCTAAAAATAGAGAAAAATCTCAATTTTTTTCATCATTTATATAACATTTTACTCTTACAAGTTCTGTCCGATTGAAGAAAGGGTCCTACTAATTTCAACCACTAAGGAACATGTTCCTTCATAATAAATTTGTAAAGCAAATTTCATTTATTCTATTTATTATTTTTATCACATCTTTGAAACGCGGTAAGGGTCATTAGCATTTTTCCCCCGGCAGCCTTTTTTCGTTATCAGACATGGAGTATCACTTTACAGTGAATGATTACCGTATGACGCACATTGTAAAGTCGAAAAAATTTACATACAAAGATAAAAGGTATAATGTGGTACCCTTTTTAAGGCTTGAGCACAAAATGAAACTCTCTAATGGGTTAGCGCTGATGAGACTGAGAGCAAGTGATACAGAACCACTTTTCTACTGAATGCTAACAATTGAACGGAAACACAGATAAAAAAAATTACCCTTTTGATAATCTGTGGGAAGTTTCTCTTAAAACATATCGCACTGTGAAACGATAAACAAACCATTCCGGTAATAAACAGAATATTATATATTCACACCACATGGGTCCAATTCTTTAATATTGTTCCAAGAAAATAGAAATTATACCATTGTGTCTTCAATGAGAGTAGACAGTAGATAGTAAAAATGTTGCTGACTGTTATCAGCAACATGAAGGGAAGGGTCTTTCTAAATAAATCCTTAATCACTTTCAATTGCTTGATTTTCTATTGGTTAAATGTACAAATTCTGATTTCTCATTGGTACTTTAAAAAAAAGGTTTGACTTATCTGAGCATTCACCAGCATTCTTATTTTTAAATTTTAATTCCATCGGATCTTAAGTTTTTCTGGCTGTAGTTTTACAAGGTCTAGCAACTCGAGGGCAGTGCACTGCGCAGGGAACTTGAGTAGACCTTACGAATATTTATTTAATTGAATAACTATTGATTTCTTTAGTGAAAAATTTTATCATTCAGTTTCTTTAATATATTATTGAAATTTGCAATTGAATTTCCACAGTGAAACTAATTAAAATTTTATTTATGAAGGATTGTTGAACTTAATATGGATTTAAATTCTGACAGTGATGAATTATATTCATCTTCTGAAGATGAATACTCTACATCGGAAAGTGAATCTGAAGATGATACTTTAAATGCGGCTCGTTGTTGGTGTCCTATTGACCTCCAAGCACTTTCACCTGCTCCACCAAATTTTCAATTTACTTCGGTTCCTGGTATAAGTTCTTCGGTAAAAAATTTCCTTGGGGACTCGGATGACCCGATGATGTATTTCAGTGTATTTTTTGATAATTCAGTGATGAGTTTCATTATGGAAGAAACAAATAGATATGCAGAAGACTTTTTCAACAAATCCGATTTGACGCCTTCATCGAGAGCATTGAATTGGAAAAATACGGATATAAAAGAGTTGAACCTCTTCTTTGGTTTACTTTTACTTCAAGGGATATTGCCCAAATCTGTTGAAGCATCGTACTGGAGCATAAGGCCGATTTTAAACACTCCTTTCTTTGGACAAATCATGAGTGAAAAAAGATTTAGTTTGTTAATGAAATTTCTTCATTTCGAGAATTCGGAAAAATTTGATGAAAAAACGCATCCAAATGCGAAGTTAAGAAAGATTTTTGATATCCATAAAATGTTAATTCAGAGATTTAAATCTGCTTATACACCCAATCAATCTGTAACAATTGACGAGTCTTTGCTTGCTTTCAAAGGCTTACTTGGATGGAAGCAATACATTCCGACCAAAAGAGCTAGATTCGGAATTAAATTTTTCCAACTCTGTGAGTCAGAAACCGGCTACATATGGAATTCTATTATCTATACCGGTAAAGGAACCCTTTTCATGGAAGAATACGAACAATTTGGATTATCAACAAAATGTGTTCTGACTTTAATCCATGAACTTAAAAATAAAGGATATCAGCTAACAACAGACAATTATTATACTTCCCCGGAAGTGGCCGAAATTCTTCTTAAATATAAAACCGATCTTATAGGAACTGTAAGAGGAAACAGAAAAGGGTTACCGGTGGAATTTAAAGACACAAAATTGAAAATGCATGAATTGAGAGCATTTCAAAAGGGGAAAATTATGGTACTACAGTGGAAAGACAAGAAAACTCTAACAATGCTAATTACCATTCATAATGCCCAATTAGTTAGTGTTGAATAAAAAAAATCCACTACCAAACAAAAGCCGAAGGTGGTAGTTGATTATAATAAATCTATGGGAGGAGTTGATAAGACGGATCAGTGCTTATCATACTATTCGTCAACCAGAAGTCGACAAAGGAAATATTATAAAAAAATATTTCGGCATCTACTTGATCAGGCTGTGTGGAATGCTTTTGTGCTGTATATAAAAAAAGGAGGAAATTTGAAACATGTTGAATTTAAAATGCGCTTGATAGAGAGATTATGTGAGGAAGGAAGAGGATTACCGTCGTCTAGAGTACCTAAGAGCATTGAAAACGTGGGAAGATTGACGGGAAGACATTTCCTGTCTTTAGTTGCTCCAACCGGAAACAAAAAAATACTCTGCGAGGAGATGTGCTGTGTGTTGTTCACAAACAAATGCAAATGGCAAAAGAGTGAGAAAAGAAACGCGTTTTGAATGCGTAATCTGCAAAGTGGGTTTATGCGCTGCTCCGTGCTTTAAGATATATCATACCCAATCAGTTTTCTAAATTCCTTTGCATGTAATTGCAATGCATGAAATATAGTAAAACCTGCTCATGATCTCATTTGTCTTTCAAATATTGAATTTAATTATTTTAATAAGCTTCATCTAAGAGTTGTGCTATATTTTAAATCAATATTATATTTTTTTCAGTATTTATAGCTTTATGTTAATAATCTGATTTTCAGAATCATTTAAGGATGCTTGGAATTTGGAAGTTATTTTCTATTTTCATCTCTTTCATAGAAAGTATACTAACTATTTCTGATAAAAAATGTAATAATGACTTAATCATTTTTTAAAAAATATTTCTAGTAAAAAATAAAAAAGATTTTTTCCAATACTGTATTTGTTGTATTTATTATTCTTAGAAATTTATTACATTTAATATTTCTTCTAGAAAACACTTTAAAATGTTTATATTATACAGATTATTAGCAGATATGTTGCAAATATATTTTTAAAAAATCTGTGACACCTATTAAATAGTAACTTTTTTATAATAGCATTCTTTTATTTTACTTTTTAATTATGCATGTAAATCAGTACTCATTATTAAGTTTTACCTTGGGATACGTTCAAACAGTTAGAACGTATACAGTTCAACCCTGTATTTGTTTAATTTCATTAAATACCTAATACTGCTTTAATGCAAAGCAATAATTATAATTACTCATTTGCATTTATTCCTTCCATTCATCAAAAAAGTGTGAATTAAATTCACTCGTCATCGAATTTTCTTGAATATAAATAAATGTTTCTATAAAATTTACCATGTATGAAATATGTTTTCTTTCTTCCATATGCTAAACTTTTTTTAACAGTCCTTATAATAACTATGTATTTTTTTTTCTTTTACGCTTTTCGCAGCCTTTCACAAGACGCAAAACTCTCATATGAAAGTGGTTTGATTTTTTATAAAGATTTCAAATGTATATTTATAATAGAATTGTATATTTAAAAAATATGATTTCTAAAAATATATTTTTATATTTATAAATTTTTTATAAATATAAAAATATTTCTTTCTTTCTTTAATTCATTCTTTTCTTTATATTATAAATATATATAATTTCTATAAATATATTTTTTATATTTATAAAAGAAAAGGTTTTTTTTTTTCTACATATCCCCCCCCGAAAAAAAAAGACAAATATGATTTGCAAAAAGTAGTAAATAAAACTTGGATTAATTTAGTAAACTAAAAAAATAATATTAAGCAGTAAAAAAAAAGAAGAATACTAACTATATTTATCAAGATACATTAAATAAAAACGTTTATAAAAATAATTAACAACACTTTTACTAAAGTTAAGTTTAAAAAGTCAAAAATAAATAAATAATTATACCCAAAAGTTTTCAAATTTGTCTTCCCTTGCGTAGTTAATGCTTGCCCAAAATCTGCATGCAAAGTTTAAGCAATAGTTAAAATTATATTTATTAATAAATATTTGTCTCTCTTATTAATTGGGATGAAAATAAATTGAAAATATATATAAGGGCTTTTTTAATTAATAAAAGTAATATTAACAGTTCAAACTTGATTTTATAAATATTTCATCAGACAAGTACAGAAAATTCAAACCCGCTTTTACGAACTAATCACAATCCATAACTATTATACAGAATTATGGCATGTAAATCGGAGGGTTTCTCTATCTTTAATAAGTATAATAGTTTTCTCTGGCATCTGAAGTGAAATATTCAAATCAATAATGAAGTATACAGCTCATATCACCAATCGGTCCTGCAGTCACGAATTCTTACAAGAGAGTGATTTCCCCTTCTCGAGAGCTCATTCCCCTAAATGGAAAGACCACCCAAATCCTAACTGCCAGCGGAAACCATAAAATGACCTCGAACAAGCGGATCCCCCACCTCGTTTATTACCCTTAAGGGGGGAAAGCAATGGCGACTTTCTACGAGGTAGCCGGGTTAAGAGACATTTGCGGAAGGAGACTTTCTACGTTCCTGGCGGTTTTAAAGCGACACGTTGGAGAGGATTTCTACGTTCCAGCCGGTTGAAGGGCTAGAGGTCAACCAGAAAGGGTCAGAGATGTCATCTTTAAAGTTCAAAAAGTGTCAGTGAAATGAAAAGACGCGGTGAAAAGAAAGATAAGTGAAATTCCTTTATTTAATTTTTTATTGAAAATAAACAAAAAGAATACGCCATTACAGATCATTATAATTCAATAGATGAAGAAAATGAGTCTTTCTCTAAGCGGAAGGATGAGAGATTGTCTTTTTAAGGAAGTTCCCGTTTCAGAATGTACGTTTTCAGAGTTAAAGAGGAACTCGCTTTTGAAGTTGAGGAGAGGTGAAAGAGAGCAAAACTCGTTGAAATTTTTCACGGACGCAAAAATTTCTATCTTCCCCCAAACCAGGTCTCTGAAAGAGTGCCTTAAAGAAACTTTTTAGCCGAATAAAAGCCGTGAAAAAACCCGACTCTGAAGTCAGCTGAGAATGTACTTTATACCGAAATTGAGTTTTTGATGGTGCCTAAGCCACTGTCAGCTCTGAGAGAGGCTAATCTTGAGTACCGCCGACTCGCTAAGGGCGAAATACTTTTCTCATGGAACTCTTTATCTGTAAACATCTTAGTGCACATTTTTAGGGGACTGTAAGAAAACGAGAATCAATTTTGAATCAGATTTTTAATGGCAGTTATATAGGAGGGTGGAAATTTGGTAGAAAGTAAATATTAAACTTGAGTTTGAAAGGAAGAATGAAGTAAGGGTAAAGATTAATGAAGCAATGATTGTCCAGAATCCAAAAGATTTGTAGAAAATGAAATTACTACTATAGAGACTAAGATAATTTCTTATAAATTTGCCAGTTGTGAGGGCGCTGTGACAGCAGAGAATGGAAAACGAACTGAAGGGAAGAGAGGAGAGGATTGGAATGGGAGGAAAGAGATGGCGGAACCGTCGTGATTGGATATGAGGATCTCCATGTTGTTTTTGTATTATATTTAATCTTTTTTTTGTCATGTTCCGTTGTATGTTAATGTCGATTAAATGTTGTTTAAAACTTTATTCGGTGTCGCATCAATTATTCTCTTTTTTCATTTACTAATGAAAAGGGCAGACTGTCTTGTTTTTATGTTCCAGGTTCGGAATCAAAAGTGAAAAAGCTCGGCAGCGCCGACACCAGTCTTTCCAGTTCTCTTTAAAAAAATTTCAAGACTTAAAATGCGCGTACAAAAAAAAATTACTCAAGAAGTACTGTGGCACATCAGAGGATTTTATATGGAAGAGATACGGTTTGTTTTCACACATTTCCTACTAACTCTAATATTTAATTGCAAATAAAATGTTTCATGATTATACCACACGTTGGTATATTATTACATGCTCCTTTAAATAAATTCATGTTTTGGAACCCTAGTCCCTCCCAGTACTCTAATATCTTTAGTCTTCATTCATTCAGCCATAATTTTACAATCATTAACACTGAATTTCTTATAACTAATTTGTTTCTTATAAACTAATTTAGTTTTTTGTTCAATTACACGAAAAAAATCATGAATTCTTACCGTTTTTAATGAATATATAACTACACACTTCTGAGTAACCTTTTGTAGTTCAGAATCTGTAATCTTATTTTTTAAAATAACGGAAAAAACTTCGAATTTAAGATTTAGCGCTTGTTTTGTTAAAATCATTAAACTTCTTTGGATGTCCTACTTTCCACCAAGTCTTCAGCAATGCACTTGCTGCACAGAAGAAATTTAAGCAATGCCACAAATGCCAATACTCACTGAAAAGACTCTTAGAATACATAATCTTTTTGTAATGTGTATAAAATATGGAGTTCTCTTATATTCTTTAAAATACCAATCAGCATTCATAATTATAAGAAGAAAAACTTTTTTAAATACTGAAATACTTATTTTATATATAAATTCTGTATTGAAATTTTTTAAAATTTTTATATATATTATAAAATATTTTGATTTAATCCTTCTTTGAAACATTCAGGATGTGAAAGGCTTATCATTGATTTAACCCTTAATACTTCAATATATTACCATATCTAAAAATCCAAATTATTGAGCCCATTTTCAAGGTATCTGTCAAATGCACGCTGCTGATATTTTAAATATATTTCCCGGGAATAAACGAACAGCTCTCAAAGCAGTTTCAAACTCTCCATCCATTACACTTGCTATCTTAAATGCCCGCATTCATTTTATTCTTTCAGTTACCCTTTAAAACTGTCACAAGATTGATTATTGTTAAGACTGAACTTTTCGCACCGGGGAAGAAGGGAAAATATATCATCCCAAGAGACTTAATACATTCAGCGTGAACAGAAAGCCCCAAGATCGAGGAAGGATTACATTACATAATCCATTTAAAACACGTTATTAAAACAAACAAAAAACATGCGGGATTTTGTCCATGGGATTAGCATTCATTTTGACGTAAGGGTCAAGACATTTTTCTTAGTTTGTTCGGTCGTCAATTATGACTTTAAGCCCACAATTCCTTTTATAAAGTCTGAAGTACTTTTTTTTGCCTTGCTTAGATGATTATGTTTTATAGTTTAGTTTTTAATCAGGTTTGAATGAGTTTCTGTTGATAATAATTGCGACATTAAGTCAAAGCTATTTAAAATTAGTGGTATAAAATTTTTATTGCTCTAAATATTTAATAATGTTTCTCGAGTGAATTATTACTTTTTACAATGTGAGGCTAAATATTTGAAAATATACATTATTCTCTATTAATAACTTTGAGAAAAGATTATTTTTAACTTTCAACTGAAAAGCTCTTATATAAAGGAAATTTTTCCCTGGAATTAGTATTATTATTGATAGAATTGTATAAGATGTTATAACACAAAATTGGAAAATAATTTCATAGTCATATAATAATTGCTATTTTCCCTTTCGAAATGTTGATATGAAAAGGGAGTGATTTCACATCCATTTCTCGTGCGTGCCTTTTCCCTTCCGCGCTCCTGGCAGATTGTTTTTAATCGTGCAGAATTATCTGTGGATTAACGGCTAACGTGCAGCTGACGTGACGGCCACACGGGCTTTTTTTTATTTGTCATGACGTCAGAGGCGATTAGTAATAAAGTGAAATTTATTTTTTTCCCTAAGACGGTCGAGGAAAATAGTAAAAACCAGAAAGCTGACTGAGACGGTATATAAATGCCTTGTTGTTGTTTTTAAGTGACGTTTCTCCTGTGTTCAAGATAATATTATTTAAAGTTCTTAGATGATATATTCTTTTAGTCAATCTGTCATTGGATGCTTTCAGATCCAATGACAGATTGTACTATTTTTTCTGATGTGCCTGCGCTTAATAAACGTTAATTTATTTCTACTACTGAGTAGTGATTGCTTCCCATGCGTTAAAGATTAGTTTCCGGTAACAATAACAATAGTTTTACTGTTTGGCACACTTTATTACGCATTTCAATAATCACAGTTTTAGATTGACAGTTATCAGATTATTTTAGTTGCGATAGATTAATCAGATTGTTTGGATTGGACCATTTTACTAGAAAAATATCAAGCAAAGATTAATCTTTGAAAATATAAATTTAAATGTTAAAAATTTTAATTTTAATGGTTCGGAAACATTATTAATTTGTATAAAGTCTAAATAATAATATGAAAAATTAAGTACATGATAAATAAGTTTTGAACTAGTTCTGTACCAAGCAGATTTAAATTTCTATTATTTAAAATGAAAATCATAATTACAAAAATAACCTTAAAATAGTGAGGAGTTTTCAAAGGATTCTTTTTATCCATTACACTCCTTACCTCAAATAATTCTAATTATAATTAATCTTTCATAAAATTAATTATAATTAGAACTGAATTTTCTCGTCAGAGAAGAAAGCAGAGTACATTAACTTTTGCTATTGATAAATCAGCTTGAACCGAAAGAAACTATGACGCAGTAGGAAGAATTGCGCACCGAAGCTCCTTTTAAACACTTGATTTGAATAAAATCGACACAAGTTTTGCCAAAATAACGACAGATTACTTTTATAGAAAAATGCAATAGATTCTTTTTAATTTGTTTAATCGTCAGTTATGATTTAAGAAGCAAATTATTAAATGAATATCAAATATATATAAATTTTTTCCGTCATAAATAAATATTTAAAATAATTATGATTAATTTTTATGAGCATTTTCATAAGGTTAGAAAAAAATATCGAAATGGTGTTTTCTATGAAATTATAAGTTTTGAAGGAAATAAACTCAAATCAAATGTTAAATTGATATTTTAAAGAATTTTAGATTTATTGATGCATTAGTGATTATTTCAAAGTTACCTTAGCACTTTTTGTTATATTTATATTTTTTAATGATTATTATTGACAATTATTAATATCCCTTAGTCAATTAGTTTTTATTAACAAATTGTTTACATTGCATATGTATCGTATACAAATAATAATACAAATTGCTTCGCTCTATTTTAATGCAATATGTGCGAACCTTTTGAGATATCACACGTCTATCAATGGCAAACAAATTGTTCATAGTGATTATTAAAAAGGTGAAATGACAGTTAATTTTTACTCAAAAGGAAATAAATTTTCATTATTTTGTCTCGAAGGCATGTACGAATTTCTATTGACTAATATTTATACAATTTTACAATATTTAGCAATCACTAATTAATATAAGTTTTAATAACTAAAAAATTATGAGAGATATTTCCAAAATAATTATTTAAAATTTTTTGGGAAAATGCGGTATTCGTGATTAATCCATCCATTATCATGTTTAACTTTTAAATATTTACTTTTAAAAATAAATCAGTTGTTTTTCTCTTTAAAGGCAATTAATAAATCTTGCACTAGCATATTTCTATAAAGAATTTACTAAATAGAATGTCGGTTTATATCATAACTTGTTTCAATAAAAACAATGAAATCACAGTTACAAAAATCTAGTCGGGAGATTTAAATAAGTTTTCGATGAAATTTAGCTGTTAAACGCTCTAAAAGCTAGCTTAAACTATAAGTTTTTTTATAGTCAAATTTTTAAAAACGATTTATTTTTGTCCCTTTTTAAATAAAAAATGATTCTTATTAATTGCGGAATGAAAATATAAATATGAGAGAATTTTATGAATTAGACCTGCGGCCTTTCTTCATTAGTACTTCAAATGACTTTTCTACTCTACTTCCTAATATTTTTAGAGAAAATATTAATTAAATAAATTAAAAATCTCTCAAGATATTTATGACTTAAAACTTTTAAACGTAACTCTCTTAACATTTGACTTTTTCTAATTTTTTTTAATTAGACGTAAATGCTATTATTAAATTGCCCATCCCTAAATTCATATCGTTATTTAATTAAACACTTTCAGTGTTGATTACCATTATTTCTTGAATACTTGCATAACTGTATTGTAAATTGTGACTTAAGAAGCATTTTATAATTTTACACAAATTTTGTCCACATATTTAATTTTTTTACTCTAAATAATTAAAAATTTATTTTTCTTTGTGAAGTGAGACCTCTTTTCAACCTAAAAACCAATGGTAATTTTCTAATTTTTCTAACAATAGTTCGCTATCTTCATGTTTTAAACATTTATATATCCATATACTCTAATCTTTATACTTTATTAAAGCATATTTTTATGTAATGTGATATATATAATAGTAATGAAGAATTTAAAAATTGAATTTTCATTACAGAAACTTGTGAATTAATTTCTTTAAAAATTAATTCATAAATTTTGAAGAGACGCCTCATAAATATTCCAAATATTTGACGTTTTTCAATAAAATATGTCATTAAATAAAAGGTCTGTATATTTTAGCTATGAATTTTATTGTTGACATAAATTAATTAATTACACAGAATATATTTCAGTAATTTTATTAGTTTATAAAAGAAATTTTAAAAAACTATCATAAAGATTTGCTAATAATGAGTTTTTAAAAATATTAATTGGACAATTTCTGAGACCATGTTGTAAACGGAAGTAAAATTTTATGTTTCAAAATATTAAAGCAGAAATAAATGTTGAAGTAAGTGCATTTATAATTTTTAAAAATAGGACTTTCTAAAAAAAATTAACTCAGGAAATCAGTGGTGGAAAGACAGCACAAAGACCGTGAATAGGCGGGAAGAATTTTACGACGAAAATACTATGCATTGTTTTATAACATTTACGAAAGGAATGAAAAACCGCTTCTACGCGCATTCGGATGTCAGAGTGACAGCCATGAAATGTGGCTCCAAGGTCATTACAGCGGCGACTCACTGCGCCTCAAACATGTCAGTATCGGTGGGACATGTCAGAACACCGTGTTGTTTTTGAGACGAGGGTTTTCGGCTTGAACGAAATTCCGTAGGCGAAAAATAAAAGAGCATCTTAAAAACCTCAGCTTTTAATAACGCGATGCCATCCCATTTACAAAAGCTCTGATTAAAAAAAGTAAGTTAAGGACTACAGCAAATAAAACCTAGAAAATAGTCATTTTAAGCACGTGATTATATGAAATGAAATAAATAGGAAATGTGATATTTTTTGAAACAATCAATGCGGAAAAAAGTTTTTTGGATCTTTGGTAATATTAAAGTGACTCATTCAATGAAACCATTAAAACGAATAAAAATATAATTTAAATTGCACCAGCACGTGGTGCTTGGCCGTTCAAGAAATGATGCTCTGGCATGATACATTGAAATATGCATAGCAGATTTCCTTTAAATTATTTTAGTATTTTTCTCTACATCAAAATCACATTGGGGAGAAGAGTCTGCAATCAATTTTCAATAACGAAGGGAGGGCCTGCCATTAAATTATACAGATAGATAGATGAAAATAATTATGGATATAATTTCCTATTCTTTCGAAATTATTTACTAGAGAGAATTATTTCTAATTTTTATATCTAATTTAAATCCTAATTAATTCCTTAATTTTTATCTTCACTTAGCTCATATTAACTTCATTCAAAAATAGTTTCTTACTTCCTGATCTAATCCACTGTTTTTTAATTAATTAATGATACACGTGAGATATGAAAAAGCTTATTTTTGCAAGTTCTTATGCTCCGAGTGAAAGAATGCCTAAATTTCCTGTCCTCAATCGACACATGTCAATAAAATCCCACTCTGAATCTAAAAATTACCAACGAAAACATTTCGGTCTCTTTTGCTCTGGTGTAACGATATAAAAAGATGTATTTCTTCACCACTTACTCTTGTACATAAATTATGCCTCCCATGGTGAAAGAAATCAAACTAAAAATTCATGTGTCTTCGGCCCCGAAACTGCTTAAAAATCTGTTTGCCTATCTATCTATGTCATTGGAAATCTATTTGTTCTCTTATTTGAATACTCATGACCGATTCGAAAGAAATTTTTTTCACTGCGCTATTAAAAGGTTCTACAAGCGGGGGCTGGAATATTCTATGTCTTTCCACCGTAGCTTTTGAACAAATCATCGCACACAAACACTTTTATTTACTTCTTTATTACCACTTTAAAAGTTAAAAAGTCAGCTTTTCAGTAAAATAAACTTCACTTCTGTGTCTCTCCTTTATTTTAATCAATTTTTCAAAATTATTTTTTCTAGATAAGCCTGTCTTTTTTGCAGATGAAATATTAAGCCTATTTATTTCTTGTTTTGTGTTAACATGGAAATTTTTTCCCTTGGAGGAGCCTGTAACCCCCAGAGGGCGCATCCCCGGGTGGGGGATCGGGGAATGCCTCCACTGGTTCTCCAGTGGGTGGTGGAAGGGAAATAAAACACCTTCCGCAGACCGACAGGTAGAAGCCCAACCTCTCCAGAGCAATAGCACCCATCTTTCCATGAGAAGTCAAAAATCTTGTTCAGATCTGGCTACCGCGTACGGGGCGGCCGACGCGTCGGGCTCTGCTGTCCGGGAGCCCGATGGGAAATCTGCCACGAGGACCTTCGACATCCTGCAGCTTAACATTCATGGAACGCTCAGGAAGAGATATGAACTCATCCCGAAACACATCTTTTTTTACCCGGCCATCATAAGAAGCTTACAGGCCAATGATGAATTTCCCTTTCGGGGAGACCTCTACAACGACAGGATTGTGAACATTGCCAATGGAATGGCCGTGATTCTGGCACATGGAGTAATTTGACTTGACTTCAAATGGACTCGACTCCAAACAACCATGGAAATTTTTTTTCTCGTATTTGCGCATTATATAGATTCTAATTATCACGGAAAAACTTTTTACGCCGAATAATAATCAATTGCGTCCCTGAATAAATTTTTCCACTTAAAAATAATATATTAAACTCCGGAATTATATTATTAATTCATTCATTGATTGCTTTTTAACCAACTGTTATAGGATGAGATCAGGTTTTTATTCTTGATTGATTCAAAAGTGAATTTCCTTAAATTTAGAAGAAAATCTCAGGGATCAGTTTCCTCTCCACTCTGATGCCCAAATTAAGAGATGAAAATTCATTAATACATAGTTAAAGCACTTTTGAAAAAATTTGCCAAATAAGCCTAATTTGCTTATCATACTTTGAAAACAATTCCGAAATTCGGAATATTTGCATGTTTGACAGAAAAGTCTGAGATAACTAATGCTTTTATATAAAACAGTTTTAACGAAACAGTTTTTTTTTTGATTGCCCAGTATGTATTTGTGAAATGGAAGACTATGTAATGGAATTCGTTTAATTATAGCTAAATTCTAGTGTATTGACGTAGAGGTAAAATGCATTGCTCTTGCAGGTGGAGAGAGATATTTTCTGCAATGCGTAACTTTTATTCTTTCTGAAAACAATATGCCATTCAAATATAAGTGAAAGTGGTTTCTACTTCGTTTGTCCTAATAACAATTAATGAAGGACAAGGACACAACTTTGAAAAAAAAATGTATTTAATACGGAGTAGTCTTGTTTTAAGTCATGCATAGTTCTCAAATTCTCAAAATAAAATCTTCATAGAAATTCTCAAGGTAAAATCTTTTGACTTCTTGAATGGCAACTTTCCAAATAAAGCAACAGGAATCAGGTAATACCAAGAAATTTTATGGAAATGAAATGATTATCTGGAAATCTATGATGTTTGAGGAAAATCTTTTTGACTTTTAAATTCAGAACTACATAATTTACCTTTTAAAATTCTTTCTATCAATCACGTATCAGACATAACACAGATTAAGAATGGAAGATCTAATTTCATAAATAATGAAACGTGCCAAACAAAATCACAAGGAAATAAAATGATTTTGGTTCATTAAATAAAAAAGGATTCAAGATATTAAAAACCTTGCAGAATGATTATTTACCATACTAAAATAATTGTCTTATTCTAAAAGCTTCATTTAAAATCAATGATAATTGTATTACTTTGCAATTTTTTTCCTTTCAACCTAATTTCAAATGATTTGAAGCTTCAGCTAAGGTCAGATGGCAGCCGTTCAAGAAATTGTAATAAAGGTGTTTTTGGTTATAATAAAGATGCCAACACTAAATGTGGTTGAAGATTAATCCGAGAACCTCAATTCTGGCGGATGGACATTGATTCTTATGGATCTACTCTAAAATTTAAATTCGAAAAAAAATGCTGTTTCAGATTTTAGAAATTGGAAATTATTAATAACATTTTATGCTTTTTCAAATAATTTAAACTCAATTTAGAATTTAAATAGACAACAGTTAAAGGAAAATCAATAATTAAACTTACTACAGAATCTTTATGCCAAATAAACATTATTATCAACGATAAAGTTTTGTCTACGAAATATTTGAATCTAATATTGGAATGTGTGGCTACAGCATAATACCAATTTATCAATAGGAATTCGATATATATACATTAGACACTTATAAAAATCATCTCATAGTTTTAAGAAACTTGCAAGCGTGAAATATGCAAAATAAACAGCTCATTTAAGTTGATTGAAACAAAATTACCCACCCAAAGTTTCTAATAAGAAATTTCCCTCTATAATTGCAAGCATAAAACTAATAAAAACTTTTGTTATGATATTTATTGTCCTAAATTCTGAATTAAATTTCCCTAAAATAAACACCGCAGGCAGTCACAGTCGCAGTGTGTGAATGAAGGATACTTTACACCCCTTCACAACCGAGCTTCGATGTGCCCGCCGTTTACAGAATTCAAAAATTTAGTTTAATTTGTTTCGTAATTAAATTGAGAAATAAAAATAAATTTCATTTTGTTCTTATACCTATCTTGTATTTTATTTCCCCCGATGATAAGTAATACAAAGATCATTATCACAAGATGTCGAAAATCATTTTTTCCCCAGTTTGTTTTAAAACAATTGCAAAAGCAGTTAAATTATGGAAAATAACATTTTTTAATCTCTTATCAACACACTGCAATAATGGAGATTCTTAAACGTTCTCTTCTTCTCTCTCTGTTCTCTCTTAAACGTGAGATTTTATTATTCGTTATGCAGATTGATGCGTAAATGAGTTTCACATTTCTTTTT
>JAOUZG010043327.1:1625354-1659245 GCA_026289955.1 Argiope argentata
TGTGTGTGTGTGTGTGTGTGTGTGTGTGTGTGTGTGTGTGTGTGTGTGTATTTTTCTTCGCAGTCACTAGAAATTAATCAAATACACAAGTATATAAATGATTGTAACTTAAATTTTTAACCTGACTCCATTTGTAGGGCTTTTTTCTGTTTGCTTAAGTAGCTGGAAAGCTCTGTATAGAATTTTGTTTCTGTTGGATTTCTTAAACAAAATACCAAGTGATGTAACATGCATTTTGTAATTAAAAAGCTTAAAAATATTCCTCTCCCCCACCCTTTGCATTTACATCCGAAAACTGAATCATATGGTAAGAAGCAAGAAAACAAACTCTAACGAATTATTCATTTGGTTGTAATTGCAAATTTATTAAAAGTATATACAATTTGGAAGTTAGTTATAACATCTCTAACGATTTATTTGTTTTCTTTAATCTCGTAATTTTAAAAACAGTATTCATTTCGTTTAGTTATTCGGAATTTCGAATGATAGTGCCATGGACCTTATTGATTTATAATTATTTATCAGTCACAATAATATCTACAATATTTATGATTTCTGAGTTCATTTATTTTCTAGCAAATGATTTAATTTTAGTATAATTTATTTTTCCATGCTTGACAACTGCCTATTTATTTGTATTTCATTTATTGTCATTTGTATTTAGATACGTGAACGCTTATTTTAATATCTTCATTAATATTAACAATTTTTAATATCTTTATTCATATTAAAAATCTGTTAATTCGATTAAAAATGCAATGAATGACAACATGAAAATATTCATTACTATTCGACATAACAGAAGTAATTTATCCCAACTTTTGAAAATTCTTGTATCATAGAAGGCCATAGTCGGCGAATAGAGCCCCGGTTGCATTGAACTTCGAAGTTGTTGTCTATAACTGAGACCTTCCTCGTGGGCCCTGAGTTTGAGGGAGATTTTAAAAAAAAAATGCTCTATGAAACAGACGTTCTCAAAAGAATCCATCAGAGAAATATTTCACGAATAACACTTGTGTCGAAAAGTTTATTTTCACTTTTCCTTCCTATTGTCACACGTTGATTTTTATCGTTATTGAGCTCAAAATGCGTGTTCACTTATCGGTGCCGCTTCTTAATTAAACGATTTTAGATATCATAAATTGTTTATTAAAATAAATATGCTATTTTTCTGAATAAAAATATTTTCTAGATATTTAATCGTCTATTTCTGGGTTATTGGTATCCCTTAGCTCTATTGCATCTCAAACATAATCCCTTAAATTAGGATAGGGACTTACAGTTCATCGACAAAAGTGAGCTCACAAACACATTAGATCACTTCATTGTGAGCTGAAAGTGTTGCCGTTGGGATTCTCATACAAATCAGCTTTTAACTAAGGAAAAACTAGGATTAAATTATGATGTATTAAAAATAATGTTTTTATATTTTTTCAGTACGGATTTTTAAATTTAGTTTTAAAGCATGACATCTCAAACATCAGTCTATATATTTAAAGCATTGGAAATCCTTTATAAACTGAAAGATATTCGATTATGGTTATTTGATATAAGACAGAAATTTAAAAAAATGTAAAATAAATAACAAGTGCAAAATTTATAGATCTATAATCTTGGTAAAATATAGCTGCACGGAATGTAAACAAAACTTAAATAAATTTAAGAAATCATTATAAATTAGTTGAGTTAAAACTAAATAACTTTAAAAGAAAACAAGCGCAATAATTTAATTCAAGTTATAAACGGTAAATGAAGTTAAAATTTTTAAAAAAATGTATTCAAGGTAATAAATATGAATAAAAACGGGCCAAACATTCGCGATGTAAATGCTTGTACTGCAAAACACACACACACTCACACATCGCAAATGCAATTCTAAAAGCAAGAAGGAAATAGTTAAAAGGAATGAAATTTCGGCGGAATGTTTTTCTAGGTGACACGTTTATTTGATTTCAGTTTTGAAGGGCGTGCAGCGGAGGATAGAAAAACACGCGCGCCGGAGAAGCCCCGCGAAAGGGAGCCGCGTGAGACTGCGGCACATTCACAGTCAGTGAAGATGACACGTTTTTGAATGCATTCATATAAAAGTTTACGCACTGCTCTCAATAAATGCCGTTTTGTGGGGTGTCATTTCCTTTTCTGACACACGATTAGACAAAGCAGCAGCGATGCTCGATGAAAAAAGGGTCCGCTAATCACACGGGCCGGGGAGACACGCTGACATGCTGCGGAGCCCGCTGAGTGAAGAAGGGATGTTCAAAAACCTTTCTTGGAATAGAGATTTAAAAAAAAATGAGCGCGTCTCGAGTATATTCGAAGGCTGACAACAAATTCGCATCTTACAGTTCTGGCAAACGAATTCGTTTACAAGAAGAGAATATAATGCAGAGAATGCTTCTGATTATTCAGATAATTGATTCCTAAGTCATAATTTCTGGTATAGGCGCAGTGTTCCAATGCCGCAAACAACTTATCTTCAAGAGTCTCGCCTAACCAAAAGATTTTGGATTGCTATCATATATACCAAGACAGAAACGGTTTTCCAGTGAGTATACAATAGATATCAATTCCTCTTTCGGACGGATTCTAGAAAACGTATATGATAGTGATTTTGAATCAGACACAGGAAAATCTGAAAGCTATCCAGATCAAAGCGAATTCACAACACAATTGTTTATTATGCTTTGATATATCAAATTGATATATCTGATTTGATATTTACCGAATATGTAAAACTACCTATCACAGCCATGCGGTGAATACGGACGTTTCTCCTCCTAACGAAGAAGAGGCAGATGCAGTGTTCTACAAATAGTGCCTTCGACCCACAATCAGTTGACTGTTGATTGTTTCCAGCGGTGGAGAAATATCTGGTAAAAGTTTTTGCCCTATCGCCGAAGGAATCCTAATCCTTTGCACTTCTCGCAATCCTTTCGCACAGCTTCAGTCAAATGCAGTGAGATGTAGGTTCTGCCCTCGTCTGACCAAAGTCTCTCTCAATTCGATTCTTCTAGAAAATGTGCCATCCTGAAGATGCATAATGGTCAGAAAGTTTGCATTCGTATTTATAGCAAGCGTATTCAAGCCACGCCAAGTATGCATGCTCGTAGTGTCCTTCCTTCCACAAGTTTTATTCCAAATATGAAATTTTAAAGGACATATTCTTTTTCTGTTACAACGAATGCACTTCTTAAATTTTGACTGCTTTGCACCATTCCTTCTTGGAGATGGGATGTCGTGTACATTTTGTCGTTGTGTTAATGCTGAATTTCTTGTAAACCTATCAAAAGATAGAAACGTTGCATACTTCATGAAGGGTTATAAGCGTTTATTTTAAGTTTATAATGTTTTTAAGTATTTAATTTAATTTATTATTATAATAATTATTATTTTACTTTTAATTTGAGTAGTTTATTACAAGTATAATTTAATTGCATTAAAGGATATTAAATATGTTTTTCCCAAAATTTAAAATTGAATATTAAGTTATACTTTATTTTTTGCATTGCTTTCCTCATACAGTAAATAATTGCATTTTTTTAATATATTAAAGATTCTAATCAGCCTACATCTATGTTTCAATTACAAAATTTTTTTACTTTTTTACATAAATAACCGATTTTATATACTAGCTAAGAAAAAGCATCTAATGTCGACGTAAGTACAAAGAAGTCACTATTCATCCCTTTTAACCATTTGTGAAATTATTTCATGTCGCATTGAAATCAATTGATATTTTAACAGCACATTCTTTCTTTTATAGGAGCAATTAAACAATAAATCTCCCTTTACGATAAAGTCTTTACATATACACGACACATTAAACCGTGAAAAATCTATTCAGCCTTTATTCATTCTTTAGCAATTTCAATTAAAAAGTATGATGCACAAATAAAGTTGTAAAAGCTTGAATCTTAACAAGATTTTCTAAATTTAACGTGATCATTTGATGTGTTAATATAAAAAAAAAACATTATAATCTGAACCCAATTTTCATCTCCAACAAATTCATAATTCAACAATGCAACGAATGCAAGTAAACTCATTAAGAGATAAACAATCAAAGTTTGAAGTATTAGATAAGAACAATATTGAAGTTAATGCTCCATTTTATTTGTAATCTTCCCCCACCCCCTAATTTATTTTATATATGAGCAGTTTGAATATAAAAACACAATTTTTAATCACGGCAATTATTTAAAAGCATAGGTATCATAATAGATTAAATCTATTCTAAAGGCGTATGGTGTTTAATATACATCCGTATCAATTTTTATTTCAGAAAACAAAAACCTGAATATCGTAGGAATGAAACTGTGAAAGCTTGAATCTATTTCCATCAAAGATGCATTATAATTATTTAAGGACGTACTACAGGAATAAAATAATATTGAAAGCAAAATTCAGGTGGAGTTGAAGGTTCATCGTTTTCCCATTTTGAACAGTACAAAATATCAAATACCTAAAGAATTGAAACAATATCACCATTTTGTAAAACCCGGAGCTACAACTTCTCTAAAACTCCTGAAAAGTCTTTTTAAACTTAACAGGGTATTTCCTACTGTAAAGTTAAGCCCCACGCAAAGCCCTCCGTTGTTGCAATTTTTTCCCCTTCGTATTCTTATCGTAGCTCATTACTTAGGATTTAGTGAAATGCCCTGTGCTTCCGTTACTCATAGTTTTTCCCCTTACTTCCGCTAAGCTCCTCGGCATCACTCAATTGCCGCGCTTCTCCTTTCTCTGTGCCGGGCAGGAAGTCGTGTTAGCAACTGTTTAGTCTCCTTCCTCCTGGCCTTACTTTTCGCCTCAGACAGCCATCATAACATCATTAACGATGGCATCATAATTGGACCCGAAAGGATGTGGGATTTATTTGGTTTGTTCCGTAGCACCATTTTTCCCCCTTGTGAAAAGAGCGTACATGCCGCCGAGTGGCGTAGACTCCTTGATTAGAAAAAATAAAGCGCCAGAGGTTGTCCCTGTTATATGTGGAAAAAGATGAAAGCGGCATTTTTGTGCAATGAATAATTTTATCATAAATTAAAGAAACAATTATGCGAATGTCTATCTGTACATGCATATCAGTTACTAACTTGTGTGGAACAATAATCGTTCTCAATGCGCATCGGTGACTGGCAATGGTTCGAATGTAAGGCCAATCACCACGCGAACACTCAGATGACTTAATAGAATATTTTTAAGTTGATAGGTTTAACGATTGCCAAATGGGTAAATCTCTATGACTTACAAATATGAATTGGTGATCGTATCTTCGAAAACTGTTATCTCACAAAAATGATTTTATTGAGATAACAGTTATTCTAAATTCAGTTCAATTCAGCTTAATTCAGTTCAATTTTAAACAACAAAATTATATCGCTCTAAGGATCTCAATTTTATTTATGTACATTTTTAAAATTTTATTAAACTTTTAACATGCAATGTACAATTTGTAATACTTTTTAATGCTATAAAATACGAACTCATCATTCAAACACTCGATTGCACGTTTTTGCCAAAGTTAAAATAGAGCATTTAAAAATGCTTTATTCAGAATTTTCACAAGTTTTATTTCATAGCGCACCCACTTTTCAATTTACACTTTATTTTGAGTAATTCAATTCAATTTATGCTCTTTGGTGTTATCAAATAGAAAGACGGGAAAAAAATGCACTCCACACAACATTTTACAATTATACTAAAAGTCAATTACCTGGGCGAATGAGCCGATTCTGGCTGGTTGTGTGGAATTCGTCCTTTGAGAACAATGCGACGCAACATTTCGGACAAAAACAGTTTTAAATCATTATTCTAATAAATTTTAGACAAGAAATCCTGATATAAATAGACAGTATGTTCTTTTGGTAAGGATGGAATATGTCGGATGTGTATAGCTTTCACTAATGACAAAAAAAATGCTAAGAAATGAGAAGAAAAAAAAAAAACTTCACCGAAAAAAGTATGTACGAAGTACAAGAATTTCCAGCAACTTTCAATGTTTATTAATGCAGGCACTGTCAAAAACATTTTTTTACTTGTGAAATATTTTAATTTGAAAAGGTTTTAATAATTATATTACTGAATTGTATTTTTACGCAACTAAATGATTATTATAAACTGGACTTAAAATTTTTTTGATCTTCTTAATTGATGCGGCAATGATTTTGTGATGCACATTTCAAAATAAAAGCGAAAGCGAAAAGTCTACAGGAGAGAAAAAATATTTTGATGGGTTAAATGTGAATTCCAACAAACTGTTTTAAAAACCTTCTTTCCAACTGTGCATTAAACTAAAATGAAGAAAGTATAATTAACGGAAAAAGGGATGAGAAACTAATATTAAAAAGGTAATATTTTGATTTTCAAACCCTCACAAAGAGCAGTTTTTTAAGACAATTGCTTTGGTAAATGTTTTCCATTGGCGATTGCCCAGACGGCAATGTTGCGTTGATCATCGCTACGACTTGATCTCGATTCAACTGACGGCTCCGTATCATCATAATTTGCTGATTTCATTTACATTTTCTATCGGAAGACAGAATGAACTTTTTCATGGCACAGCGAATGCACTCACGAACATCCGGCAGATCCATTTTCTGGCGGAGCGGATTCGAAACGGTCATCGAAGAAGTCTGAAATTCGCTTGATTGGCCATTTTTTCGTAAGCAATAGGAGTAGATTGTGTGCCACACACATTTGTGATATACATTAGATTCTAAATAAAGATATTTTTTGTGATATAATTATGAATTTTTTAAAATTTAAAATGAACTGATATAACTATTAACTATTAACGATTCCCTTTTTCTTTATAGTGTGATTTTTATACTCGTTTTAATACTATTTTACATCTTTAAATGCCATTTTATTAAATTTTAATATTTGTAGAATTTTTGCACAAAAAATATCTTCAATTAGAATCTAATGCATATATTGCATTAAAATTTTATATAATAATTTCTGAATATTTTCGGCAGTTTTTGAACTACGCTATAAAAGATATATTCATTTAAAAATATTACACAGTTTTTTTATTGATTCACGAAGCGAAGAAATTAAAAAATTTCTTGTTTATTATGCCCGTATTTGCTCTATTTTAATGCTGAGATGCCCATATTTTAATACTGAGCCCTTGTTTTACTTTGAAATTACAGCAGTGAGGGCCATTGTTGCTTCTTAAAGCTCCAGAAGAATGTCGTCTTTCTAAAATCTATAGGTTTTTACTCCTTAATTTGCAATCACTATAATCGTTTCGTAATGACTCTTCGTAATTTATTATCGTTTTACCAATGGCTATTTTTGTGTAGCTTTTATAGAAAGTATTTTTTAATTAAATTTTGAATAAGAAATAAACTTGTTTGGTGCAGAATAAACTTCATATGGGTTCTTGTGAATTTAAGCCCAGCCAAACCAAACGAAACTAAAGAGTGGATCGATCGACAGCTTATTTTTTAGTTTTGGAACTAAGTAATACATTTTTGAAGGTATCTGCAAAATTTTAAATCAATCGATATACTTCTCAATTAAAATATTTTTTCCTTTTACATTTTTTTAAAACGGGCATCCTTTTCAATTTTTAAGAAACTTTTGTCATTTAACTCATATGCTTTGGTTTTAGAGACATCTTTTCAACAATTATTTTATTCAAAAATTCAAAAATATAACTATTTTAGACCGTTTTTTTAAAAAATCATTTCAAATCTAGTCACAAAGCATTAATGAAAAAATGTCCATCTAACTAATTACAAAGAGAGAGAGAGAGAGAACACCATCTCATAATGCTATTTGTATCAGTTAGCAATGGAAATGTAATATTTTTTTGAAAAAGAGGATTCATTGCAAATTTTTGCCTTTTACGATTATAAAGAAATAAAGTTAAGATAGAGAAAGTGTTGCACACTCAAATTTCCTCCCATTTTCACTATTGTATAAGCATTTTCATAGATACCCCCCCCCCCCCAATGAAAACATTCACTCATTATCAGTGAAGACAAGCCGAGGCCTCCATCGTAAACTTTTTCCCATTTTCGTCTCCCCCTTCGCCTCTTTACTGAGCAATGTATTTGAAGCGCCTTATTACGGTGGGGTATGGTAGTTCTCTTGAGTCCTTTCGGAAGACGCAGCTTCGTCGGAGTCGTTGCGAGAGAAACAGGAGAAAATGTTGGGAAAAGATCATCCATTTTTCGTCCCCTCCACAGGCCGATGTTCAGCCGTTGATGGAAGCTTTGAACCCTGACCAGCTCTCCTCGAAAAGGGCGGCGTTTTGTATTCCTCGCCTGTCTGGAGGGGACATATTTTCTTTTGTCCCGCGTCTTGTTTAAACGATACCTCGCCGATTCTCTCCTTATACTTGAGTAAGAAGAGAATTAACGGGAAGTGTATCTCCCTGAAATACACTTTTGTCTGAAGGGGTATTTCAGGGAGATTTTATTCCCTTCTGCTTATTATTACGGAGGTTTAGAAGAAACTCTTGTTCCGATAGAGTCAAGCCTTTTTGTGCAGTTTTACGTGCGTGTGCTTTGCCTCGCTGAGATTTGTTTAATCTGAAAGGCATCAGCGGCATTTGGATCAAAAGCACAATTAAAGCGGCTTTTCACGAAAGAGCGACCGATGCGTCTCGTCCAGTTAAAGACAATTGGCTCACATTAAATCGTAACATTTCTCTAAAAGCATCCCGATCATTGATTCTTTAGACTACAGATTCAAGAAAAGCAGTCAGTTGACGATACTGTCCTTGTTGATGAGTCACAAACCCGTCCCGTCTAAGTGATTGGGACTTTCTAGTTTATTTCAATAAAGAAAAATTGTGAACATTTCATTTAAAGCATTCACCCATTTTAGGTTCAAATGCTTTTTTAGAATAAATAACTCAGTTTGAATTCATTATAACTATATAAGCTGATTTGAGGTATGAAATTATTTTAAAATTCTGGTTGGAAAATAAAATAAAATAACTTTGTTTTCAAACAAATTTTGCAAAAATTTATTTGTACATACTTAGATTTCAAATTTCAGCTGTATAAAAAAGTGTCTTTAAAAGCACGTAATTAAAAAAAATAGTAAAATGAGATTCTCTGTTTAATTATGCAGAATGTTAAAATTAAATTAGCACATTTCAGTCCTCATTCCAAATGAGATAAGTATATTTATTTTCGGATTTATTAAGCAGATTAATGCTTTTATAGTCACTTACGTAAATTGACTGAATGTGAAGGAAACTGTAATACATCTTTCAACTTTTAATTAATTCTTATAATATATAAGAAAATATATGATAAATAAACAGATAAGAATTTTTTAAAAATATTAAACGATTTTTCAAACATATAGCAGAGTTTTTTAGGTTCATGATTAAATATTTTTCGTGAATTAATAAAATTTCTTCAGATGCTCAAAAACACTTACTGTTTTTAAAAGTAAATCTTATACGCTAAAATAAATGTGTATAGTTACATTTGACGTTAAAAAAAGATGTATCGAAATTAATTAAAAAAAATAATTTAAATTTTGTCAGAATTTATTATAAGTTTTGCCAATTATCTTAAATTTTGTGAAAAAGTTTTACAATTGTTATTTAAAACATAAAATTATCTAACGTTTCTTGGAAATATTGCATTTCCCTAGAAATGTTTTTCAAAAAAGATTGTAAAGTTAAAAACAGTTTAAAATTAAGAAATTTTATGATAGATAAACATATACACGGTTCAAAACAATTCAATTATATTGCAAGTTTTGTATAAAAAAAAGGTATAATCGTTTTTTTTAATAAAACGGAAGGAGACAGTCACCAATACAAATTTTTCTTATTTTCAAATTATGCAGTATGCAGATTTTGAGTTAGACATCGAAGACGAGCTTTAGTAGCTGCGCATTTGATTTGACTTTCAACTAAATGTTAGACAAAATGGGAAAAAATGACTGATTTTTAGTGAGTGCGTTGTTTCGATGAGTGCAATGTCTGAATTAGATGCTTTTAGAGTTCTTGGTCGGTTAGAGGGGTCCAAACTCAAGTCAAAATTGCAGAAGCCATTGGCGTTTCACAAAGTGCGATTTCGAGGATCTGAAACCTTTTTTTTTTTGGAGACTGGAAATGCCGGTCTGAGATCAAGGCAAGAGCAGGACGTGCAATAACGCCCACTGAAGACCCTATTTAGAACTGAGGTCTCGGAGACACCGCAGTATGAATGCCACTCTTCTTCAACAACACCTACCCCGACACCAACTGTCAGAAAGAGCCTCCACCTTGTGTTTTCGCCGACCAATGGCCTGTGTCACAATGGTATATGTCAGCAAGGTACCGGGAGTGGGCAGCAGACGATGTAAACTGGAGAAGAAATGAACGGTGGAATTTGCATTTCTCTGACTGTTCCCACTTTTCAGTGCATCCTGACAATAGACGCATTTTCATTTGGAGAGAACATGGAACTAGAAATAATCATGCGTTCGTGCACGAAAGGGTAAGATTTGGTGGGGGGGGATGACGGTCTATGCTAACACCTCCACTGAGGGGAGCATCCCTCTCCACAACATTCGAAAGGAAGCACTCACCGGGCACCGATATAAGGATGAGATCCTGAGACCTATTGTAATCCATTACTCTGAACCAATTGTAGATGACTTCATGTTGATGGACGAAAATTGCAGGCCACACCTTGCTAACTTGAATGATTTCCTTTAGGAGGAAGGAATCATACGAATGATTGGCCAGCGTAATCTCCAGACATGAACCCAATCGAGCATGTTTGGGACATTCAAGGCGGACGAATTTCTTGGCGCCTACCACCCCCACAAACTCTCCAAGAACTGGAAGCTTTTCTGAAGGAGTGGGATAGAGTACGCCAGTCAGTCATTAATAGCCTCAATGTATCGGTGCCTCAAAGACCGGCTGAAAGGGGAGACCCGGCCCCCTACTGAAACGAACTTCTTTTAAGGAAGGCCCTTTTTTATTTATTTTTCTCATAGGCACAAATTGTGTGTGTGTGTTTTTTTTTACTTTTGTAGCCAAATGTTAAATAAAACGCATTTTTCTGCTAAGCAAATGTCATTGTCATCTCATATAACCTACAACGTGTGTTGATAATGTATCAAACATTCAAACAGCTCTCCTCACAGATCAACAGATCAGCCCACAACTTCAATATCCTTTGATTGTTGTGAGCAGTACATAACGAATAGAAATGCATTAGATTTTATATGCCAGAGAAAAAAGGATAGGATGATGAAAATGAAAGCATGATACTTAGATAAACATGCAAATTAGCATTACTTAAAGCATAAAATAAATGATCGAATCGAAAACTTTTATGTGGAACAGATTTGCTTTAAAGAAACAATCATTACAGAAAATTTAAATAATAATTTTAATATTTAATCTAATACTTAAATTTGCAATGCTTTTTTTTTAAAAAAATAGTTGATTAACAGGTTTGAAAATGCAAATGAATTAACAGTTCTAACATTAAATATGAATTTTAATGCTATAATTGTTTTCTTTCTTTTTAACAATTTAATAACATATTATAGATTTTACATTTTCTTGTAACTAAATATTTTGAGTTGAGATTGAGCTGTCCATTTTATAAAATTTCAAATGGAATTACAAAAAACCCCACCTCCATTTGAAAATTAATATTCTTTGCTTTTTGACAGCTATATTTAAGTAATAATATAAAATATCCATCTTTTCAATAGAAAGCTACATAATGGTACTCATTACGCCTTGTCAAGACAAATTTTATGCAAGTATCTCTAAATCATTCGGAAAGCTCCTGGAAAAATGTCGTCACATGTGTTAGTTAAAAATGCGTTTTGCTTCCTTTTTCATTTGCCTCGAGCTCCTCACCTAAAATATTGAAACGATCTCTTCCATCCTTAAAAGCAATTTAGATGCATTTATTTTTCTTCCTCTCGGTTTTTCACCCTCTCTTAGCCACTCCAAAGCAGCGCATTTCAAACATTTAAATGAAAGATAAATAGTATTTCAAGACATTTAACCTTTTGAAGGTGTTTTTTTTTTCAGCAAACTCGTCGTAAATATTTATGAAAAATTTGAATTCTTAAAATTCTTTTGTTGTGAAAATACTCCTTCGCTGATTCGTTTATGGAATGAAAATGGAAATTACACCGCAGCATGCATTTTATTTCTTTTCAAGCAATTTCCAACCTCGGCGAAGGTTTAAGGGGGGGGGGATAACTCCAACAACCTTTTTTAGAACGAATTACTGAAAAAAAAAACAACCCTTCACATTCGGTACTATAAATGGATGGTGAAATTCAACAAAATAATATCTTCTGTTAGTCATTTTAATGATTTCACTATGAGAGAAATTACAAGTTTTTGCACTGTCACTTTTTGTTGAAATTAATCACAATTTGTAATTACATTTTCATTGCAGATTTTAACATCCAGATCACATTAAAATGAAATTCGATGCGTTTTCTGTTTATTCAAGTTTCAAGGGAGGATGCTGCTGCGCTGTGTTACTTTCCAAGTTCATTTATTTAAACAGTAATGAGCAAGAATCTAAGTACAGGCAAAAGAAATATCAATTCTTTAGAAAATGATACAGTGAAAGATCCAACCAATCAGTTTTCACAAGAGATGGACCTGTGCTCCAGTCTAGTTAAAAATAATTGAAGTGATTGAATATTTGAATTCAATGAGAGTATGATATATTTATAAAAAATAATTAATTTAGTTGGAAACACACTATTCCTCAATATTTCGTTTAGCATTCATGTATCTTTAGGATGAAAAAAATAATCCTGGGTAAGAGTTTAATATTTAGAAATGAAAATTAATATTTCGTGTGACAAAAGTGTGGGCTGGAAACAAAGAAAAATTTTGATATGCAATTATAATAGATCCTTAAAGATGTTTACCATTGGTGAGATTGATAGTAGCGTTGTACGTACTATTTAATCTGTCATAGAAGATAAATCTATCTCAGTTGGAGACTTTAATATGTTTATTTCAATGTGACAATAATTTTAAAATACTTATTTCAAGGTGAACTGACGGAAAAACTGAACAAAATTTTCATCTATTATTATTCGATATGAAAGGGGCCTCTTCAGATGCCTCATTCTCTACGAATCAAAACCGCATAAATACATTTTATTCGTTAAAAGTATTAGTTGAAAAACACGCAAGTACTTGAACCAAAATTTATTTTCAGGCGTTTTGCTTATTCGGAAATTAGCATTGAGATGGTACATGCCTCTACAAATTTCTATGTTATACCTATGTGATTATCTACTCCAACTAGGCCAAGTAAGCGTACGTTCATTTTCGAAATGTGAATGGTCTTTTGTGGATGGACAGAATCCTTACTCCACAGACTTAAAGATTGACATTTTATTACTTGAGGCTTACATCGGAAGGGAAGGAAATTCTTTTATCTTTTAATGAATTTGCGAATCCATTCTTACAAAAGTACTGCAATTAGTTTTCAATGATTCATTTCATGTGTCCGTAATATTTCCTCAAAAGAAATTGTCATCCAATCCATAATTTTGATGGGGAATAAAGGAGTAAGTTTTAAAAATATATCCTTTGTATATATAATGGGAGACTTCCTCTTCCCTGCCATTAACATTTGAAATAAATTTTCTCATAATTTTTTCAGAAAAATTAATAAGATCTTGCTGCAATTTTAAATATGCCGTTTGATGTTTCTTTTTATTTTTTAGAAGAATAATTATTAGTAGATAATAATAAGAGCATCTTCGTGAGGAAACTTTCAGAAAAAACATTTCTGATTATGGATTATTAGTTAATGACTTTGAATTTGGATAGTTTTTAGTTTTAATGAGTGAATAATATCATTTCTTATACATTATAGATGCATGGCGATTGAGTTTAATATTCAGATGCTACAGGATAAGAACGAGGTTAGTTTTTCGACCGGAATCACAGTAATTTTATGAATTAGGAATTTTGCTAATATAAAACATAATCCATCATACAATATTTAGATAATTATCTAAACAATACTTAAGGATTTCAACCAAAAAAAACCTCATTTATGATAAATATAATATCAGGTTTTTAAATATCAATGATAGTTTCCTGGGTCCTTTAAGATATTAATGTGTTAAGTAATTCAATGCCATGTATATACATGAATCTATTCTTAAAATATTATCTGAAAGCTTACAGAGAAAACATTATTTTCATTCATAAATTTTCATTCATGTCTAATGAAAGAAACGATACGAATATGTTAAATTCATTGCTTCTACAATATTTAGAAAATTATTCAAAAATCTTTAGACGGCCCTACTGTAAATATCATGCTACAGAAAGTATCAAACAAACATTCATTAATACGAATCGGATTTGTCCCCTTCAAGAAAAGAAAATGCATAATTGTATCCACCCTCCCCTCATATATCTTGAGATAATCAGAAACTTTGCTTTCCGCTCTTCAAATTTATTCCATAGCTGTTGTCACCTCTTCCCCAAGAGTGTGCGCGCCGACCGAAAGGTTTTCGGGAAGAATACGAGCTAATAATAAATAATGGATGGCCGAAGACCATCCTCTGGAAGTTTTTGCCCCCCCCCCATTATTTAGATACACGACCACTGAAAGTACATTAACTGCCCTCCGCTGTAATTACGTAGTGCAAATTAAATTTTCCACTCGCTGCCCAGTTTTCAAGGCTTTAATTATGGTTTGTGGCTCTGCTAATTGCGTTTGTGCCCCTCAGGAAGCGCCCGCTCCAAGGAGGCCGGAAGGGGAGGGGTGCGGCGTGAGGGTGGGTGGGGGTCTCTATCTCGAAATGGAAGGCAAGTACGTACAGTCTAAGGATCCTTCTGCACACGACGGAATTCTAATCAAGTATAATATCGGCTAACTTGCGGAGTAGTTAATCTAAGGTTGTTGCTAAAACGCTCGGGGGACCATTGTGTGATCTCTGGTAGGGGATTTTTGTGTCATCGGGAGATCTCGGGGGTGCGTGGTCTGGAGTCTGAAGAAGTGGTTGGGAGTCATTAGGCGGCCCTATAGTAAACAAACATTAAGCTTCAGTAGATGGAGCTCAAAATTGAGCTCCGAAATTTGTCAACTGTTTAATGCTGTATGTGTTGACGAAGTATAATACTCTTAAGTCATATTTGAGGGAGGGAAAATATTTTTAGAATTAATGGGGTTTTATTTCGCGAGATTTTAGAAATCAAAGTGGAACCAAGAATGAAACCATGCTAAAAATTCAATGGTATGTCTAAATCAGAATAAAACTCCTTAGAGAAAATTGATCCTTTGAACTGACCCTAAGCAACGACCACAAAGTAATTGAAATTCTTTGAAACTAGTATATTGGCGGAGAAATTAACCGGTCGTGTTTCCAGAATACGAAAAAATAGAGCACTCAAGCATCAATATTTACAAGTATTATATCTCGATAAGTGCAGAAAGAATTTGGGGAAAAAAATGCCTCCAGAAAGTTGTGTTTATCAAAGAATTACATTATTCATAGTTTGGCGAATTTTTGTTGGGTTCCGATGTTTTAAGGTTCTTTATAAGCTAAAAGATAAGTAGATAATTAACATGAAATCGACAGCAGAAATTTTTCTGATAGATTTTACGCACAAGACATTATTTAAGAATTATAATATTCTATGTAAATTTTTTGATAAGTAAAGGAAATTTGTATTTTTAAAGTTAGATTTTTGTTTTGATTGATTGATCTTTATTGGTAAGTTGTGTATAAAAATATTTCTATTTCTATTTCAAATATATCATTAAGTTAATATAATAGAAGCAGGTGAAATATATAGGCAAAGGATGCAATCATAACTGAAGTAAAATTATAATAAAAATCCAAAGATATGTTTAGATCGGGGTATAAAGTTTGTCAGTTTAGAAATACAAAATTATGAATTTGTAAGATATTTCCATGATGAAAGAGTAACTAGAATAGTAGTAAAACAGTGTATACATACTAAATATTAAAAACAGATGTTACAAAAAAGTACAAAAAATAATAACTTATCGAATTGTTTTGTGAGTAATGTTTTTTTAAATGATTTTAGACCCTTATACTAAAAATTATTATTATTAATGTGGAATTCAGTATTAAATTATGATTTGCCAGATATAGTGAGATCTATTTAAGAATTATAATATCCTTAATTTTTATTTTTCGGGAAAAGGCAGAGGTATCTAATGTTAACAGAATCCAAATTTTAAAAATAATTTAACATTAACGTCAATTGAACTAAATACTTCAAACAAATAATACCATACATATAAAAACTCAAATAAGCAAAAAGGAAAGAAAAGTTCAACAATAAAAAAAATAAAGGCAAAAACTGGATTCGATGAAAAGTTATTAAGATTATAGTGTAGAAGTTGTTAATGAATTAAATATATTAACAAATACATGGAAATTTTATTGAAATAAACATCTAAAGGAACAAAAGTATTCTGCATCACATTATATTTTTAAAAAAATTATTTTAAGAAAATATTTCTCTGCAAAGAATTTTCATCATTAAAATTATCATTGCCATATTAAAGTATTCATATTAGCATTTATATCATCAAAAAACCAGTGAAATGTTTCATTATTTAATACGATTCACCTCTGAGATATTTCGATTAACTCACGTTTGTCACAAGAGCAGGAAATCTCGATCGCTCTATTTAAGCAGAATTCCCAATGCAAAATGTGACAATTAAAAATTTTAAAGTTATTAATAAAAAATACTCTTAAGAATGTATTTGAAGATAAATTCGTTTTAGTAATAGCGTCGTATAACAACAAACAAAACTATTTTATTTGATTATTAAATTGAATTAATTGACAAAAAAAATTCTAGAAAAGAAAAATTTCGAGAGTGGAAAAGGGACAGAAAATATGATTAAAAGTCTTTATTAATGTTAAATATTAATTCTGAGATAATATGTCAAAAATAAAATATTTGATTAATAATTTTGAAGAAAGAAAATATTAAGGATTTAATTTGTTAAAAGATTAAAAAATTTCATGGTAGAGTAAAATATTTATGTAAAATTTTCAAATACAGTAACTATTATAAAAGTTAAAGGTAATTATAAAAATTAAGATAATATACGTTCACTTTCTTGAAACTGACAGAATCTTAGAAACCTATATTTTAATTTTATTTTATTCCCATTCAAGCATTAATTCATTCAACATTTAATTTTATTTTATTCCCATTCAAAAAACTACTTTCAAATTAAAATATAAACTTAACAAAATATTAAACTATGATTTTTATGATATACTTCTTGGTAAATTTAGTTGCAATTTGCTTTGAGAAATATTGATGTTCCACTCTTACTTTTCAGTTTCTGATTAACTCTTAAGAAAATTCATTTACCCATTAATTATTTAATTCTCAAACGAATGAAATTAATTTTATTTAATAAAATGTTTACTTTCTCTAAAGAAACTATTCATTCACCTTCGGAGTGATTCACCTTCGCCAGAGGAGGCAGGGAAAGACAGGCAAAGCATCTTTCTTACCTGGAAGAAAGAGGAGAGAAAATCAGAGGCTCATTTGATCGCTTCATATATTTACAAGAAAACTAACTCCTCAAAAATAGTTATAATTTGTTTTTTTAAAAATTCCAGATATTTTATAATTAACATAAATGGCACTAATTCTAAATATGCCAGTAATTTTTTCGAGATTTCATATCACGAACCAGTCAAATACGGTTTCATCCTATTTAAATATGTGTAGCGCGGTTAACAGAGCTCTTCCACATTCAAGTACAGAGTCATTGCTCTCTCTTTAGGTAAAACTACCACATCCTGCTCATTTCATAACCAATTTGTTCCCCTAATGATGTCTCATATCAAAATTCATATCAAAATTCGCCCAAACAGTGCAATGGCAAAAATACAGGAATAGTTTTTTAAAAAAAAGGATATTTGTATCATTTTTATAATTGTATGAGCACATTTTACATCTGTTTTGATCTTTTCTGTGCTTTTGAAGCTTCAACCCGTTCACTCCCTGTTGCATCATCATATTGTATACGTTTTTACCTCTGTTCAATTGATTTCACAGTTTTTGAATTACTTCTAATCTGATTTTTAAATTTCACCCTTTTTCTAACGCAACATAGCCAAATATGGTTCTTGAGCCAGGAAGTGGCACAAAGCATGCGAAGAAGCGATGCAAATTTGCATCTCTGAGCGAAAACTGGCGAAAAGGCTAAATGCACGAGGCAAAGCACATGAAAGGGAAAGTCAAGCGAACATTTTTGAACAGCAAGTTTCGAAGTATTTGAGGGGTGGTGATAGTGGAAATTTCTCATAAATAATTGTCTATATTCAGTAATACTAAAAATATGAACCAGTAGATAATGTTTTCACAAAAAATTTTGATATGATAAAAAAATTTATAATTAGTTAGATTCTTAGCTTTAAAATAAAAAAAGATAAAATTTCATTCTAGGAACATAATTTTTTGGCCAATAAATATATCTTCTCACACACGTCTTCATATTATTCTATCAAAAATATTGTTTGCTTTACCCTGCGTTAAGGGCGATGTTTCCAAAGATATCATTTCTTTATTTACGAAGAGCCAATCTTCTATTTTCGAAATAAAATACTTACAGAATATTTATTTTTGTGTGTATAATTTACAGTTTAGTAATCTTTTAAAAATGAATAGATCAATAAATCAAAAATAAGAGAAATAAAATTACTTTAGATGTTAAAATTACAAATTTATCTGATATCACTACGATACGAATCATGAATTAGTGGCTACTGATTCTGATATTACAAAACAGACCCATAGTTAGGCATCCAATATTAACTATTACACTTAGAAATATCAAAAAATTGGGAAAATACAAGAATACTAATCCACACCTATCTCTATATTTTGAATATTCTCCAGCAATCAGGTTTTGCATCTCATCACGTTCTCCACACACACAGACACCTCTGTTCAGAGCACGCAAATCTCACTCCCCTTTGCTTTCGAAACGTCGGCCCGCTCATCATTTCGATACCCTTTCGTGTCAACGAGAAAATCGTTTTCAAGTAATGACAGTTTCAAAGTTGAAGGTGGCAAGGGAATAATTTTATGATTAATGAATTAACCAACTGGTGATGAGGCTACTTTTGAAGCAACTTTTAATGAGAAAAAATGAAATTTGGGTATTTATTCTTCTTAAAAGGAATCAAAAGATACAAATTTAATTATTAACAGCCTCATTTAAAAAAAATGGTCAATTTTTTCTTGCTCTTTCAAAATAAGTAAATACATAAGAAAAGAATCTCGACAAATATTATTGAAATAAATACCGTTTTTTTTTCTCACATTCTGATATTACTTTTTGATTATATGCTTTGCAAATCACCACATCAATCTAGTGGTTTTACCGGACACAGCAAGAGGACCTTATGGATGTCTTAAAAATAAAAAATAAAATGTCTAAATAATTTTATGTAATAATGTAAGCCTTTTTACCTAAAATAAACAATCTATAAATTTATAAATAATAAATATAATTTTATAAATCCTTCATTCACCCAGATCTGGCGTTTCTTTCGTGCGAATTATATTTCTGCCCATATTCTTGCAAAGAAGACTGAAAAATGTACAATAACAGAGATATAAATCCTTATTATATTCATATTATTAATGGTATAGTATCGCTACTACTAATTAGATCATTTATGCAGTAAAATAAATTTATTGAATAAATTATTTTACTGCATAAATGATTTCAATAAATTAGAAGTTATAAAAATTAAAAATTTAGTTTTGTGCGCATATCTTATATTAAACAAAGGAATATAAGCAGTTTTACATTATTTCAATTAATTTCAGAGCAATTACTCGTATTAACCCAGTTGATCCTTTTGTAGTAAACATTTTATTACTATATCGTTTCTAATGGAGTGAAGCTTAAGTAAAAAAAATATTCGTTTTCACCCTAATGCTATATTATCATAAAAACAGGCGAGATTCTCCTTTCTTTAAATCTGCAATTTAATTTCTTTCCTCTAACACTATGTCCATGTATTTACATTTTCTGTGTCGCGCTTTCTTTTGTCTTTCATATTCACTCTTCCATTTCTTCACTTTGTTCTAATTCGTTGATAAATTCCTCCTGCTGAGAGATAATGATGATTAGCTCCAGTTCTCTCGCTATTTCCCTGATGAGTTGAATGCGAAATCTTATTTAAGGTCATTATTTCTCTAAATACATTACATTTTATATAAAATCTCATTCTTAGAAATCATTTTTGTGATTATTTTATATCCTGTATAATGTACATCAAAGTATGCCAAAGAAAGTATTTTTTCTTCTCTTATTTTCGTAAATAAAGCTAAAACGCCAATTTTTTGTCGCCTACATCAATCTAAATTGTTTAATAGACTTTATTTACATAATAATAGGGAAATTAAAAAAAATTAATGATCATCAAACGATAATTAATTAACCTTTTATTATTTTGAAATTGAGTTTCCAATGTGCTAATAAACATGGTGATGATGACCATGATTTGTTTTGCAAATTGAATACGAAAATGGACAAAATCTAGGGCTTATAGATTTTTAAAATATTGAAAAAGGTCTCAGTACTATTAAAATTGTTATTCGGAACTTTAATACTTGATTTTAATGGAGATTTAAAAACATTCAACTATACTGCTAATAATGATCCACTTTCCTATTCCACTATGTAATTTAAAGGTTTCTTTTATATTTCAAGGGCCATAAAAGGACTAATGTTTAATTAAATTTCCAATTATTCATAACTTATTAAAAGAAGATATGAGATTTTTTTTCTCCCTTTTAAATATCGTTTGTTATTATCTGTAATTTTTAAAGAAGCGACGATAGTTAAAATGTTTTGATGCAACAAATTGTCCTTTCATTAACTAGACAGGAAGTTGTGGTAAAGAGAAATATTTGAGGAATTATAATTAGTTTAAATTTACTGGAGAATAATTTACTAATTATTTTCTAGTAAAGAATTTTTTTTCTTTTACAGATTATTTCGAATGTTTTTATTTACGGGTGTGTTTGGATCCCATCAAGATTTCTAAGCGCATTTGATGTTTGGTAAAAAGTAGTTTTTAGCAAGTGATTTGAAAGGCCAAAAAATTTTGTCCTGTTCGAATGATTGCTATTTTATAAATTAATTACGTTTTGCTCTCAAATACTGAAATAAAAGCAGAATATCAATAAAGTTTTGGTAATAATTAATTTTTAGTAAATAATTAATTTTTCTGTAATAAAAATTGGAACTAATTTCATCCCGAGTAAATTCCATTGTTAAAGCTAGTTTATTATAAAAATAAAGTTACTTGAAAGAATAAGATATTATATGGATTCTTTTTTTAATTTAAATATTGAAAAATCTATAAACAAAATCATTTGTTTTATTAATGCGACGGAAATTCAACTTTAGAACTGAAATCAGAACTGGGGAATTTATTGAAAAGTATTGTTCTACAATATGATAAATTCTTCTAGAATTGTAAATGAATAATTCAATTGTAGTGAATTGAATTGAAATGAATAAGTCAGCATTGTAAATGAACAATTCATTTTATTGCGATAGCATTTTTTATGCACTGATTCAGTCTTTGATTTGCCCCCAAAAATAATTGTTCCTTCATATATATGTAAGTAAATTAAAATGATAAATATAAAACAATCATCTTTTTAACAATCACATTTTAAAATATTTTTAAAGAAATGAATTTTATGCTTCCGCTTGATTCTGCTTGCGTAATATCCCCTTCTATATTTTAAAGAAGAATTAACAAATGAATATAATATTAACAATGAAACACGATCAATTCATTCCTCTTCACATTTAAATCTTTTCCGAATGTAACCATATGCAGCATTTTTGTGTCGCAACAAATTTAACGGAAAAATGAGAAATAAATCAAGTGTACAATTGATAAGGTCAAATGATCACTTATCATTTATCAGAATATGTAAATAAAATACTAAGGCATTATATAATTCTGATAATAGAATCGCGTTACATTAAGATAACTTTTCCAAGTACATCCCTTATATGATTCCGCCCCTTGCCTATCGCAATAGAATTTTTGACATGACTTCGGGAAAATGTTTGCCGATTTTCACCGATCGTTGATTTAAGAATCCAAAATCGCCCTCCTGTATATAAAGTTTCCCCCGTATTATTTTGTTGAAACGAGCAATTTTGATTCGATTACAATCTCTCTGGAAAAAACCTTGATTTGTAGATGGGCCATCTGACTCATAAGGTACGGGGGGGGGAGGTAAACATTTTCATTTCTCCAAAACCTCTTTATGATTTAAGGAAATGAATCCAATTAGAAATAAGACTCATTAATTGAAACTTTTGTAATTTAATAAAAGTGACTGTTTTTAGTACAATAAATGCTGCTTTATGTGATATCCATTTGACCGGAATCAATCCATTATTTATAGTCTCTGGGTTGTTTTTAACAAAGGGTCGAAAGAGATGTGAAAATATTATTTCAGATTATAAAGAATCTACTTTCGCCTTTCAGCTGGGTAAGGGAAATCTCTTTCTAAGCTATACGAGGGTTGATTTCGGGAATGGAGATGGCAATATTTGATCTCGTATCCTTCCACACCCTTCAGTTGAGTTGTTTCGCATTCGTATTGCCTAAAGTGCAATGGGATTCCGAAGCTGAAACCCGCTTCCACTCGGCCCTTCCTATTGTTTCTTGGGAAATAAACTTTTCCGCAGCATTTGGGGGAAACACCTATGTATAAGTAATGTGAATGTGGTATCTAACAATTGATAGAGGATTCATCTCAAACGGCACTCATAAAGCGGATGACTCAGATAGGAAGAACACTGGAAACATTTAACTGCACCCTTGTGACCATGAAAATAGTTATACTATTAGCAAAGAATGAATTAATTGCATTTTTTAATATCAAATATGCTGCAAACGAATGCAAAGGTCAAGAACTTAGTTGTAAACGATTGGTTGTTAAAGTTAGATAACTATAATTAAGTGGTGAAATCATTTGTTTGTAAAAAATTATTATTTAGAAATTAACGTTCTTAATGTTCAATTGATTTTTTTTTGTAAATCCGTCTAAATTTTGTCTCTGTATCCCTTTATTTTGGAAAGTTACACTAATTTTTATATTTCCATTTATATACGTATTAATGTCATTTTACACGTTTAAATGCTATTTTCTAAACTTCAACTATTTGAAAGTATTTTCGAACAGAAATCTGTTAAAATTTGATATAATAATTTCATAATGAGTTCTGCAGTTCCTGAACTAGAGAATAAGTTATCTATTTGGAAAAATAATTATAATTGCTTTAAAGTTTAACAATGCAAAACAATTGATCACTTCACATCTAGCCAGTCATATTTAATAATACTTCGTGAATGGATAGAAAAAAAGCTTTGGTGGTTCAGGAACAACGTAAAAATTATCAGCAAAATTTTAAGTTTCGTAAAGCCTTCAAATAAAAAAATTTTGCTTTATAATTCTTTGTATCCAAATGTTTTTCATTTTTTAAAACAATTCTTATTTAACTGGCATATTTTTATTTAAAAGATTTTTTTTCAATCTTTTTTTATGAAAACGTTAAAAAAATAATGATTTTAAAATGTTTTTGAAAAAAATCCCCTCGAACTTAATTAGACGCCTTAAGAAAGGAATTAACAATACTATTGACTACAGATTTAAAAAAATATGAACACCCTTCGCCACCTTTCATATATTTCAAAAAATAGTCTTGAAATTTAAAGCGAGAACATTTTTTTTATATTTCGGGAATTAAAGAATTGAAATTTTGATGTAATAGAGACGAGGGATTCAATTTTATTATTGGCTGCATTTATACATATCCTTTAAAAACGTAGATAAGATTTTAAAAAACTCGGGTATATTAAAACGTCATTACTCACATCAAAATTTTGATGTTTGTTGATTTACATCTAATCATATATATTTTAAAGACCCATGAAATCAATTAAAACCTTTTTTTGAAATTGTGGAACTAATTATCTTGTTTAAAAATGGTTTAAACTACTACAGAAGTCTTTCAAGCTTCACGAATACAAATTATTCTCATTGTTATGAATATTTTAGGCATTTGCATATTCAAAAGAAATATTTTCGAACAAACATTGAATGCAATGGTTTTTTTTCTTTTTTATGTCGTTTTTTTCTTCTGATACACGCTTATCGACTGCTGTGATTCTTATTCAAGAAACGAAGTTTCTTATTGGCTTTCGAAAAGTGGCCAGAATATAATGCGATCATTCAAGCCTTATGCACCGAACATATTCTAAATTAGAGATAAGTATTGTCACACGTAAGTCCCATTTCGGGGAAAAAACATTACTAATGGGGCGTTACAACTGCCGGTAATCAACGGGGGGGGGAGTAAATGAACCCATAAACCGACTAAATTTTTATCCAGCATTTACATATCAGATAGAACACGTTTGTGTGGAATCGAGCCATTTAGTGAACACGCATTCCAAAAATGCAAGTATTTACAGGAAGATGGGTATTACAGGAAAAACAACAACAACAAAATGATAAACATTAAAACAAAACACAAAATCAATAAAAAAAACACAAACATATTTACCTTGTTTTTATGTTGTATAAATTGCTCTTCTTATCTTAAAGAAGATAACTGCGAGAGGCAAATTGATAAATATGACTGAGTAATTTTCTCTTGTATTTAATTTATTGCATACGGACCGAGAATGTTAAATCATGCTATAAGCCTTAAATAAAAAACATATCAACTTAAACGGGTTAAATTTTATTTTATTTAAATAAAAGCGATTTCCTCAATATCAAGAAAATAGAAATATGTTTTCCGAATTGTTGATTATAGTGTCGATACGCTTCATAAGTTCTACTTAAATTTTAAATTAACTCCTTTCTTGTGCATGTGTGTGAGTGGGAAAGAGAATGCCTGGGGATGTTTTGCTTCTACGCATATAAAGAAGGCTTCCAAGGAGAATTCCTCAATGTACTCAAATGATAATGACGGCAAAAGAAAAAAGTTCAGGAATAGCAAATAAATTTTGTTCATTATTTCATATAAAAATGAACCAGATATTTGGTATTTTGGAAATTGATAAAAAAATTTGCATTCTGTGTTCAAAGCTGAAAAAATATTTTCCTGTAAATCCAAATCTTTAGCTTTTCGTCAATATATCTGCGGATTTTCTTTCACTGCTGTGCATTTTGTAACAAATTGGTTTTAATTTTGGAAGTTCATTAATCTTTCAAAATAATGCAAGAATCATCAAATTACCAAATTGAATCATGAAGTTATGAAAATGTAATACAGACGGAACAAGTTCGAGAAAAGCAAATGCAAACTAAACTACTCTCTTGGAGTTTTGTAGAGCTTTGTACAAAAGGAGAATTTTCCTCTAAGATACTTTTTTTTGTAAATATTTTTTTGGAGAAAAAAAAATGTTTTACTCACTTCTTAGTAAATGTGGCAAGGAAATTTCATGTATTTTAAATTTGAAGAGAAGCAATTAGAAGTTATGTGTTCGATAGATAAAGAACAATAGAAAAGAACTATTATTTAACTAGCCGCCTTTGGTTACCAGCTGGTTTGCCAATATTAATGCCGACTAAAGGGTTCAATCAATTTTTTTATAGATAACTTGGTCTCATGATAAGGTTTTCAGCAAAATATTTTTAAGCTTCAAATTTCGATAATCATATAATTCACTTATACTATTATGTACACCTTAAGTAATCCTTCTTTGAACTCCGCATCTCTCTCTGATTTTCTATCAGTGCACGTAAAATTCAATTTTAAATTAAAGAGGAAATGATGAAACTTTAATTAATATAAAGACCTTTTTACTCAATCCAAGTATGTCTTTAAAGAAAACTAAGAACTGAAAGCAGAATAGTCCGACATTGAAGTTTTATGCTCACTACAGAAATTGAAACGTTATAATTTTTTTTTATCATTTATAATATCTCAAGGAATTATACAGCAAACATTTCACAGATTAAAAGAAACATTCAGTTTTTAATTTTATTTTTAGATGTATATAAATGCTCTCAATAATAACATTTTATTTATTTATTTATTTGGTTTATAAATATATTTCAAATAATTATGGTTTAAATTCCTTTGGTCTTATAGATTTATATTTGTAACATATTCTTAATATTTCAACTTCTAAATAAACAAATAAACATTTCTCTTTTCTGCGACCAAATCTGGATGATTTATTAAGTTCTGAATATTGAAAGAATAGAACAAGCATCATTTTCATAATCTTGGCCAATTATTCTAGAGTAACACTGATTTTTTTCTTTGAGATCTTGATAAAGTGATCTAAAATCATCAGTTTTTATCGAACAGTTAAATTGAAATTTTCATAGACCGATCAGCTTAGCTTTCAGCTTTCATAGACCGATTTAGTTCATTGGAGTGCCACTTTTTTATTTTAAGGACTTATTGTCTCTAGAATATTTTGTTAAATATGATTCACAGAGCAGATGATATATGTAAAAATTTAAAAGTCGTAATTCATCAGCGTAACACCTCAATCTACTAATCATATATTACACTTATACCATTTGTTAAGGGATGTATGTCTTTCCCCAAAAAGTTAAGAAATTAGATGTTGGGATCCGATTACAGAAGATGCCTTGTAGATGTTAAGCCATATTTTCCTTAAATAAAACTGTTTGTTTGAATTAGTAATGTATGTATTAGAAAATATCATAGAAAACGTTTCTATGCATTTATTTTCCAAAAAATATCATGTTTCATATTTGTTTCATTTTATTCAGACACGTGCCAAAAATGACATTTTTATATGTTTAATTTGAAATGATAGTTGATTTATTTTTTCTCGTTTGAGAACATGATATTGTTTAGGTTAGAAAGTTTTGATGTCTCCGAAATATGCGGGTCAAAAATATTTTTATATGCTTTTACAAATTTTGCATTGTAAATTATTATGCATGTTTGTTTGAAACAAGATGCGTTTTCAAATAGCTGACCTCCTTTTATCAGTATAGCTTTAATATTACTTATGCGCTGTTGAAAGCAGATGCTATTTTATTTCGCCTCATTCATTAAAAGGAAGAGATAAATTACAATCACGAAGGCGAATTCTTTGATTTGCACAATATATCTTCTTCACATAAGTAAAAGTAACAAATCCAAACATGTCTTATTGTTTTAAAAATTAACAAAAAAGAATGCAAAAATATTTTACTTCTATTTAATATCAATTGCTTTTTGTTCGTCGTTTCTTTGAAATGATGTCATCTTCAAGTTCGTTTAAGATTTCTTGCTTTTAAATAATTAATCTCGCTCTCAGAAGATTATCGTTTGGTGCTTTTATAAAAATTCTTTTTCACCTATAACTGTAGCACTTTTGTAATATATTTTTTTTATTTTCATTTATTTTACTTCTTTAATTGAATTAATAATTTTGATATTTCAAACGAACAAGAAAAATTTTCTGTTGCATTTATTCTTTAAAAAATATCACATTTCCTATTTGTTTTATTTCTTATAATCACGTAATGGAAATTATATTTTTGGTAGTAATTAATTTTTTTAAATCAGAACTTTTGAAAATGTCATGGCAGCATTTTATTAAAAGTTAAATTTTTTTGAGATTCATGTGAAGATAAAATTTTATTTATATTTTATTTGAAATAAATTGCTGAAATTAAATGTTTAAAAACTCAAAAAACTTAATGAATTTTAATTTATAGGTAAAAATATCAGTATCACTGAAAAGCTAATTTTTTGAGCTTTAACATGATGCAAAAATCAATTTTGTGCCGTAATATTTTCGGAAGTTAAAGTGAAAAAACTTCAAAATTTGACTTTTTTTAAATTAATTATTTTAATGAAAAAATTCAAAAAAAGGGCTCCGAGGTACACATTCCCGACCCCCAAGGTATGTATATACCACATTTGGTAGCTGTAGGTCGAACGGTCTGGCCTGTACGGCGCCAACACACACGCACACACACACACACACACACACACACACACACACACACACACACTGGGCTTTATTATAAGTAATGATATATAAGTGTATTATGCGGTGAATTGAGTTGCTGAATTTCGATATGAGTCTGTCTTAAGGAATAATAAGAAATTATATTTTTATCCAAAACTAATAATAAAAGTTGCAATGATATGAAAGAAAGGTGACAAGAACACAACACAATTCCTGATTAACGCAGTCTTTTCCAAATATTTTTTAAACAGAATAGTTCACCATAAAGAAATTCTTTTTTAAAAGTAATTTTTCTATCATCATAATTAAATAATATTTTCCAGGTGGATAGCAAAAGGAAATATTTTTAACATCTTACGGTTTCATATAACACATTTCAAGCAGAAATAAGAGCAGGGAAAATAGTATAATTTGGAATGTCAGAAAATATACTGGAAATTTCATATCGTTGCTCTGATAAACAAAATGACTAAAAAAAGAGTGATCAGAAGGAGTTTTGTGTTATAGCAAACAACGGTAAAGATTTATTGAGCTTTTTGCGAGATATTTGTTACAAAAGGAAAATCCAGGACTTTTTGAAACGTTTGCCAATGTTTAAACACAAAAGTTGTGATTTTTGTTTTGTTGCACTATATTATTTATAAAATAAACATTAAATAAAATGACTATTCTAAAATAATCATTTTGATGATTATTTTAGAATAATCCAACGGTGTTACGATATTTTTCTTAAACTTGGAAAATATTCTTATTTCACTTTGGATAGTCGTTTTTCTTAGGACACATGAAAAAATATTTAATTAATCCTATCGTTATATAACTACTAATTTAAAACTAGTTATTATACATAATAAAGATATAAAAAAAGTCTGGAAAATTCTTGTTTTTCTAAAAGTTTCATGTTCTGTCCTTCTAGATTTAGAACAAATTATACAAGTGAGCACTTTACAAATTTTATAGAAATTTTTTAATTAACTTTTTAGAAATAATTTAGGATTTTGCTTCGGGGGATTCTCTAAATAAAAAAAACCCCTTTATTTTTGATGAATTTGTTCTGTTGAACAAGTTAGGATTCCTTTTTTTTCATGGAATCTGATCCCTCGAACATTTTTTTTCAAGTAATGACAGTTGCAAAGACATGTAACATATTTGATATAAAAGAAAAACATTAAATTTTTTTATGTAATTTAGTAAAGATTGATAAGTAATTTTTTTCGGAAAAAATTCCCTAACCTATAAATAATAAATAATTGAATATGTATTTTTTGTTGATAGACATGTTAATGAGGAAAGCATATTATTTTAACGTGCTAGTAAAGAATAATTTAGTAGCATAATAAGAAGAGGCATTTTTCAATCAAATCAAATTACACAAAAACAAGGGATAAAAGTTCCTAAATAAAATACAATTACCACCTCTCCCTAATTTTTGAAAAATTGTGTGTTAAATGTGTTAGAACATCTAATCTATTTATTATTTTTCTATTGCTGAAATTCCTAAATAAAGAAAAAAAATCCCCACCCTCTTTTGCAAATATTTTTTCTGAAGCATGAAAAGGGGAATTCGCACTGCCTGATCCTATTCAATCGAACCCTCCCCAGCCAGATAATGACACTGGCAAAGAGATGTTACCCATTCGGACCGGTGAGACAAGCTGCCACAGGAAGCAAGCCGTGGCAATACTTCAAAAAGAGGGAACACAAAATCGGGAAAAGTGCCACAACAATTAACTGGTGATTGACGCGGCCGATACGCTGGCTGACGCCGCTTCGAGATTGTTTCGTTTTTGCTTGTCTACTCTCTCGAATCCCGAAGATTTTCGGGAAGGAGTTTATTGTGAAAAATTGCGATTTGGTTAAGACCAGCAGTTGCAATGGAGCAGGGCTTCCTTATAAAAGGGAAAAGAAAAATTGCCTTCCTTCTTCTTTTTGCAGAAGGAAGAGATTCTGATAAGCCCGCTCAAGTTTATTAATGATTTTTGCTCACGACACTTGTTTGTGTCACGAACGGATTCAAAGTGAAAAATAAAACCGAGTTAAAGTGAGAAAAATAGGCTTTTGGATCCACTTGAAATATCTAAAGTGGCGCCAGGTGTACGGAATGAGTCTTTGTGTTGGAGCATAATACTCAAGAAATGAATTTCTTTCCCCTGGATGGTGTCTTTCGGGAGAGGCTTTCACTCTTTTGGTTTTTACACGCTTCTTTTCTTTGAAAATGTAAATTAATTTACTCGTGTAGAAATCTGAGTGATTTTTTTAGGTAAATGCCATAAAGCGATTAATAAATAGAATTTCAAATTTCATATTGGTTATCTTTTGCTTTTCATTTATCAAGGCGAAAACAATTATCAACGAAACTTTGCAAACTTAATTGTTTTAGTTAGAGTTAGAAAATACATTTTTTCTTTCTTTTTTTAAAATAATAGTGTTACTGTTACGAAATATAAGAAGTAAAGAAGTAAAATAAAATTATTTGTAAATACAACTAAAATATACCTTTTTAAAAACTTTTTGCTTCTTGATAAAATTTTAAAAAATGCACAAATCTGTCCATTAAAAATAGATATGTAAAAATATTATTAAATAAGTTTTAAGCGGTTCTATCAGGAATAAGTGTTGCCAACAGAAAAAAAAATCAAATAAAATAATACATTAACTTGCCTCAAAAAAATGTCAAGGATTTCTTTGCAAATTTAATTTTTAAATAGTTTTTTTTTAAATAAGTTTGGAAGTTTAGTAACTTAAAGAGTGGACAAGGAACTTAATTAATATGAATATATTAAAAATTTATGTTCGTGAAAGGAAAGAAAAATTAGTCACTCCTATTTTCAAATCTAAATTGTGTATAATTTCATACACTCATTTGATTTCAAATTAAGTTGTAAAATCTTCTATTATTTTGGAACACAGCGCTTCAGAATTAATGGTATATTTTGAAACCGATATTGGAGAAATTTCTTTAGATTTTTTAAATTAAAATGCTGCTAAATCGGACTGCGTTTTAACCAAACACACTCTGAATTATAAATTAGCTTTTCTTTCAAGAAGAAAAGATAAATGTTATAGAAAAGAAGTAACTGTGGGGAGAGGGGAATGCAATTACAAAGGAAGAGAGTACAAAGGCGAAAGAGAGTAAACTTTCTAATCTAACATAGACATTCTGAATGAGATGAATGTTTTGCTTCAGCCTGCGTGCAGAAACTCCGACGACATCCTACGTTGCATCCCGCAATGAAACCGGGTTCAGTTGTTTTTGCAACTGCGCAATTTTAAGCAGCGATCTGACGTCGCTTCAGGTGGCACACGCCTTTTCTCCGTATGCAACGCAACAATGAGTGGAACTCAACCTCTATAGATTTAACTTTCACCAAACCCTCTTACAAGGCGATTCACGGAGAAATTGGGTTCGAACCAGAGATATACTGACTCCAAATACCATGTGTACCACAGAAAGCACAGTATAATTTGCAGTGTATTATCTGCAATTCTGATACAGATTGATTTTTATGTGATTGGCTGAATAATTTTATAATTATTTTGCAATACCGCATAATGTTAATCACCGAATTATTTATGTATTTTTATCAATAAAAATGGTAAAGAAAAATTTTTTTTAGTATTGTTGTTTGCATTGCTTCGAATTGCAAATTGTAAAAGTCATAACAGACAAATTTTGAAAAAAAATTCTGTTGCTAAAATCAATGATTATTGAGGAATGATATAAATAAATAACTAAGATATAAAAAAATATTTATAATGAAGAAATATCAAATGCATTTAAAAACATAAACACTTTTTCCTCACATTGTTGCCACTAGTCACTTACTGCCCTTTTTTCTTTTTTAACTGAAATGACGCGCTTAGATCAGAAATAATAACTTTCGACCCTTTTCAACCATTTATGGCGATTACATCAATTGTCATTCTACCTCCGGTTGTGATTTCTCCATTCATATATTTTTGAAATGCATCTTCCTTTATTTTAAAATATTTGAGAAAATGTATGCTTTACTACTTCGCAATTATCTTAGTTTAGTAAAATGTCGTGTCATTAAAAAAAAAAGAGTTATAAACTCCATTTGCATAAGCAGAGTGCAATTCCGACCGTTAGTCTAATTCACTCTCAAAGCATAGTCAGTGCTTCCATTTTGAAACTGCTACACTGCTCATCTATTGGAACATCGTAATGACATGCACATAGCTTTCATTTATGCCCGTTGATGCCCCTCAAACGTCACTTCATCGTGCTGTTGGAATCTAATCAGGTTCTGGAAATTAATAGATCTGCCTTATCTGATCTTAATAACAAGCGTCAATATCTCGGCAAAGGCCTTACTATTAACGCGTGATAATAATCCGATAATATTTGCCCCACTCTAGCTTTGGAGAAATGGACGAGTAAGATGCGCTGCAACTCCCCGCTGCCCATTGCACTTCGGCCCAAAGCTTATGACCTGCTCTCGATGATCGAATGCGATATTGCGGACACCAGTGCATGCCAGAATTCATTTAGGTCAGGGAAGAAGGCTTTGAATGGAAACGAGGGAGTTTCTCCACATCTTGCGGATACTTTTATGTAGCATGTGAAAATATAGTGCAACACATTGTTGCAAAAGCAAGAAGAAAGAAATCATAACTCTATAACTTTATTCTTTTTCTGCAACGACAAGAAGTTATATCTCGCAAGCATTATTACAGCGAAATTCTATTTATTATCATTTATTTTAATGCGTGGTCTGCATTGGATTTATTCAATGCGAAGTAAAACATGCATGGCTTACAGAAGTATCCCAGTTTGTTATGTAATTTTTTTTCTGCTGAAGGGAATTCTATTGAAAATATTTAAATTTTGTGATAAAAATTTTCTTAATATGAAAATTGGTCATTCATTGTAAAAGTGTGCAAAATATTTAATCGATTTCAAGTAAAATGTAATTTTCAAAGATAAAATATAATATTTCTAAATCTAATTCTGAGCAGAGAGATTACATATTTTATACTATTAATTTAAAGACTTCAAATTGAAATATTCATTTTTGAGAGTTTTAAAATTAAAAATAATAAAAGATGACAAATAAAATTCCTTTAGAGTGTAAACATCTAAAAGAATTGAGCAACTGCATTTATGATAATTAACTTTTCACAAGGAAAACGATAAACTGTTTACAAATGGAGAAAATGCATTCGCTTCTGAAGAACCAAAAAGATAAAAGAAAAGCCGAAAAAGAAGTGATTTCCATTTTGAATAAACGTTTCCCTAAATCAATCAAAGTCGAACCTCTCTCCTCGTGTCACATAATCTTATCGTTCCAGTAAGCATTACGAGGCTGAAATCTAATTTACTATCTCAGCCATGGAATTCTATTAAAAAAAATCCCCACTTCCTTTGTAGAAGAAAAAGTAAATTTGTGTTGCACATCAACACTTTTTCCTGGGCGATTTTTTAAGGCATTAACATCGCAGCAGTTGTGTTTAAAAACGCGTTTAGACAGAAACGACTTGAAGAAAGAAGAGTTCGTCAAAAGAACGACGTGAAACCGGAAATTTTCTTTACGGTACATTTATAACATGACGGCAGCCTTGAAAAAATGGCGGAGAGAGCGTTATCATTTTTTTTTCGTTCTCTCATTGGTGTTTGTTTGCGAATTTAATAAAAATACCACTCAAAGAAAGCGGAGAGAAGTTTTTGTTCCGGCAATACTACGAGCCTGCTCTTTTCGGTGTTAATAAATTAATAAGAGAAGAGATCGGTTGTAAAGAATTCGGTCTTTTTAGGATGAGTTTTTTTTTCTCGCGTCAAGACTTTTATTCTGATTTGTTTATTCCATTAGAAGACTAGACAGCATGTTTTTGTAACGGATCAATGCTTTAAAAGAAGAAATAAAATTTAAA
>JAOUZG010043327.1:1659345-1848132 GCA_026289955.1 Argiope argentata
GATAGATAGATAGATAGATAGATAGATAGATAGATAGATAGATTTTTTCTTTATGCTTAAAATTCTATCCTAGATATTATCAGAAGAAATGCAAAAAAGTGAATTTGAAAACATCATTCTGAATTTCTAATTGCTGAATCTTTTTTACCTGCATATTTAAATGAAGAGTCGTATCGCTCTTTTAAATATTTATTATTGCGTCAAGAAGAAAAAATGTCGACGCATGTCATTTTTAATCACCGAGCCCATGCACAATACAAGAAATTTAATTATTTAAAATTCTATGTCTAACAGAAGAAGTAAGTAAATAACTGAGAAATGGTAAACCCTACGGAATTCTCATTATAAATACTTGTTGGAAATTTATCCTTTGTTGCTTGACATTTTGATTTATAACACACTGTTATTTGTTTTTATTTTTATATTTACTGAAGAGAAAGAAAAAAAATATTGCAACACATCAGGTCATAAAAAATAATAATTATTACGTTAAATAACCGTATTAATTGAGCTGACCAAATGTTTAATGTTTATATTAATATTTTTTTTACTCTTACGTTAGCATAAAGAACAGAAAAACTCCGATTTAATACGGATATTATATTATATTATATTTTATATATATATATATATATATATATATATATATATATATATATATATAATTTCTGCCACAAAATGAATTCACCCCTTTCTTATCAAATATATTAATAAGGGCATTTGGATGGGTGAGAAAAAAAATGGCTCACTCACAATTAGTTCTCGTCTCACACGTTTGGATAGATTGAAATTAATTTGGATTTGGATAGATTGAAATTAATTTGGATTTGGATAGATTGAAATTAAAATTAATATTTTATGAAAGAAATTATTTGTAAATTTCCTAAATGTTTTTCCTAGCCAAAATTTCTTTAATGAAAATCCTGATCTCTTGTTTCCCCCTCTTTGCCTATAGATTATAAAACGGATAGAATAATTCGTTAAGCGTTTGTTGAAAATCAATTATAAGCAGAAAGTTTCTATTTAGGTGATTATACAGCGATCTTACATTCTCTGAAAGCAAGAAAAGAAGATTAAATATCATACATATATAATAAAGGTATTAAAAACAATGATGAAATTCTTTTTCTTACTTGACTTCAAAATTTTTTATGGTGATTTTACATTTTTCGCAAAAATAATGTGAACAATATGAATATACAAAGTACAATAATATTTCAATGTTTCGCAAATTGTTTTAAATAGGTACAAACAAATGAGAAGTAAGTAGTTGCTCTCTATTTGTGACTTCTATTCAAGAAAAGAAAGGAATATTAAAAACATGTTCAATAAAAGTTCTAAATACTTTCGAGAAATACATTTAATATCGTTTCAGTTTTGGTTTCATTTGACCTATTATAATTTATTTGATCAAATTTAGGATTCAAATGGAATAGTTTTAATAAAATATGTATATAAAAATATTTTCGTACATTACATTTACTCAACATTTAAAAAACAGATATTTGGTGTTTTAAGTTAATTTTTTTATATCGAATACCTTCCAAAATTTTTCACTTAGAATTTCGCTTTGTGGAAAAATGAAAATTTAGCGATTGTGTGCATATCAAATACTTTTCAACAGACTGTTGACTGGGATTTTTTAGATGCTTGTTAAAAATTAATACAATGCCGTTGAGAATTAAATAAACAAATTAAAAAATGCGAGATTTTACACCGATTCATTCATTAAATTAGGGAGAAAAAAATCGGAAAATCCAAATTTTCTAATCATTGATTAAATTTAATACACATTTTGTCGAAATAAAATTTTTTTGAATGACATATAGAGTATAGAATTCAAATAAAATATTTGAAAAATGTCTGGCAGTGTAAATACACTCATGTCATTAATTAAGATAATTCAGAGTCACGCGAACTCTAAAATACATATATCACCCGTAAAATATCTACACAACTCTTCAAAAATCACACGCAAATTGAAGAAAGTCAACAAAAGACATCTATAATGCCCATAACAAAGCCGAGAGTGCACGACAGTAATTATAAGGAATACAGGCAAAGAAATAAAATTATTGGCAATTGTTGTTAAGACCTTTAATGCAATAGCTGTATAGACATGATACAAATGACGCATTTGGATGATTTTTTAAGCGGTAGGATTATCGGCTGGCTGGAATGTAGGCGTACCCAGCTGGAAGTATACGAGCAACTTAGAATTGCCCAGAGTACCATCTCCATGCTTTGGCGACGATTCCCAGATGATGGTAGTGCTGGTTGACGTTACAGCCCAAGCCGCCCCCCGTGTTACAGCGCCGAATGAGGGTGGGTATTTGGCAGGGACTGTCAAAAGAAACAAACGGAGCTCAGCATCGGACCTGTCTCGTGAGCTACCTTCCGCCACTGTTGCGACAGTGTCACGCCTGACCGTGTACCGCTCAGGGCAGATTGGTCCTTATGCTCGTAGGGCCTGTCAGGTAGGTTCCACTCGCTGCAGCTTATTTTCGCCTGTGGTTAACCTGATATAGAGAGCGTGCATTGTGGACACGGCAACAGTGGGCTTGTGTGATGTTTTCTGGCTAGACCGGGTTTAGATTGCAGTCCGAATCTCGCCGGACTTTCATACGGAGAGCGCCAGGTGTCCATTAACACCTAGAGAGCATCATTCCTGCACCAGAAAATCCTGCCCCGTCATACCATGGTGGTGCAGGATTGCTCATTTGGGGAGGAATCATTCTGTATTTCAGAACTGACCTGCATAATATAATTGGAACCATTAGGGAAAAAATTATCGGGACGTCATTCAGAAGCACCATGAACAATTTTTGGAGGTCACGTAAGTAGAGTTCTTGTTTATGGATGACAATACCCATCCTCACCGAGTAAACATCGCAAACGAATGCCTTCTATCGGAGGCTATCACCCGTATGGACTGGCCAGCATTCTCAACGGACTTGAATCCAGTACTGCATGTGTGGGACATGCTTGGACGACGAATGTTAGCCCGTCAACTACCTCCTACATGTCCACCGGAACTTTAGGGAGCATTGTAAACATCATTTGGTTATTTTGATACATAGCATATCTAGGCAGTGTACGGATTGTATTGCATCGTCTGGGAGACTATCTATGTATTAATCATTAACCAACCATGTAATATCGGTTTTCAGAATATGCTTTTGGGAGCAAAAAAACATAATTTTTATTAATTATACTAAACATATAGCTTCTTTTTTGCTCTTTACCTTTTGTTTAATAAATTTGCTTTTAAAGTCACATTTATTTTTCAATACCAAATGAGACAAATGTTCAAATGAAACAAATGTTTTTTTGTAATTAAAAGACTTCAAAATATATTCTGCTATCCTAAATTGTAAACATTATGATATGCCACATTCAAAAGGAAAATATATTAAAAAATTATAGTTCCATTTACTTTAATAGTTTGAAAGGTCTTTAAAAAATATAACTTACGACAAATGCATTTTTGTAATTTATTTCCTAATGGTATTTTATTTTCAGAAAAAAATTTACCAACTTTAATGAGAAGTCTGGAAGTTATGGTTTTAATAATGAATATTTCCATTCTTTGCCAGATATAAAATATTTTTTGTCGTTTTATTTCGCCAGATTTTAAACTCTTTTTAGCGGAAATTATAAATGGATGTTCTGCTTAAATAAGGTAATTTATGGCCTCTGCAGCTTTTGCTTTACTTTCTGAAACTTCATTAAAGTTCCCATTCTTGGGAAAAGGCAGTAAAAGGAGCACTTAAACAGCCAAAATCTTTGTTCGTCTCTGGTTGTCTACAAGGCCGAAAACCTTTTGTTTGCACAGGGACAAAGGGAAAGAAACCTTAATTGACTTCCCATGAAGTGCCAGACCATGGTTACTTTCAGAGCGCCTATTCTTACCCAAAAGTCATGGTGATGTTGATTAAATTAGAGATGGATTCAGGACTGAATTCGGCCAAAATTCCTCACTCTGCTCTTTCGGAGGATTCTATTGTGCCGCTGACAAATCGGTTCAGGGGATATTTTGGGCAGTTAAATTTTAGAAAAATGTGTTATTGAAGAGGATAAAATAGTCAGTAATTTGGATGAATTAAATGAAAGAATGAACAAAATATTGGCCTTGGGCTCCTTTTATTTGGAGTACATTTAGTGAGATTCCCAGTGAAGTTATTTCTATCCCAACTTAATTAAAATCATCATTTACTGTTTTCAGTTTTCAACCAGATACATATTTGAATATTCCCTTTTGTTTAATCGCTGTAGATATTTAAAGTATTACTTTTAAGATTTGTGTAGAAATGTGCTTTTCTTTTTCGTGGTATGAATTTATTTTTATTTAAAAGAAAATACATGAAACTACAATTACATTAATAATGGTTTTCCATATATCGTTAAGGTCGTAAATAATCATGTTTGATTGATAGTATATTCCTTATTGCATAAACTTGTAAATTATCAATATTGTCTTCAAACTTATACCAGATAACGTAACTACTGGCCAAATGGGCATCACCAAATTAATATAAATTGACTCCCGATAGAAAACGACAGTTTTAATTAATGCATATCCAGCGGTTTACGTTTACTATAACAGCTATTCCATTAAGAAAGGGGAGAGCAAATGCCTTTTAAGAGGTTACAAACAAGAGAGAGGTTACAAGGCTTCTATATATTAAGAGGCAAATAAAAAATGCCGATTTTTTTTAAAAAATGAGAGATATCAAAGAAGCTGACATTATAGACTTGCATGCGAAATAAATTTTAATGAAAAGGATGTAGAAGGATTTTATCAATTTAAAAATTATGAACTGTCTTGGAAAATGCTGCTCAATCACAATGCTTATGGTTAATAGTTCTGACATTCATAAAGAAATATAAGACAGTAGTGAGGGCGATTTTATAAAGCCTGAAATATTACACCAATCTAAAATAATAGGAATCATTGTATACAGATAATGTCCAAAATAATATGATAATTTCTGTCAAATCGGTACAAAGGACAAAGACAAATGCGAGCTCTAGAATATTGCTTCAAAAGATGAAAAAGGCAACATATTGGTTGACTGTCAAGTAAACAAGTTGAATTTCCGAAAACCAGTTAGAGTGGTTTTCACCAAACCTTTCTCACAACACCTCTCTAATAGAGGTGACTTTGTGTTTTGAGTGATTTTTTTTTCAAATCGGTTGAAATAAAATTTAGCTCAGAAATACAGTTGTAGCTACAAAATTTATCATTGCGATTTTGAGTTATCGGATTTATAAACCTCTAAAGGGCAGACGGCAGATTCTTTATTGGATTAAACTTAAAATTTTATAAGTGTCTACTCTATAAATATTACATACGTGTTTCTAAATTATTGAATAGCATGACGATTACTAAATAACAGATAAAAATTTTTCGATTTAGATGAAGCTACACTCACTGGCCAATGAATTAGAAACTTTTGAGATTTGCATTTGAATATTTGAATGCGTGCTAGGGAGCAAGTATGCACCTTTTTTATTATAACGTGGTTAGAATGCTAGTATAAGTAAGGTGTAATAGTCCTTTCCGAGATTAAAGAAGTAAAATGGGAAAAAACGACAGATTTTTCACCATTTGAAAAAGGGCTTATTGTTGGTGCCTATTTAGCCGGTGCCTCAATTTTGAAGACGGTAGATCTTGCCGGGTTCTCAAAAGCATCCATATCAAAGGTTTCAAAAGTTGGAATCAGAATCAACAGTCGTTCTCTAGATATCCTGTCGATAATGCTACGTTCAGTAGAGGCGGGGTGGTCGGCTGTGCATACAATAACAATCCTTCTCTAGATGACGTAACTGCAGTACTATCAGAGCTTTACAGTAATCGACGTCGTCTTCGACGAATTGTACGGCAGAACAGAAATTGACACAAATCATCAACAAAGGCTCTTCCCAACATATTTCAACTCGAGAATTGCAGAGGATAGGAATGCATAGTCGAGTGCCACTCATTTCTGTCCGACAGGGAAAAATTCGTTTGTAGTGGTGTCGGGAAAGAAGACACCGGGCATCTGAGAATTGGAAAGGGGTAATGTGGTAGGAAGAATCACGCGACACCTTCTTTTGCACTGATGGAAGACTTCGAATTTGGCGAGAACCCCACGAAGTCATGAATCCATCTTGCCTTACTCGCGCTGTGCAAGGGTCTGGAGGGTGTATCACGATATGGCGCATGTTCTGTTGGAATGGAAGTGGTGCCCTGATGTTCCTCGGGGGTAAAAAAACCCAGAAATGCTATACCAAGATGTACTGGAAGATCAAGTGCACCCTGCAATGTTGCATTTTTATCCTAATGGCGATGGATGGAAACTTCATTCAACTATACATCGTGCCTGAAGTGTTCAAAATAGGTTCGTTGAGTATTAGTCTGACTTTCAACACCTTCGCTGGCCACCGCATAGCCCGGATCTTAAATCCATAGAAAATGTGTGGGATATGGTGGAAAGACGCATCCGACAGCACTCTCCTCTTTCATATCATTTACAAGATCTGACAAAAGGTGATCCAATAACATATTGATTTTGGGTTTCTAATTCATATTCCAGCGAGTGTATATCTCCATTCAATGCAAACAACCGTCGTTTAAAAGGCGCAAAAAGCAATTAGATTTTATTTCCATTGCTTTCGGATAGTTGTTTATTAGTGCTTGCATGCAACTGAGAATTGATAAATATAGAACAAATTTTCGAATTAGGATTCTCTCGTTTATATAATTGTAATTATTATGTTTCGACATTAAAACAAACCTTTATAAGAATTCCATTGTTAAAAAAATTAAATTTCCTTTGTAACTCAAGTTCAATGATATTTAATATATATTTTGAATAAAAGTACATTAACTCATTAATAACATATTCATTTAAACTGCTTTTTTAATTTAAGATAATTTTGATAATAATAATTTTAGAAATTTCGCTCTGTGTTTCGAAACCGTGTATTCCTTAAGAGTTCGCGAACATTTTATGAACCAAGCCACTCTGGTGGTAAACGCCGTTCTAACTCACTAAAGTAAAAATTTGGCATTTGGTTTCATCGACAGCAGCCGGTTAGTGTTCTGTACTATTATAGTGTAACGACTTAATTCCGTAAAAGTTAGAAAATAAGCCCCATTTCGAACAGAATTTCTCAACCGCTGTCACCATTAGGCATGGCATGGTGCTCCGTACGAACTCGGGATAACGAATGATATGATAGAATGATTCATTATGCGCAACTTTTATTGCTTCAATAATGGATGCGAAACATAATTCTTTCATCTATAATGAATAAAACTCATTATTTAAAAATGAAAATAAATCTAGTGAATCTTACTCTGCAAAAGACGAGACACACTGATCAAATTATTCTGTACTGTTAGAGAGGAGAGCAAAGTATCTAATAAAGAAAGTTTTTCTGTAAATAGTTGCATTTGCCAGGATATGAGGTAGTTCCTTTACCTTCAAGAAATACCTTTAGCATGAATTAAAATGTCGAGCAATTTTCCAATCTTTATTTGAAAATCCTAGAAAAAATTCTAGCTCCACGTATAGAAAATCCGCGCTTTCAAGCAAATGTCTATGACATCCCTTTTATGCTTACAAGAAAAATAATAATAAAAATATTTTCAATCTCAATGATACAATGTTTCATTTGTTCTGTTGAATAACAAAATTTTCCTTTTTGATATCCTAGATTTCGTATTTGTGTGAAGAATTATTTTATTTCGCAGTGTCTTCATTTGTTCCATAAAGTGTAGGCTGAAGTTTTATAACATATACTTAAAGGAATTTTTGTTGCGATTTTCTTTTGTAAAGCCGTAGCGGAGGAGCAGTGGCATTATTTTTACGAATACTGTAAAGATTACTTTCATAATGAAGAATAATTTCAATCTATTAAACACAAAAATGCCTTTATTTAAATGCTTCCTTTATTTGATGCCTATTTAGAGATGAGGCGATGTGTAAAATTACTTTGAAATATTTAAAAGCATTTGTTAATAAATTTTTACAAATAAAGCTCACCGTGTTAGTTTCATTTTAACTTTTGAAAAAATAATTCTGTATAACAAACAAAATAATTTATTTTTCATAATTTTTATTTGAAGTAAGTAATAAAATTACTTATGGTAATAAAAATTTGCAAATCGACCAAGTTTAGCAAAAAAATTAATATTTAAAATAAATTGCATACTTTTCTCCGTATTTTATAAGGGAACGCGGAAAACAAGGAAAAATTCTATATTAGATGAAGTCTAGAGCGAAATTAAAAACTGGATTTTACTAGAATTGGATGGAGCGGATAAAAAATAATTCTGGCTTCTGTGACATCTTCAGTATTCGATTGAAGCTCCGCAATACAGCCCCGGTTCCGAAATGCCTGCACTTTGGCTGCAACCGAGGTTTCAATGTTGTTTACTTCCTTTCGCAGATGCGCTCGAAAAATAAACAATAATATTGACGCATAAGATTTTAAAAAAATTCAAAGCAAAAAATAAATTTTAATGTATTAATATATTGAAAATTTAGGAATAAGTAATTTAATCCAGGTCAGAAGCATGAATTTCATGAAATGCCCTTTTCATGAAACAATGCACCTTAGCTAAGAGTGGAAATCTTAATCCAAGGATTTTTTTAACAAATATTAATAGCAAAATTAACAAATAGGCAATTTTTCATCTAAAAATATTCTACTGATTATAAGCTCATAAAAATATTGAGGGAGACAACATTAACTACAAAGACAGCTCCCAATGGAAGAAGATAAAAAAAATCCAACGCTTGTCTAAATCCAAATAACTTGCTATTTTTCTCGAACTGAAATTAAATGTCTTTGGCTAGCTGCCAATTCAAACTTCATGATGACTTCACACTGAATCTAGTTTTTATGCAAACATAGTGTCACCAGGTGCTTACGAGGTGAGTAAATGATCGTTGCGACGGTATTTTCTATCTAAATTTTTCCAATAACCTTTTAGCCTAAATCCGAAGAAAATACCCAACAAAGGACTTAACAAAAGGCGTCCACCCTCACCAGACTCTGTTTCCATTCAAATCCGTATGGATTCGCTCTGTCCTTCAGTGCACCGTTGGGTTGGCAGCTCAGTCGACCAGGCACAGCAAGGAAGATTCAGCCTTTTTCGTGTGTGCGTATGTCCCGCGAAAATTTGATTCCCCTTTGCTGAAACCGATCCCGATGAAAATGGAACCGAGTCGAATCGATTCCTCGATATCCGAATTCTGTTCTCACCGAGATCGTTTCCGCTGCCATCAGCTCTTTCTGTCCTCTTAAGAGAAGCTTTTATTTTTAGTCCTACTACATGAAAACGAGAAGGCTGAAAAGGAAGGCCAAATATTGATCCCCAACAACTTGGAGCATCGGAAAGAAAACGTGTTTCTGGCCCCCTTCTCCTTTTTTTTATACACAGGTTCACTCCATAACGTCTGCAGTGATTCTTTTATTCACCTTTTCCCCTAGTCTTTATGACTTTTTGTCCTAGAATATAGCATTCTTGACTTGGAAGATTTAAATTGAGAAGAAAGAATTGAACTTTAGACTGTTGTTTGAGTACAGCTTCAATCTAAATTGATGAATGGAATATATAAATCTGAGTATTTTAAAACTGATTATTCCGGAAGTTTCATTTGAGAAGTAATTATAGATAGATAAAACAATTGACAAATCATGAAAGTATTTAAGACCCTTTTCTCTCTCTTTTTCTGTACAAATATTAGTTTATTCAATTACTTTTAGCTTATCAATTACCAACGGGTTAAAACTATATGTTCTTCTTTTTATTAAAAACAACATCAATTTTTGCGGCCATCTCATGTTTAAAAAAGGCCTGCATGTCCTTAAAAACCATTGAAATCGCTATTACATATTCCCCCTCATAATAATGACGTAACTGAAGTGATTTATTATTTAATTTATTGATGTAGTTTTATTAAAGCAATTTTCGTCTGAACAGATCGTAAAACAAAGCCATTTCGAAGGGTGGGGTGGAACAATTGCACAGCTTTGTCTCAGCAGTGGATCGGAGAAGAGCAATTTTAGACGATATCGTCTGTCTACCATCAAGTGAAATGACGTTATTAGTCCCCAAGACGTCACAAAATCGTTTCGAGAGTTTATCTGGCCATGATTGTCAGTAAATTTCCCCATTGACGTTAAATAAATTTATTAAGTTTTTACGGCGCAAGTAATTTAGCATCCCAAGAGCCAAAATAATTACGAAGTCTGGGACATTAAATTATGCATTGAATAAAGAAATAAGTTTCATGCATGGATTATACAAAAAAAAATTGTGCACTTTAGTAGAATATGGGACTTTTTTCCCTCGATTTGGAGCAATTTCATTTTGGAATGAGGCAACTTTTTTGGATTCGAAATATGAATAATTTCATAGTTCAAAGTATTTCTCAGCCAGATATATTTAAGTTAAATTTTTGAGTGTTTAATAAATACTTTTTGGATAACTCGTTGATTTTATCTGTTATTGTAAATTGCCTCCAATTAAGTTATGCATCTGTTTAAAGTATTGTGAACTTTTGTGGAAAACACTTTAGAAGATTTTCTCAAAATTTTAAGTGAATCAACCAAGAAAATTATTCAGATTTCCGGCTACTTTCTGCTGATAAAAATACGAAGGTATTTTTTAAAAAAATTATTATTAAATATTTTTTTTTCAAAAAAATGCCTTTTTATGTTAAAATTCTCCTTTTTTTCTTTCAGTTTTTAAAATAAATAACAAACTAGAAATAATATTCGTGTTACAATTACTTACGTCTGAAAGATCTGATCATATTTATATAAAATGTAAAAATCTGAAACTCGCTTAAAAGCTTTAGAGAAAAGGATATAGAATAGAGGTTAAAATATGGCTAAGAAATAATTTGCTAGAATATTTTTTCCTATTCCGACCTCTTATCCGCAAACAACATTTGATATTGGGATGATTACACTTTTTAGGTAGGTTACTAATACGGAATAAATAATGAAAATTTATTGACAATCAGTATATTTTTATTTTCTGCTTTGGCAAATCTTAATGTAAAATTTGATAGCTATAAAGATAGACGTTTTATACCTAAATGCGCAAGTATTAACAAAACGAATAATATAATTTCCTGTCAAATGTAAATTGTTTTAATTTTGCTATATTAAAAATTTGTTTTTATATTTCGTAAATTAAGATTCTTTCTATTTGAGTTAAAAATTAAGAATAAACCTCTTTTTTTCGCGAAAATAAAAGGAAAAGGAAATCAAATAAAAGGACATCAAATAAAAGGAAAGAAAAATAATTTGCATCTTTCTTTTTTTTTTCAAAAAAAAAGGTAAAAAAGATTAGGAATATTTTGACAGAATATTTTTTCTCTTCATGTAACTCCCCCCCCCCAAATTTTTATGATTTTCTAGGAAGCAGCGAGAAGTTCGCTTCTCTTTATTGACACCGGCACTAAAAGATTTCAAAATGCAAATAGACCATTGAAAAAAAAACAATTCTTTAAAAAAATCATTAAGAAGCTACTTGAAAAAAATTGACTGTAGAACAAAATACTCTGGCATGAGATCTAGGTGAGGAAGCTAAATTAGCCGAATCTAAACACAAGAAGGAAATGGACATCTTGGGGAAGCTTATTTCTCTTACTCCAATTCCAAGAAAAAAAATTATTTTTAATGTAAGAGAATGCGCGGTAAAATTGAAAAGGCTGATAAACTATTTAAGCAAATATCTGTACATTTTATTAGAAAATTACTTATAGAGAGAAGAAAAAAATGCAGTGGAAAAGTTTATATTCTGAATAAAGAAGGAACTGAAATAAAAATGTTCAAATTATTCTGAAAGAAATAAAATTAGCACCTTTGGGGAATTAGCGCAGTTAGCTACGCAATGATGAGAATACATTTAAATTTAGAGTTTATTAAAAAAAACTGGAACCAAAATTGAGTTTAAAAAATCTGATTAAGGAAACGTGAAAAATTGTGAGAAAAGGAGATTTGCCTCATGAAATACAGAAATAGTTGTCGGGGTAAATGGATTGAAGATATTCCCGGAGGTTCACAATTACAATTGTAATGCGATAATATGCCTTGGGTTGGCTTTGCAGAAGAAACAAGAGACAGAAAGGGAAAAGCAAAGTAAGAGAAATGCATCCCGAAGATTGACTTTTCATCACCGATAAAAGCACGTCGGGTATTCAAGACTCGTATTTTGCATGGATGCCAATTCCATTGAAAGCAAATAAAGTGAGAAGTTATTCATTAATGAATCATTAACATTCAGCAGGCGTTTTGTCCACCTCGAAAAGTCACGATATGAAGAAATCTCCCCAGCCTTTCAATGAGTTTTTATTTCATTTCCCTTCATTTCACATTTTACGATATAAATTTGCATTCATATTTTCTGCTGCTTCTTTTGCCATTAAAGATTTGCATAAAATCATTGATAAAAAGATTAAATATGATGATTCTCTATAAGAGAAATTTTAAACTGTAATCGCATCGGTTATTTCAATCAAGATTTATGAACCATATTGTAAACTTGAAGTTGTCATTCAAATATTGTTAAAAGGAGCAGTTTATTCACATGCATGGTAAAGTTGTTCATGTAGTAAATTCATTTTTCACCAATAATACGATTAGACGTCTATCATTAATCTGCCAAGCATTTTTTTATAGGGTGCTTTCAATGAGAATTAGATGTGCTTTCACCAAGGATATCTGCGTACTCACCAATCCAGTCTTAACAGTAAAAACTTTCAAACCAAGTTTTCATGATGAGAGTAACATTTAAGGATTGATTATCATTTAAAGGCAAAATAGGCATCCTAAGCTCAACAACAAACCCAAAACCTGAACTCTCTCTCTCTTTTAATAAAAACGCTTGCAACAATTAAAGCAGTTACTTAGACGTTGAATTTTCCTTATCATATCGAAAATGGAGCAATCGCAGGATATGAGAGTAATTGAGGAAGAGGAGAAAAATCTAAGCTGTGGTTTACATAAACAACTTCGGATTGCAACCAACCGTATTTGTGGTTCTCTAATGTACTTCACTAATGCATTTTCTTCTTTTGTTATTATACAATTACATATATGAAATATATTTACATCTTACTGATTTCCCACTGGATTGAGACATCTTAGAAATGAGGATGAGTGGCTTCTGGTATAGCGATTGGTTCTCGCTACCTGAGTACAGAAAAAGTAGGGGTCGTTTACCTTATACCGACGATGAAACGTGTTTCCCTCGGAAAGGTGTACCCTGGCCGGTGATGACACTTAAGATTCAACTAAAGTTCAACCAATACTGGGGAGACCCAGTATTGCCGTCGCGGCGATTAGATTCCTTCTGGTACCTTATTTGAGGGTCGGAATAGCCGTTAATGATCAAACCTTTTGATTGTGCGTGAACATGCATTTTTACGCACCTCCCCTTGTCCATGCCCTTGTATGCTTGCTCTATCGGGATTGAACTTTATCTTGCGGATTTTCTGTATAATATTCCCTTTTAAAGAAATGCTCATTATACACCGTAGCAAATGTTATCGTTCCCGTAGGATCAATCGACTGAAAATCAGTCCATCCGAAGTGAGACTTCAAGTGTTCTATTACCTTTGAATAATTTTCTTTTGAAGGTGGATAGCTCTCAACGATGTCTCTCGCTTTCGTATTTGGCTTAACAGAAATTAACAAGTATTGAAATTTATCTTCTTCCTTCAAACTACCATCTTTGTATATGCGAGAAAATTGTCCCCAAAATGCTACCCAAGTTTTTGGATCAACTTCATACTCTTTCAAAACTATTTTTGGCAGCTTCAAATTCACAAAATTGGGACTGAATACTGCATGACTTGGCAACTAACTCTGTCTGAACGTAAGAATCAAAAAATACTTTCACTTCAATAAATTTATCCCTTTAAGATTCAGCCAAATCAAATTCTTCTTCAGAAACATCAGTTAATCAGCTTATTTGAGAATCCAAATCAAACAATCTATTCGATTTATCAACAATTTTGTTATAAACAGTATGAAGGTCCTTACTTTCGATTTCGTCGGATCCTTCCAACTACTCAAATTGTTCACAAGTAGTAGTAAAAGCAAGACGTAATTGGGTTCTTGTTTTCTTTAAATCATCCAAAGTACTTTTAGTATCTGTTTCTAAGGCCATTTTCACAAAATATTCAAAATTAAACCTTTAGACAAACTTACAGTTTTAGTTCGCACAGTACAATTACAAACAGAAGATGTAGAAATTCTTCACGTATCATGGACGCCATGTTTCGTATTACGAACGAGACCTCATTATAGGTAGCTCATATAAATATAAGAGGTGAAAATTGCATTTCTATTTATGCAAAAAATAAGCTCAAATTTTAGCTATAATGAAACCGCAACCAAGTTTCGGTTCTCGAATTCTTTTATTTATCTCACTGAGTTGCCACTTACAGTTTTCTAATTGTAAAAGAAACATAATGATTACGATTAAAGTAATTGATTCTCGACAAGTTGTGATGTCGTATCATTCTCAGTAATCCATTAGCTATTTGGACACGATTAGAATAGAATTCCTATATTATATATCTATGCACAATTAAAGTTTTTATTCAGCTAAATTCGAGTTAAAGTTGTTTCCCCAGAATCTAATGAAAGTAAGATTTTAAATTCTCTAATTTGTGAAGAGAAATGGGCTTAGATATTAAAAAGATTTCAAATTAAGGAGGATAAACATAACTTTTCATTACATTTTATTCAGAAGAGGCTATAAAAAAACTGATATTTCTTAAATCGGTCACTTGTTATAAATTGAGCCCTACTGAAAAGTTTTCTATAAACAATACAGACATACGCAGAATTTTTTTCCAACTTTGGATAAAGGTCGCCTAATAGATTTGAAGGATCTTATTTTCCGCTGCTAATACAACTGCAAACTTTTCTCTTTCCTCTTTACAAATTAATATTTGTAGATAACAATTAATGAACCAAGTTTAATTTAAATAGAGATGATTCTCTTTTCACTTGACCGCACCTATGTTTGAGTCTTGATAAAGTTTTCATTTCTAGTTGATGAAACGGCCTTGAAATAGTCAAATATTCCTTAAGCAAATAATTTAAATGGCTCCTTCTAAAGCATGAGGTTATGTTTTCTTCCTGAAAGATAGCACATCTACGCTGCTTTCGGAAAAAAAACCACCAGCGGAGAGCGATGCGTTGAATCGCCCTGTATATTTTACTTGCTTCCGAATAATTCTGATTAAGAGCAGAGTTCAGGGCACAGAAGTCGAGACCTTCCTCTCCATATTCATGGACAAATACTTAGGCTTCTAATGGTAACCATCGACAGCAATTTTTTAAAATTATGATGCCAGTATAAAGTAATATGCTAGGGTCTTTTGGAACCTATAAAATCCTTAATTTAAATTATAAACTAATAAACGCATTCAGATTAAAGAAGAAATTTGAAAAAGAAATCCTTTCGATCCCTACAACATCAATGTACCCTCTCAGCTATTATGAGTACGGGCTATATTAGTTTAAGATCAATTAAAATTCATACCTGAGTAAAATTCAATTACTAAAAATTCATTAAATTTATAATTAAGTAATTTATATTTAATAAATTTATAACATCAAACTAAAGTAAGCATAAAGAATAAGAACAAAAAATAATGATTATACTGAAATCACTTACTCTGATGACTAATTACTAATATGAATGCAAAACGAGGAATTATTATAATGTGATCCTGTACAATAGTTCAGATAATTTTAGTAACAAAACAAAAATATGTTGAATTAAAGACATTCTTTACATCTATTTACTGTTTGCATTTTTATATTGAATTCTTCGAGAGATCTTCAATTTAATTCTTTGATACTTTAGTCTTTACTAAATTATTATTTACTTGTTGGGTTTAATTCAAAAATTTAAAGTTTATTAAATTACATTAGATACGAAAATGGCTATTTACCGATACTTATGATCCGCTTCTTAATACTGAAAACAAAACATTAAGGTTATATATATATATATATATATATATATATATATATATATATATATAAAGTGTCTAAAAATGAACTATGACTAACTCGTTATTTGATGCTGAAAACAATGAATTTGAATCCGTATGGTTTTCAAGCTTAAAACCGTAGCGGTAAGACTTTCTGGGCGCTTCTTAATTATATTTCAAAAATGTTTGCTGTCTTTATGGTTCACTTTGCTACTGAACCAATGATTACTGCTTCATTCAATTGAAGAGCGAAAGGTATGACTTCACTGACGATTTTTCTTTTTGCAAAATAATATACTTTGATGTTATTAATTATGTGTACATGTAAATGGATGAGAAATGGAAGTTTCAAATTCTACTCGATATAGTTCAAACTTTTTTAGCATGTTACCGAATTCCTCACACTTGGAAAGCATCTTCTCGAACAACCAAATCATTTCCCACCATTGTAAAATGTTGATCAGGGGATAGAATGACACGGATTTTGAAAATCGATTCTCTTTGAAGTAATAGTCTTCGGCATATATATATATATATATATATATATATATATATATATATATATATATATATATATATATATATATATATATATACAGAGAGAGAGAGTCTTTACAGAAGTTTTAATTCCAAAACAACCCTCATGAAATATTACAATGTTTAAATACCCACGAATTGTTAACAGTGCAGCTTTCTAAAAGTCTCAAAACATTTTATTACCGTGAAAGGTATATTATATAACTTGCATATTCACTACGAAGAAACACCTCTAAACAGCCAACAATTTACGGTTCTCATCTTGCAAAGAACACAAAAGAAGTTTTCCAGAGTATAATCTTATCTTACCATGGTACTTGAGTCACTTCAGTAAAAAGAGCATCACTGTTCTCTAAGAAATAATCCGTATGAGTTCAGTGTCGCATAGAGCCGGTTAAGGGCAATAAGTTGGTTTGGGGGTTTGCCGAATAAAATGTTTAGGCAGGCAGTTTGACATCAGAAGGACATACCTTAGCATTTTATCGTCAGCAATTAGTCATGAGGGAAAATCAAGAGTCCCTGAAAGGGAAATGTGCGCATTCGATGGAAGCATCTTAAATAGCTTAAACTTGCTCTGATGAGTTGCTTACATGAAAGCTTTTGCCTTACTTGGTAAGAAAAAATCATGATTCATTGATATTTCGATCTAATAAGTTCTGCAACTATTTGACAACAGCACTACTAATTTTATGTATGAATATGGGAATAAAATTATACACCTCAAGAGATTAATAGTTTAATATTTACAATCAGAAAATAATGAATTTGAGTTTTTCCTTAATACATTATTGAATAGATCGCAATGGGTTTTATATAAAAGTATAAAATAATACATATTGAATTACAAATTCTAAAAAAATCTAATTTTTTTCATCACTATCAGCTTCTGTTTATACTATATTAAATGAATGTATGCTGTAAATGCATATAGTATCTGTAGATATTTTAAAAGAATGTCATCTGGGAAACTTTTAAATCCATGAAATATTAAAAGTATGCGATACAAGCGTTTACAAATTCTTCCTTTTGAAGATTCCTTCTCAAAATTTTATCTCAAGGAATTAATGTAAATAAGTTTATAAATTAAAACAATAAAGATTGAATGGCCGTTTAAAAAAATTTATTTTTAAATTTATTTTTTAGTTAACTTAAAAATTGAAATTGTAATTCCATGAATTAAAAAACTATTTCAGAAGTACCAAGTTTCGAAATCCTTAAATTTGGAAATTAATCAATGGATATTTTTTATGCTAATGAATACTAAAGACATGTGGTCTCCTTAGGACCTGTTGAGGAAACCTCCAAATTCTCTTTGTTTTTCGTTTGAAAGCCTTCCATTTATCATTATTATTCTTTGCTGAAAATAAGAAAATGCACTTAAATTAAAGGAGACCGTTTCAAATACTACATTATTAACAGGTAAGATATAGTATAATATTTTTATGTTATATTATATCTTACTATTATATATTAATATCTTTATATTATATTTATTATATATATTTATCATTATGATATTTTTTTGATATAATAGATATAATAAATATTTTTAATACAAATTCGTTCTTGTTTAATCTTTCAAAAACATTAACACCTTTTGTACAAAAAATGTCTAATTTTAACCGAGAATACTGTCGTGAATATGTTTCGAATCAGTAAAAAATTTAAGTATCTTGCAATTAACAGTCTGTTTGAATATATTTACTGTTGAGAAGCTATTTTTACTGGAATCCTCAGTGAATTTTCAAACTATATTTTGTTTTCCGTCTTTAATTACTTAGATCGAATGTATTATATAGCTTTTAATATTTTTGAAGAGATGATTCTTTGTAGTCAATAATACAACAATCTCGAGAACTTTATACTCTTCTTCCTAGTTATATATTCACAATTTGGCGAATTTCACGTTTCAGACCATCAAATAGTAGAAAAATAAAGTAACTTTCGGTTTTCATTGAACTTCGTTCCCTCACTTCGGGAAAAGTTTGGAACAGATTCACAGTTTGGAAGTAAAGACTACATACCGACTTCCATTCGGCAAGTTATTTTCATATTTCCACTATAATATTCGCATACATATATAAAGCCAAAAATGTTATTTTTCACATCAAGGTCCACACAGTTAATATTTAAAAGGAGAAAAGTTCTTTAACATGATAAATGATAAATACTGAGTTAATATAATATACAAAAATCCCGAATTCGAACGTGAATAATGAAAAAGTCTGTCAGAATTGTCTGGCCTGAGGAGTGCCAAAACACAGACAGTAATTCATATTTATTATGCCCCTACATAGACAATGATTCTGTACAATATCGATTTAAAGAATCAAAACGATATTGAGTGGAATTTTACAGTAAAATTCTGGGAAGCGATAATAACGAATGTGTTTTTGAAATACAAAACTCAGAAACACATTTAAGAATTTCTTTAAAATATGAATTACTTTGAATATTGCTTAAAATTTTTTTATCTATCAATTATTAGTAATCCAATGTCACTATTCAAATTTTACAATATTTTAAGTATTTTTAATTTTAACTGTAACCAGAGGAGTTTCTGTAACATAAGTGAAAAACTCCTAAGCTAATTTGCGACAGAATGGTAAAACATTTATATTGAAAAATTCATAATATTATCATGACATCCAAGCTTTTTTTAAAATATTTCCGTTTATTTTCTTTAGTTTGGTTTCAGATTCAGCGTCTTTATGTTTTACTCCCTGTAGTCGTTTTCGAGCAGAACTCAAAAAGAATCTCTCGCGTTTTGTTTAAAATTCTCTGAAAGACATTAAAAACTCTCCGTTTGAAAAATTGCTTCCATTTGCGGCCTTTTTATAAGAAACAAAAGCATAGTAGTCTCCTAAGAGCTGTTGATGAAAAACTAAATCTTTAAATTCAACATTTTTTCCCCTTTAATTTGGGACTTTTTAAAAACTCTTCCCATTTATTACCTTTGTTCTATGTCGAAAGAAAAACAAAAGTAGAAAAAAAGCAATAAAATATCGTTGAAATAAATGTGACGACTTCAAATACTGTAATATGCACAATGAAAACATCATTAATATTTTCCGATGACTGGTTCTTTTAAAAATTACCTTCTTGAGAACGATGCTTACTCTAGAATAAAAGAAAAGCGAGATTTTGCAACTTATTTTGAGAAAGCACTGGAGGGAATATTCTTCCTTCGTTTTACATAATATATAAAACAGAGACGATCTTTCTTCTACCTTTCCAATTTCGATTTTCTTATTGTGTTTGGAAAAGTTTTGTTTTTTACCGGTTCTCAGTTCGTCAGATTCTTTTAATTATGCTTAAGTTTTTTTTTTTTTTCATTTTACAATATGCAAAAATAATCATTGCTTGGTTTTTCAATGATGCATTATTGAAGTATCTGAATTATTTCCATTAGTTTGAAAGGAAGCTTCTGTGTATTACTGGACTTTACTTATACTATATGCAGCTGCAGCATTGCAGAATCGGAGGTAACTGTGTGTATCCATAAGCTATTATATTTATCTTTTCAAACTCACTCTATCCTAAATACTCGAAAATAATTGAGGAAGTATAAATTGAATAATGATGGAAGGCAATATTAAAATTTATTTAGTGAAATAAATTTTAATTTCCTTTTTAACAAACTATTAGTCTCACACGAATAAACGTAGATTCATTTCGTAAGGTGAAAAGGGACTTTTGTTTCATTATTTAAGTACGAGGTTTTAATCAGAGAAAAAAAGAATTTCAAGTGACAGAAGCGTGAGATTTTGATACGAGCGTGCTGATAACCACAGCGGTGATTAAATGATGGAGTTTCAAACTGGAGAAACAGAATCCCACGTGCGACTTCAGCTTTTACTTCCTTTATCTGGACGATGTTCAACCGACTGACAGTAAAATGTTTTCATGCCAATCACTGGAGACTGGTTTTATTCTCGCATTTTATGTTTTGATTTTTCTACATTAAATTCAATCGACTTCTAACCCTCTCTCAATAACCCCTTTTGCAATAACGAGAAAAAAAATTTCCCAATGCTTAACATTTGGCAAATGAAATACTAAGCAATTTACGCAGAACAGTGATGAAAGATCACAATCTCCAGTGATGAAAGATCACAATTAATAACTTTTATATCCCTTTGCGATCAATTTTTAAAAGAAAATTCACTTGCTTTTAATGTATATGATTTTATCAAGGAGAAATTATTACTGTAAGTTAAGTTTCTTCTTAGGGAATTTTATATGGGTCTGGTTGTTATTTTATTTCTATTTTTAAATTGGAAATTGGGACAATATTCTTTGTAAATGAAAAAATAGCAAAACCAAATACAATTTAAAAATTTCTTAATGAAGATAAAGTACTATGATGAAAGTTGCAGACCTAAAATAAAGATCATGACATACTGTTTCTAATAAATGCATGATTTATTCAAACATATAGAATAATTTTATACATAATAATCAAACATTCCTCAAAAAAATTCAATTTAAGATAGTTTCGTGGAAAAAACTTATAACTTACAGCATTTCGGAAATATAAAGTTATTTAATATTTTATTTCAGGATGACATTTTATTATCAGTTTGATCAAATATCATTGTAAAAAACCTTCTTTTTTCAGCTCATTAAAAACAGCATTGGAAAACCTAACCTCCATCTCCGCCCACTCGGACATACTTGAAGCAACATTTGTTCATCCGCCTTAATCTTTTCTTGGAGATAGTGGACTCGATCAGTAAAATCCACTTTTTCAGAGAGATATGGAAGTTGAACTAGAAATGAAATGCCGATAGAAAAGGAAAATACTTCTCTTTAAAAAATTCAGAGAGAGAAATACGATAAGAGAAGAAAAAAATATTAAGAAAAGGTTTTCTTTGAGAAATATTTGACACAATCTGTGTCCTTGAAATTCACATTACGGAAATTCTGAAGATCAAGTTACGCTCTTTCTTTTTCGAGAGCATAAAAGTTCGAATAAAGCAAGAAGCCTCTGCTTACGATGCCCCCCCCCCCCCCCCCCGAAATTAGAAAAATGCTGGCCAGTTCACACACTTTCTTTTAATTTGATTCTCTTCGCATTCTAAAGGGATTTTTATGTTCCATTTTAAGCTCACTTTTTCATACGCTGACATTCTGAAGCTGTGCTGTATTGTAAGGTTTTGGATGGGAATAAAAAAATTACATTTACAGAAGTTATTTATCAGCTCATTGCATTGAGAAGAAACCTGCTCTCGCATTGTGAATATCGCATTGCAGTGAATTTCAGAGAAATAACTTATTCAACGAAGAGGCACTAAAAACAGTAACATATAGAAATCAAATGAAAGTGAATATGAAGTGAACGGAATAAGTGAACGGAAATTCATAAATACTTTCAACAAATTTAAAGGAATATGGTTAAAATTTTTATTTATTTCATTTGCAACATTTCATCGATTTTGTATTTGGCATGCATCATTAGTTTCGACAAAACTATTTCTGTTTTTACGTATTATTAAAAGCATATTTTTAGAAAATCTATTTTTTTTTTGCTTTATCCTTCATTTTTATGTATTTTAAAAATCAAGCTGTAATGATTGTTAGCTTATTGTTTTTATGAAGAATGAATAATGTTCCATTTTACAAAATGGTCGACAGACTGGAATTTTTATGGCATCCTGCCTTTGCGACAAAAAACAATCAATAAACCATTTATTAATAATTATTTCACAAATAATGATGAGTGTAATTAATTATGTTACACTTCAGACTTTTATTTAGTAACAATGTGGTGTTTCAAACTGTGTATGAAATAGTCGGGCTTACTTATATAATTCTGTTCATAGCGCTGAGAAATTAGACACAAAAGGATGGCATTATAAAAGGATGATGGATTTGAAAAATTGAACGTTTTCAATCATTTAAATATTACTGTATGGCATCCATTTGTCCCAGACTATTTCCACGCGTGATATATATTAATTTACGATAAAAATTAATATATTTAAATTTCTGTCTTCAACTGACGATCACCTTTTCATTCGTATTGGGCTGCCTAAGCATTTTATTTTTAAATATATCGAGATAAAAAAGAAAGTTTATAGAAAAAATATTTAAATGTTTACGTTTATTTTTATTTTTAAAACATGTAATGAGCTTTAAAGAAATGCACTTTAAAAAAGCCGTTTAAAATCATAAAATCTTTATACAAAGAGATTAGAAACCCAATTAGGATCATTAATTACCTATACAATTAAAGCAGGCGAATTGTTTTCATTTCCTAATTCACATAAGTTGCTGATATATTCATACATCCAAGATTGAAATCTGAGGCGTGGCATCGTAACATTTTTCAATCTTTGTTGTACCACATTTGATACAAAACTGAATAGATGTTATTGTTCTTTGTGACTAAAGTTAAATGTTTTTAATATCCATCATAATGTATTTCTATAGTGATTTATTTTATCTTAAATTTATAGATTATTAGGGATTACAACTATTTTCTGTTCTGTTGCGTGAATTGAATCTAATCACATTAGATTCAATTTATATTCACACATTCACAATCACATGAAACTGTATTTTGCAAAATGTTTGAGATTTTAATCTAAGGAAATTTCAGATAACAAAAAAATTACATAACCTTACGTTTAAATTATCTAATTAAATTTCTTACAGTAAATTAAAGAGAAAGCTGTTTCCTCTCTTACGATATAACCTATTGTATTACAAAGTTTAAAACAGTTTAAATAATATTTTATTTGGTATCTAAATGTAAATATTGATTCTACTTCTTTTCTTAACATTTGTTCGCAAAATCAAAATGATTTTGCGAAATAGGTTTAGAACATTTTAACATAAGCTTCCTGCTTTAGGTCCCAACTATTTAATAGAATATAAGTTCAAATATCTTGTTGAATAGGTTTCCGAATTCGGCAATAGTCCTATTAATTATGATAAAATATTTAAAATCGAAATTTCTTTTAAATTGATATTTATTGAACATTAACATATTTTAGAATATTATACCAGAAAATCCATGGTAAAAGAAATAACTAGACATACGTTTTTTTAACGTTTTTATATTGACCTTTTTATAAAACTGATGCGTTCAACAGTAATGAACTGCATGCATAAAAGTATATGTCATTCTTTCTAGTAACTTAAATTTTCTCGTTTTCTCAGAATTTCTCAACCCTTAGAAATCCGTTATGATTGATCTCCAATATTATTGAGAACGTAGTCTTAATAACAATGAAATCAACGTTGCGCAAATTAAGCATTTGGATTTTCGAATCGGATCCCCATTGGCGTCCATATTCTAAGGAGTAATTAAAACTATCCCGAAAAAGGGTGAGATCACTTGAAACATTTTCTTCTTCCTAAACTCTTACATGGGAAACAACATTTAATGGAAAAAGTAATTTTTCTGCTATCCTTGTATCCTGCTTTTTTTTTTTTGAAATCTTTCTTGTTCCCTATATCTAAGGATAACTTACAATATTGCTAAGTAATTAGTACGCACATTAATTAAATATTCATGGAGAGTTACAAAAAAAAGCAATTAACTTATTCGGTTGCAGGTAGTTCGCAGGAGATTATCTGGAAGTAAAAAGATTACGCGTCATTATGCATTCTCCGAAGTTTTAAAGCTGCATTTCCCAAACTTTTTTCCAGCCCTTCGTTCGGCAGTCGTCTTAGAGAAGCGTAGTTGAACAGCGTTGCCGAATCGCAAGACTCAGATTTTTTTTTTTTTTTTTTTGTAACAAGTCACGCAGTGCATAAAATGTTTTCTTTTAAAGGCAGTTTTCGAACAAAGTGAAAGAGAAAAAAACCAGCTTGTTCTATTCTTTTATATAAACAAAATGGTTGTAAGTCACGAATGCTGTACTGTTCACTATGAACAAAACATTTTTCATGTTACATTCACTATGTGGAAGTAAGTTTGAAATTATGGAAATTTTTGAAGTCGATTAGTTACATCATAAGCTATTTTTTTTAAAAAAAAAACATTTTCTTGTCAAAGCTTTTCTCACCATGGAAAATTTTGATATTAACACAAATAGTTATTTTTGTTACTTTCATAATCCCAAAATTCCTCCTTCTGAACGAAAATCCGATTGTTACATAATATTTTTGTCTCATAAATTACAGATGACAAAGCATATTTTTATTAAAAATGTTATATTATGTAGATACAGATCATTACACAAGTAAAGTTCTATTAGTACTGCATTTTGAAATAGTATTTAAAAAATTAGAATATACTAACGTTTTATTTACCGCTGTTGGGTTCTAGTTAAACGTTTTCCTTGCCTCCTCTCAAGGCACAAGAATGTGGGCCTTAGAAAATTTGTCATGATGGCAACTTACCTATCTTATATCGGAGCTTTTTGAACTGTCTACTTTAAGGACACTGATCAGCTGAAATTGTTAAAATGTCCTTTTATTTTAGTCCTTTGATCAAATTCCGTTTATTATTGTCTGACTGACCAAAGTTAGAACCGAATATTGCTCTCTTTGTTTTTCAATTTTTCTCTTGAATATATTTAAAGAAATCTGCAGTATTAAATGAATCCAGTGTATAATGAATCCAATTCGATATGTTTAGCGTTAATCTATCTGTGAAAGGACTGCGACATGAAAACATGGAAAATATTTTTAGTTCATTTCATTTTAATAAAATATTTTCATTTCATTATGACTTAGTGCAGAGTTGAATTCGCTCTGAATGAGTGGTCATGAATGGAATCGTTTCAGACAGCATCTGAGTCAAAGTGACGATAAGAGAGCCTGTGGCTCAAAGCCTTTTAAATGAACTACTCGGAAGTTAGGGGCAAAATCGCTGAAGTAACAGCTGAAGGTTGTCACATTTAACAACGTTTCCTTTGCTTCTACTCATCTTTTCAAAAGGTAAGCAATGGATGCTATTCCATATGAGCAATGATGCGTTCTTAAAGTAAATAATGATGTGTATTATTTCCTTTGAATGCGTCGTCATCAAACATACTCTACATAGCTTTATCTAAGACGATGGGCAAAGTTTCGGTGTATAGAGGAGCTTGCCTAGTATTCTGCAACGATTTTTTGTGTTTATTAATATTCTGAATGTTCTGCATTAGAAGATCAACATCGATAAGTTGTATTGATATGAGCTGATATTAACATATATCAGCAAGTATAAGTTTATCTTCGATGTACAGATGTGGTTTATTTGATTGATGCATAGATTTGTGAAAGATGATTCCAGGGAACGTACATTTGTCTTTACTTCGAGCAAAATTGGCCTCAAAATTTTTCAAGATAATAACTTCTTTTAATAAATTTCAAACCCCTTTTAAAAAGAGCAGAGGATATTAAAGGGGAGATTTCAATCATTAGTTAAAAATTTCGAAATGTTTTTAAATTAGATCTTCCAAAATATGTACACAAAAAAGAAGGATATATTGAAACCTTTACTGATTCAGCCTTTTGTTTACGAAGATGGGCTTCAAAGAGTACATCTTTAAGCTAGTAGAATTTTAGAAAAGAAAATATTTTTTCAAATAAAAATTAATGTACCTAGAAGAATTGTAAAAGAACTTGGACCGAAATTTATTCATATTCGATAATATTCATAAAGTTAAGTCTTCGTCGCCGCTTTAAAGCTACCAGAGATCATTTTGAACCTTGTTAATAAATTAATCACAAAATCGTTTCAATCCTTTCTTTACCAGCGAGCAATACGATTACCCCAACAGGTCATTTCTTTCGAGGAACGCGTAGCTGTTAGAAGCCCTTTTCTCGCTTCTTAAGAATTTACCTCGTCTCTCAAAATTTAACTTTTAGTCTTCTTATCATCTTGTAGCCAGCTATGATCTCTTTTATTGTTTCTTCTCGTATTAAATGTAGTAGTTGGCAAAGTGAGGCGGATTTTTTGCGTAGACAAGTAGTAATATACGCACATTAAAATGAAACTTTAAATTTAAATAAAAGAAAAAAAGGATTTCTAACAATGTCTCATAAAGCTTTCTCGTGCTATTCCTTTCCTTTTTAGTTCTATTCCTTTTTACTATTCCTTTTACTATTCCTTTTCCTTACTATTCCTTTTTAGTTCTAATTTTTATGTTAACAATCAAACGAGTTCCCGAATTCGCGATTTGAATTATAGGAGAGGAACTGAATAAAAAATTTTTGTCATCAAATTCATGTGCAGTTTTCCTGCGATAACCGCTTCCGGAAAGATCGTCTCAGATGGAATCAACTCGCGCATCGCTTCCGAAGCTGGGCTCATTCAGTACTACCGCATTTACTATGGATAAAAATAAAATATACTTTTAAAAATTCAACATTTTAAGTTAAGACAGTTTCATAGGATTTCCATTGCATTTATATGAAAAACACTTTATAATACAAAAAATTATGCAAAGGTACATTTTTTTTAAACCAAAACCATTTGCAAATAATAATCGCAAGAGAGATAAAAGATAAGCAGCAGAACTTGAGATACATTTTTAGAACAGATAAAATCATGTAATTACTGCATATTTTGCTATCGACATGGCAAATATCCACTGAGGACGAAAGAATAATTTATAAATACCTCTGAATAAATCTATCACGATTCTGAAAAAAAGCATAGATAATTTTTTTATATAAAAATCAGTTCATTTGCTGCCAGAATTGCTAGAAGCAGTTGGACGAAAATAAAACAAGTCCGTGGATTACTGATTTGAATAAAGGTCCTTTATAATGAAAAAGGCATTCTGCATAGATTATAATGATCTGAAGATTTGTTAATGCTGAAAGATTTTCAAAAATAGTTATCTGATTTTTACAGGTTATCCATATTTAAGGACACATTAAAAAAAGAATACATAATCCCCTTCAAATATCAAATATTTAAAAACTAAAAATAATATCCTTTGTAGCCGATGTGACATTAAATGCGTAAGAGGAAGAGAAAAGCCTTTTTCTTCTTTCTTTAAAAAACAAATATCAGATAACTTTTTTTCTCTTTTGAATGCAGGATTTATAAAAATGCCTCTTTTTATAAAATTTTCCGAAAAAAAAATTGCAACTTGAAATTGCGAACTAGGCTGCACAATCAGTTAATAAAACTATCACAAGTCTATTATGTCATCGGCAATTCAGTGAAATAAGTAAATAACTAATATTCTGATCTTCATTTCTTATATACGACATATAGCAAAGTCATTGCTATCCTCGAAAAATTAGAACTGGACAGCTTGATGAATTTTCACGTTTTAGACCTCTTTTTAGAAAACGCGCCTTTTAGAAATTGTCAGTTTTTGTATAATAAAGATAATTTATAAAGTGACTAATCTAGACGGATAATGTTTGGCATATGGTCTGTTTACACCGAATTTTCAAATTACTATAAAATTTTGTGAAAAATGCATTCAGAAGGAGTTGGTCTGTCCGGCTGTTAAAAATGATGACTTCAAAGCGAAGAGCAATTCAAACACTGTAGTTAAAAGAAGGGCGCACTGTAACCACAAATCTTTGTTCAGATTTAACGTCTTTATTGTAAATATGAAACCCATTTCGAGCCAAATTTAATTAAGGGATCGTTTGTCGGTCTGCTAAAGCAATAATTCAAAAATTCAATGACTTAAATATATCGAATTAAGTAAGGGATTTTGTGACAAGTTCAGTTTTGTGTCCAATTTTGGTTTCAATCGAGAAAGCCACGTATAAAGAAAAAAATTAATTTTCGAATTCTATTCACCGCAGGTGGGAGTTTCATCGCCAAAGCACTTCCCGAAAATACAACGGATTCACTAAGAATGCCAAATTAACGCGAAAGCTCAACCTCTCGTCGCGGACTCAATCGTCGAGCGGCGAGGCTCCGAAATGCGGGGCCGTGCGAAGAAGTCTCCGATTTCTGACTCGGATGAGCTCCCTCTCCCGACAGCCAGGTTTGGCGCTTTCGATGCTTCTGTTCGAGAAACCGGAGAGATCGAACTCAATTAGAAATATACTCTTGTCAGGAACAGGGTCTTTTATTTAAATTACTAAATACCAGAAAAGGGAAATATCGATAATAATTTCAAAATAAATGTTGATTTTTGAAAAAAAATGAGGGACTATTTTTGGTTATAGTAAACTAAGATAATGTTTGAAATTGTTGATATATTTTTTAAAAATTATATCAAAAATATCCCACTACAATAGATTAAAAATGATGTGCTCAAACAGAGGAAAGTAAGAAATCGAAACGTGATGAGTGATTGAGGGAGCTTCGAAAGGCAAAAGCAAATTTAATTTGAATTGAGATAATGAGAAACGAATTCCACTTACGCGCGCGATCCAATTTCAGTGATACTGATTCAGCAAATTTAAAATTAAAGGATTTATGAAGTTGGAAATTAGTGTTAAAAAAGGGAATTAAAGCTTTGGATAGAAATGCACTTTTAGATAGAAATTCACTTGAAAGATAGAAATGTACTTTTACGAGGCTTAACATAGATAGTTTGAAAAAAAAATATTTAAATGCAAAGTCAAGTTTTGTTTAATACTTTAAATAAAATATGTATACAATTCTTTATTCACATAAAAACGAACAAAATTAGTCGTCGACATTTAGATCGGCATACTTATTCTAATATCTGTTTTCTGCAATGAACTTTACTAAAATTGAGCTGAAAAGAGTGAATTTATAGCATTTAAAAATGAAAATATTGACTTATTCACCAGATTTGATAAATTTGTCGAGATGTAGCTACACAATCCTCAGTAGAAATTATAAAACTTTTATATTAAACATCCTTAAAATTATTTATATTTTTAATTTTATATTTTTTGATTATGACGAGTGTAATAATGATTACGAATAATTTAATTGTAAGTTATTTTATCACAACACTTTTAAGAAAACAATATATATATATTAAATTATCAAAACTCGATTCTGCTCAGTTTTCAAAAATGTGTATTTCAAATTTTCATGTTGCTGTCTTACTACTAAGTGAATATCATCAAATAGCCTATAAGAATGGATATTTATAAAAAGAAGAGCTTTCTGTTCCTTGCTCTAACTTACTTGTACTAAGTATTTCCGATCCAATTACACTCACACTGAATTGCATCGATAACAGTCATTTTATTTTGTTTGATATGCTTGTGATTAGCATGTGCCTGCTGCCTTTCACAATTTATATCTTGTCAACTATCAAAATTCAAAATGATGTTGAACCATGCAAACGAGTTAAATGATTTGACGACAGGCATTATTGAGTTCAAAATAAATGCTAATAATTGTGCAATGTCTATAAGTGAGCAAGTGCAAACAATAATATTCCACAGATTTGTCACAATCGTATAAACAGTACGGCAGTCCATACAATACGAACAAAGAAAAATTCATTTTCACGTATTAGATTAAAGAAAAGTTTGAATGGCAGATATGATCCATTAAATATTTATATAGAAATATTAGATTGAAACAGATATCTAATTGTAATGAAAAATAATATTATAATTTCTTTGTAATTTATCTCCTCTAAGTAAACTAAATGGATTTTTTAAGTAACATTTTAAAGTAAAAAAAGCTAATATGAAAAAAATTCCATCAAACGTCATAAAGAAGAAACTGGTTTCTTAAAATGCCTTACATTAAACAGACTTAAAGCAAATGTACTTTTAGAATTATTCCCATCAGAATCCTATTGGAATTATCCCTCTAACCCCCATCAGCACGCAATTATAATATTTGGTTCACTATAGATTTTTTTCCATACATTTAATAAAAATATCACGAAGTTTTAGCTTTAGTACTTTTTCAGCTAATAATTGGTGTCTTTAATGTTCTTTTTTTTTTCATCATTCCTTTGGTTTGAATGGTTCCATTTCCATTGTTTCAGCACTGCCGGCGAAACAACTGCTTTCAATGCTGATTCTCTACTTCAGCTGAATTGAGCAATTGTTCTTGATTCAAAATGAGAAACTGCTGGATAAAACCAACACTAAGCTCCTCCTTTCTTCAGGCTATTTCAATAAGTTGTTGCAATGAATTCTGCATAATGATATCTCTTTGAGACATAATATATTTTGTTACTTACTTTAATTGATTTATTAGTCTAAAAGGATTATTAGTCTTATTAGTCTTATTTTAAAATATTTAATAAGTGATATCTGTACGCAAGCAACTTTTCTATAATCGTTACCTCTCTAGTCTCTCTCCAAAAACTGACGATGGAAAAAACACTTATGGCTGTACCCCCAATCTACCTATTTTACGGTCAAACATTTAATAAAACTGAAGGCTACGTCACTGATCCAATGTAAATAATAGTCCGAAATCAGCAACAAAGTTTGAAGTGTAAAGATATTCGTTCCTTTATACAATGAAGTGACAAAAGTCATGGGATGACTGTTAATATCGTGACGGTCCTCCTTTTGCCCGGCGAAGAGCAACAACTCGGCGTGTCATGGAGTGCACAAGTCGTTGGAAGTCCTCTGCAGGAATATTGAGCCATGCTCTCTGTAAAGACGTCCATAATTGTGAAAGTGTGGATGGTGCTAGAGCTTGGGCACGAATGGACCTTTCGATGATGTCCCATAAATGTTCGATGAGATTCATATTGGGCGATCTAGGTGGCCCGGAGTCATGGCGCATTGTCATCCATAAAAATCCCATCATTGTGTGGGTACGTGAAGTCCATGAATGGCTGCAAGTGATCTGCAAGCAGAAGAACATAACCATTTCCAGTCAATGATCGGTTCAGTTGCACCAGAGGACCGAGTCCATGCCATGTAAAAACAGCCCACATTATTATGCAGCCACCCCAGGACCTTGATGACAGTTTGGTTCCATGGCTTAGTGGATCTGCGCCACACTCGAACTCTACCATCAGCTCGTACCAACTGAAATCGTGACTCATCTGACCACGCCACGGTTTTCCACTGGTCTAGAGACCAGTCGATATGCCCAGGAGAGTCGCTGCGGGTGATGTCGTGCTGTCAGTAAAGGCACTCGAGTCGGTCTTCTGCTGTCATAGCCCAAGGAAGACAGATTTCGCCATACAGTTCTATCGGACACGTCCCTCGTACGTCCTACATTAATTCCTGCAGTTATTTGACGAAGTGTTGCGTGTCTATTAACATTGACCATTCTACACAGACGTCGGCGGTCTCGGTTGTTAAGTGCAGGTTGTCGCCCACTGCGCTGTCCATGATGGGATGGGATGCCTGAAATTTCATACTCTCGATCACTCTTGATACTGTGGATCTGTTAATGTGAATTCATTAACGATATCCGCAAAGTAATGATCCATACGTCGAGCTCCAACTAACATTCCACGTTCAAAGTCTGTTAATTCTCGTCGCTCCACCATAAATCACGAAAAACCTGTTCACATGAATAACTTGAACACAAATGAAAGCTCTGGAAAACGAACTGCGCATTTATACTTTTTCTCTGCGATACTACTGCCATCTGTATATTTGCATATTGCTATCCCATGACTTTTGCCACTTTAGTGTATTTGGTAATGAAATTTACTAAATGTTTATATAATCTGCACTATGCATTCCTAAAATCTATAATTTTAACTTTTCCTGCATGAAAATGGTATTTAATTTTCTCAAATCTTAAATAGTCGGCAAAAGAAGAGCCTTCTTGGAGTTTGAATAACAGGAACATCTCTCTTTTTAAAATAAAAACGAAAATTAAAAGTTCGAACTGCTAATCTGTAACATCACATCGTAAAAATGCTTCATGTTTGGATCTTGTGATTTTGTATGCCCTCTTAAGTCTGTGAGATTCAGGAAACATTAGCACAAAAATATCATTATAAAAAGAGGAACATTCGCCCCCCAAAAAGGCGCAGTAAAGAAAGTCTAATGAATGCGACATCGGTTTAAATGAAATCCAAAACATTTTACAAAGAAGCACAAAAGTTTCCTTAAACTCTCAAGAAACATTTTTCAAAGGAATGAAAGCCTGTCGAGAAAACAAATACAAACCAACCACACAATGCTTCTCTACCTGTTGCTCTTGAAAAAAATAAGATGCTTGATGATAACCAAGTATCTCGCGTTAATTCATTTTAATAATTCCATCTTGCTGGACATTTACAACTGCGGCACTTCAGCTCAACTACCTGCGATATCGTGTTATTTATTGGAAATAAGACTCTTATGGGAAGGAAATATATTTATGTTAAAAACTAGTCAGCGAAATATGAAAATAATTCAAAGGAAAGAGCTTTATGGCTTTCGGAAAGAATAAAAATTCTACCAGAAATGCCTCGAGATGTATATTCCATTTTAAACTTCACCAGCTATCTATAAACAATGAGTCATTTTTTTAGTGGGGAATCGAATAGTAGACTATTCGATGCAGGAAGGTGAAGAAAAATCAGTTTTCACGTCTTGCCTCTGAAAATTCGGCAAAAGTTCTTGATTTGGCACCCTATTCACCTTCGGGGCGTGGTGGATTATCGGTATTTTACTGTACCTTGGGTCTTCCCTTGGCAGAATAAAATAAAGAGCAGGAGCCGAGCACGTTCACCGGTTCTTGTGTACTAACTCGTCAGCAGGGGAATTATGACGAAGAGATCTCACGGCATCTTCTAAATAATACATGAGAGTTAAGCCCAAAGGGATCAGAAGCCATTCATTCTCAACCGGTCCGAAATAATCGAATTTCGCTTGTGAATCTCGGTTCAAAATATTTTGTAGTGACAATACTTTAGGAAGACTCTTTATCGCCAATCGATTAGGATACTCTTTCAATCCAACAAGAGATTTGTTGTATTTTTATTTGTTTATTTTCTGGAACCAAATGTAATGATTCAACAGCAAGCAGTGAATTTAAAGGGTTCGGAAGGTGAATACTCGACCTGCATCATACGTTTTTATTTATCAATGAGCATAACCTTCATCGCAAATATATTGGGCAATGAATAATGTTTGATATCTCAACAGTCTGAATACAAGTCACTAAAACATTATTTCTTTTAGTTAATTTGATTATTCAAAAATAAAACAGTGTTTATTATAAATAATTAAGAATTTAAGAAACAAAATATATAAAAGTTGTGTTATTTGAGTGTCTAATAAAAGAAATAGAAAGTAATTATTATTTGCCGTAAAAATAGTAACAATAAATAATGCAGTATATAAAGAATGTGACTAGGGATGAGTGTATAAATTTCATAAGAATATAGGACAAATACTTTTTAAATTAAGTTACACATAAAGCACCCGAAAGAAAATGAGTTGGATACATTTTCAGATCTATTCTCTGTGCTGGTTTTAATTGATAAATAGTGAAATCTCTGATAGGTGTTTTAAATGTTTGAAAGAATAAATATCTCAAAAAAAAAATCATAAAAGAGCCACTGTTTTTAGCAATTAATCCATTTCGCATTAGATTTAAATCAGCAAAAAACGTGCACGTGTTCCCTGCGTTTCTCTCTACGGAGGACAATGACAGGCATATGTGCATGCTTTGAATTCCAAAGGAGGACAAGATAAATAACGAAAAATCTATGCCGGTAAACATCCGAAATCATCATCAGAATCGAACTAAGTGCTTGCAAGCTATCACTTTTTGGTTGAAAATGAGTTGCTTTTTTTAATTGCTTCCAGACTCATTTCATATAAATACTTTAAATTGTGTATTTAAAACAAATGAAATCATTTAAAGCTAAAGGAATGAAAAAATTAATATATTAATTAGAAATATATTTGAGGGAAAAAACAAATGAACCGGGTTTAGCGATAAATTAAAAATAATAAGAAGAAGGAAAATGAAAAGTACAGTAAAAAAAGTACAGTAAAAAAACTAAATTTTAAAAATAAGAAAATTCCGTCCTATGTAAATATTTTAAACTATGGAGTATGGTATAGTTGGAAATGTATTTGAAAGCAAGAATTTTTTACATCGATCACTTCAATTTCATTTCACATTTTCAGATAAATCAAAGTCCCCCCCCTCCAACTATAAAAAGTACCGATTCAAAGGAAAACGTTTTCTTCGACTTAACGTTCTCTTAATTTATAGAAAAGTTACAGTTACGAGTTTTTTTTTGTATTCTAATATTTTATTTATTAATTCCTCTTTAATCTTTCGAATGATAATAAATGGGTTATGATAATGAAATAGAAATAAATGTTATAAGCTCTTTCTGGTCTCTTTCAATTAGAGTGGTAAAAGAATTAATATATCATTAATATGGATGGTGGATATTGAGAAGCATTTGTAGAAATCAAATATAGTTAGAGTAATTTATAAAGCGGTAATTAAGAAATTAATTATATGAGGAACTCTGCACACAAACTGGAAGGAAAGCATCAAAATGTTTTTAAATATTTTTAATCATTGTTTTGCAACTCCAGCGGAAATAAAAAAAAATTAATTATAATTTTGCAATAATAAAATAGCTTGTTACCAGCATAACCAAGAAGGGCAAACTATGTATGAAAATCAAATAGTCCACCTGTCCATTACTCGATTCATTCGAGAATTATAGATTGTTAGATGGCGTCTGTACAACCCCCATTACAGACCGTCGATGAAATCAGGTTCACGGGATCTGCAAAACAGTCATTTGATATAGCATTCATTATGTGTGCTCTCTGGCTTGCACTATGGCTATCATCAATGACAGTGCTTCCGGGGATCAAACGCGCTTTCGAACCATTTGATTACCTCACATAAGTAATGATTGAACTCATAAAATAATCTTAAACGAATATTACTCATTCTCAAGGAGTTTTGCCATTTCGGAGTAGGACGAAAAAACATACATTTGGGTTCCAAAGTGACTGCACCTACAGTGATAACAACTCTGATCGGGAAGGGAAGGTGAAATAATCTCTTTACCGATTCGATAAACATGCCGAGTGCTTCTGTCGAGCTATATTGCAGAAGCGTGCTTGCCGCCCCCTACGACACTGCATCGAGGGCTCGAAGCCTGAATTGTCCGGAGAGTGCTGCCTCGCACCCATCAGTTCAGCAGGGATGAAATTCCCCAAGTCACCGACTGATTCCTGAACGCTCCACGTGCTGCCGGATACGTTAGAGTTTGAAACTTCCATCGCAGAGATTATTTGAGAGGATTTGCGGCTCCTTTAGAGCTGAAGCAACTCACCAATGAAATGGCCATTTTGCTCATTCCGTTCAAGAGAGCCCTTGAATTAATAATATTAATAAAATGTAATCACAGCTGATTAGGCAAATGCACAGTTATGCTCATTTCTTTATTAAAGATGAATAATATCAAGCCGAAAGCGTAAAAGTACCAAAACAAATTTTGCCAGCCTATTTAATTGAATGCAAGGAGTTAAAAGGAAGAGGAGTTTGGAAATCAAATATATATAGAGTACTTTTAAAATCTTCCCTCTTTTAAATTCGGAGTGCAATAAATAAATAAATAAATTTAGTGATTTTTAAAACTTTTAACAATAAATCATTAAAAAAACGAAAATGGCCCAGATGCAATTATGAATCATGAAATTATGTGTCATTTGTTTATACAAAATATATACATTGAAATATTATGTAATTTCGAAAGAAGAATTGCTTTTATTTATTATTTAAGTTTGAAAACAATCTTTCATATTGTGGTTGTTATTCTGTTCTATGAATCTGCAATTTCATAAAGGAATTTCAAACATAAAGCATCACCGCTTGTGACCTCAAGTTCTATTATTAGAAAACGGTCGGCGCTAATAGAATCTTATGACAGAACTTAGAGAGGGGGAAAAGTTTTTTTTTTACAAAAGCTTAAAACAAAAATACTTTATACTTATTTAGCATATCACTGAAAAATTTATCAAAAAATATATTGAACGAAAATCATCAATAATGTGGTTTTTGGTATCTTTGAAAATAAAAAGTTTTTCTTAAAAATTTTATTGCTTTGAATTAAACTACGCTTCAAGTGAAAGATAAAAAAATTCAGAAATATTTCTTAATCAATTTAATTAGAATAAAAATTTAAAAATAGCTTTATCGCAATATAATCATCTAATATTTTTTGATAGGTTGAAGTCGATGACAAATTTTAAAAAATCGAATCAAAAACTAATATAATTTTTTTGAAATTAACATTTACTCGCCTCGGTTAAACATCCAAAACGCATTGAGACAATAGGTTGATGCTTCAGGCAATTTCTGGTCCTCAATTCTCCCTCAAAATAAACATTTCTACAAATTCAGAACAAATATGAACTGTTTTTTTGTGTAGGCTTTTATGTTTATGTCATTTATAATCATGTATTTGAATTTATTATTAATTAATCGCTCCGAATAGAATAATTAATTAATTATTAATTATTATCCGTGCTCATTTAATCATTTCTTTTTTTACAGATTATGCTCAATTTATCTGGAAATGAAGAATAAATAACTATGAAAACCATCTTTTCACTTTTCAAACAGTTTTCATTATTGTTTATGCACTTTAATTTGCTAATGGGTGAAATAAAGTTAAACTGCTAAAAATGTACAACATTCAATCTTTTAACCGTTTCTCCTTTACACTATTACAAAAAGAAGCATTCAATAAATAGAAATTGAGTTGGTAGATGTTATCATATATGTATATTTACTAAAAAGAAAGTGATTTTCTTTCCAATTTGAAAACGAAGTTATTTACCCTTTATCTAGTAGATAAAAGATGATATCATATTATATATAGTTTTTCACAATGAAGTAAAGAAGCATTTAAAAAATGTTTTTGTAAGTTATTAAGGAAAAATATGCTTAAATCCTCTTGATGAATTCATGCACTGTTTATAAAACTTACGATACGATCTCATGTTAATTTAGAAATACTTCGTCCAGCAATTTATTTTTATAGAAACTAATATTTTAATAACTTTTTTAGAGATCGACAGACCAAATTTATATCAAATTTAATGGAGAAAAGGGGTAAAAAAAGAAGCCAATTGTAATTGGCTATATTAAATCTATACATTTAAAAAAAAGCCTGATTTGTATTATTCTAAAAATCAAAGTCACATTAATTGATCATTACTTAGTAAAAAAGTCTTCATGGCAAAAATAACTTTTTTATATCTGTGGTGCCCAATTATTTGATAACTCTTCTGATAAATCGGGGTTCTATCGAAGAGAAAATAATTTTTCGCGGAGTTTGCCACGGAATCTCCCGCTCTTTACGAGCACTGTTATTAATGGATTCTATTAAGAAATATATCACTCAGAAAGCTAACTTTTATTTAAAAAAAAGTTAAATATAATTTTTCACAATGAATTACGCGCCGACTGAATGCACGGACGTTAGGGAGAATTGATGGCCCCGGCAGAGGAACAATTCGAGTAAGAGTGACAAATTAACGTACATTCCTGAACGCGACAGTTAAAAGGGGGGCCGTTTTTCAAGCAGACATTTATTCCCCGGTAACACGAAGATGCTTCCCAAAATTACAGTTGGTCCATTTTATGCCATTTCACTGGCGGGAAGCGTGAGATATGGCACGACAAAGATTATCAGGGGGAGATGTATATCTCAGATTTTTCATCAGCTTTAAGTATATGGAGTTGTTTACTGAGGTCTTAAGACGGCGAGTTTCGGTTTCTTTGGATACTGATAAACTTGACGTTTAAGAAAATGGGGTTCTTCAAAATATATTCCATAAGCACACATTTAAAAGCTTTTGCTTCACTGCCCGGACCAGGTATTTTCAAGACTGGCAAGGCTCCAACACACGCAATGCTTGTTAATGCGCACATTTTTTAATATCCTCCAAAACCCTATCATTTGTCTTTCGATTCGAGCAGCGAAGGTGTGATTTTTGTCTAGAAGATGAAAAAAAGGATCCTATATCACTCCTTTTTTTCTCTCATAAATATCTTGGGTTGAAATGCTTTTTTTACAGTGATTTGTGACAAGTTGGACGTCATCAGCTATAGCACAAAGGCTAACGTAATCAATGCATTTTTCACTTTCGCCTATGAGATGACCGCCGAAATTATATGAGGCAATCGTCAAAGAAAGTAGTTATTTAATATTTAATAACTATTATATGAATATAATAGAGGAACTTGCGAAATGTCCCTCTATTTATGGTTTGATATTAAAATTATAAACAGAGAAAATGGAAGTAGAGAAGACTTTCTTCAGCCGTTGAATTTCTACAAATGCTTCACTTGGTTTCGCAGTTGACTATTATTTCATGTCCATAACTTAAAATTCAGTCGCACAGCGAATCCAGTATGGAATTTCAACTCTTTTTCGAAATTAACTAGCTTTAATGGAAGCGAGACCATTAGTTTCAGTGTCTACTTTTCCTTCCGTAGACTCGCGTTGAATCATATACTGCATACATAAGTAAAGGGAAAATTCAAAAGAAAGCGTCTTTTCTCTTTATTGAGTAATCCGTCCACCTTCTGTCTTAAAACGTGAGCATGAGAATGACAACTTCGATTGATGAAGTTATTTCTGATATAAAATCAGCATGAAATGAATTTGCTAATATGAATTTGTGATATAACATTAACATTTCATTTACTTTGCTCCCTTATTTTCCTGCATGCCACCATTATCTATTAAAAACAATATCATACTGATTCTTTATATTAAGCTTCTATTAAAAAATATCCTATCTACAATAATTACGAAAATTGCGATTCTCATTAATTCCTTATATAATGAAAAATTATTCATTAAATGCATTAGCCAACTTTGGGGACCGATTGGGTCGTTGGAAATACTGGCCTTGTTTACTTTCTACTCAATCTCTTGTGCATCATTTAAGGTTCATATTTCATGAAAAAAATTTTTTTAAGCACCAAATTAAGGCAGGAAACAAAGCCAAGTTATTTTTATCAGTGTTTACTGTGCATATGAATGATCCTGATAGAATAAAGCTCTATGATATTAAGTGCGATTAAAATGCGCTTAGACAACTTATTTTCTGATTTTCTTGGTTCTTAATCCCGCTTTCTTATTCCCCAAGCATACTGCCATGAATAATAATAACTGTTTCAGATATTAAATAGAGTATTTCTTGCTTTATTTTCAATAAAAAATTGAAACAGTTTTCAAATACTTTATAAAGATTATACAAAAAAAATTGCCAAAACTCAGAAAAAATACTCCTAGTTATTAAATTGATATTAAAAACTGTTAAATTGATAATTTGCAAAAATACATTTATTGTTTTAAAAAAATAATGCATAAATCAATTTTATGAAAAATTATTTCCAGAGTTAGTGCGGGGAGATGCAATTTTTTGCATCGAAATTAATCTTATTAAGAATTATTGAAATTAAAATCATAGAATGAAAAATAGCTTAGTTTATACACATTCTTATCTTCCAAAATAATTTGCGGCAAAAATTTGTAACTTTAATGGTCCTTTATAAGGCATCAACATACGATATTCTTCATAGATATCATGACACATATTTAGCAGAGATTTAAATAAGAATTGTAAATCATTAAATCTACCATTGAATTTGTTACCATATGACATTCTTTTCAAAAATGCTGGAAAAATCTCTTAATAGTAACTGTGTTCAGTTATTGCCACAACATAAAACATTTTACATATTTATCTAATTAAATTAATGTATCCCTTCTTTAGTGTATTTAGCAATTTATCAACAAGATTGCATAATAAGTACCTTTTTGTACCATTCATAATCTCATGGTCTTCCTATCCTCGACAAAAAAGAAGAATGATATATAAAATATATTAACCCTAGCGTACTACCAAATTCATTTAATTACACACACACACACACACACACACACACACACACACACACACACACACACACACACACACATTTGTTGGAGAAAACAATTCATATTATACGATGCATAAATTTTAATCGGATTTATTAGTCCACAGAATATCCATCGTTGTCAAATAACTAATTATTTTCCTTACTAGAAACTACTGGCTCATGAATAGTACCGAACAACGTCCGGGTCCACGTAAAACAGTAAAAGGACAATTATGCTATTGTTCTCTTTCACCCTCATCCCACTCATCAGAATGTATCTTGTTTATTGCGGTTCACTCCCAGTTAATCGGATCCCTTTGTCTCCAGCACACCCCTTTCGCCTGTTACTGGATAAAACAAATGCAAAAGGGGCGGCCGTCTGAAACTAGTGCTTCAGTATTCCTGGTTGCGCGCAACGTTAACAGATAGAAGGAGGCTTTTCTCACTTGCCAGTCTCTAATCAAATTGGCCCCGCGATTCATTTGTCACCACGTGCCTGTTGGGGGGAGGGTGCAAACGCAATTAGCGAAATGTCCACCTGCCTCCAATATGATTCAAGTGTGAATGTGTCTGACGAGGATATTACATTCGGAGGCCAGGCTGCATTAATAAGTGAATGATTAGTGTGTCTATAGGATACATTGTTCTCGGGATACTATAATATTTGTGCTGTCACTTATTGCTACGTGGATTAAGTGACTCATGTTATCGTCCAATCAGATGAGTGATTGTCTCCATAGTGAAGGTCTCATATTTACCCATCGAGGGAGTCACAAAAATGCTTCTGGAATGCTTTTAGGGTTGAGGGACGAAGAGGCGGTTTATTTCTGTTCTCGAGTTTCGTGAAATCTCAAGTGTTAAAGGTACATAAAATTTAATTCTAATCTTTTAATGAAAATTGATGGAATATTCGCAGTCACGTAATGGTGAAGAGGGAAAAGTTTTGTAAGGGAATAAAGTGTGTAAATTTTTTTTGATTTTTTTTAAATTTGTTAAATTTTCTAAGAAGTATTTTCATTCTAAGAGAAAAATATATAAGCCTTATTTTCATAAAAATAATTCAAATTAGGATATTGTCTTTTGAAAAGAAATTTTTAACTCAAACTGTTACATTAATTTAAGATTATGAATGCCTAGGAAAAAGGAAATCTGGCTAAATTTTTCATTTGCACAATTTTTCGAAAAAGCATTGATCTCAGCTGTTGAATGAATCAATCTACATAACTAACATAATCTAACTAAAAAATGTATGAACAAAAAGTCTTCGAAAGTCTTAGAAACTGAAATAAAATGATAAATTTATCATCATTGGTGGCATATGAAAAACTATACGTATTAAAAATAAATATTTTGAAACTGCTGATAAAGAAAACTTCTGTGATAATACCAAAGTATCAATTGCAAATTATATTTCCATTGGCATTTTAGCAACAGATTGTCACAAATTCATTCAAGTTTGAGGGTACCTTTAAACATTTGAACTCAAAGTTTTTTCAAACATAAATAAAAAGATACCGTTTTTTAAGTGAATTTTGATCAAATTACAAAATTTTTAGAGAGGAAGACTGCCTTCCAGAAACAACTGTTAGTTAATGTACTTCCTTTATCCAAAATTGTATAATTTAAGTTATTTAATTATATTAATGCCTTTTTTTTGAAGCAGCACAGTTGCCACTTTTAAGATAGTTATCCTAATTTGATCTGCGATCAAATGACTCGGCCCTACATTCCGGTCATTGTACATCGATTTTAAATCATCAGCAAATATTATTTAAGGAACTCTAAAACTAAGATTAATAGTACTTTCCCCCGCATTATTTAAACATTATTTCAATGTATTTGGATACATATATTTTAATATATACTTTTGTATTTCTATTTTGAATATTTTTTGTTTGATCAGGATTCTTCAATTGTAATATATAATCTACTGTGTATTTTGTTAGTATGTGAAAAATTTTGTTTCATTTTTTTGTAATTCTTTATTTACTTTTTCCGCTATTTTTCTTTGTAATTTGCCTGTGACATATTTGAAATTTATTCTACTATCAGTTGTGAAATGACTTATATCTGTAAGCCTTGTGATATAATAGTCGGGACATAAAGAGTTTATGCATCGAAAATAATAATAATAATAAACCAGATGAAGGAAAAACAAACGTCTTCACCAATTGAAATTTGGATGCGGAAACACCTTGTGCCATTTGCAGTTAATCCAAGTTGTATCCAGTTCTTGACGATTCTTTGGGTTACCTTTTTTACTAATATTGAATATTACTTAATGAAACTGGATCCATTGATCATATGCTTTTTATACTACAGAACAACAGTGCAAAACTATTTGCAAAGTGGTTTCCGGTATGGAATAGCATAGATGTGAGGTGAAAGGAATTCAGAATCGTCGATATTACTAGAACTGTCTGGCCCACAAAGGGATATATGTTCAAGAATAGCATTCATAACCATTCAGATTAAACAGCATATTAGAAACTTTGAAATATAAAGAAACTATTCTGCTATTTTTTCAAAAATCAGTAAGTCACCGCATTGCAGGAAAAATTGTAAATCTTCAAAAAGAGAAAGCACCATAAAGCAAATCAGAAGATTGAAGGGATCTACACTGTACTCTTGAAATCACTCACTTTTGGGATCTGTAATAGTATATTACATGCATGTAATATTAAAAATTGTAGCCTCCTTAACTTTGGCTCTAGGCAACTAGGTTTCATACTTCAGTTTTCTGATGCTCATTCATTTAATTGTAGAACTTAATATTACCAAAATGTGGAATTCTTTTATGAGAAAAAAAAATAAACTCTTACAGTAGTATTCGTGAAATAGCACATTAAAAAAAATTTAATGTTCAAATATTGTTTACGCTGGAAAAAGCAACTAGAATATTCCCTCATATGAATGCTCAAAAATAGATAGATCGTTTTATACAACAAAAAATAAAATATTTCCTGCTGATTCTCCATTTCCATGTGTACACAGAAAATGTTTTTATAGGAAAAGAAATCCATCGGAAAATAATTACTACCAAGTCCACATTTCAGCAGACTTCGAAGTGAAATATAGATGCGCTGTATCAGATGATACGGGAGAGCATTCAAAAAGTCGAACGCTATTCTCATGCAGCCAGTCTTTCTTTGAAATTCAGCTATAAGCAGCAGAAAGAATAAAGCCCGCGTGTCTACCCGGCTTCAAGATCTGGATTCCATTCTTCTGTTTCAATACTTAACGGATATATTACGTTTTGCCTTATTCATGCTTGTTTTTTTTCTTTCTCGATTTTCTTCTTGTTCGTCTCCGCGGTGCGAAATATCTTTTGTATTTTTCAGGCTTATAATATATGAATCTTATTCTGTGCCGTATATTTTATACTCTGCAGGGGATCAGCAAAATAGAAGATGGCTAGAACTTTCTTTTCCAAGGTTGCGCTACTTGTCAGCCTCTTTTTTTTTTCTTTCGTCCATCTTCTGGAAGTGAAGTTTTAATGAAACACCGTATTCCATGCAATATGAAAAAAGGAAGTAAATAATTATTCTCTATTTAACAAGTGCTTGATTAGTATTATCCTTGTTAATAAGCAAACTTAAATAAACAAATAAATAAAATTGAAAATAACCATAATTAGTTCTTCAGAAACTTACCAGAAATAATAAAAATCTATAAAAATCAAATATTACTTTTGTGTCCAGTAAATATTTTTACGACAAATGTAACATGGATTTAAACAAGGAGCAGACTAAAACATCATTTGAAGTCAAAAACTAGTCATTTATATCACAAATGTTTATAAGTTACTAGTAATATGATTATTAATAATAATTCACTAATCACACTAAAAGTAAGACATACTTAGAATGTCTTCAAAATATTATATATGTTACAAACCACTTTTACTTCCGTGCACAGAGCGGAGAAAGAAAAAAGTGAAATGGGGTGAGACTGAAAAACTTCATTTTATTACTCTTCACTGCCATGCCTAAAAAATTACACTTAAACACAATACTAAAGAGAGCTTAAAGTTTTGTTTGTGTATGCTGTTATTACTCTACAAAAGTACCTAAAAGTACCACACTGGTAAGGTAAGTTTACTGAAATTTTTTTAAAAATATTGGTTGACCATAGAATAATTTACTTCTAGCTAGAGACTGTGAAGCCTGTTCGCAGGCACTTTCCGCAGCCGCATGTATAACAATGGGGCATTACTTCTAGTTTCATATTTCCTTCGTGCACTTCTGCTTAACTCCTCCTTCATGTGCAGTGGGGAAACCCCGCTCTGAGACGCAATTTTCAATATGCGACTTGAAATTCGTATATGATTGGTTAGTTATCAAATGGGAAATAAAGCAAAAATTGCTTAGGTGTGACTATTACAAATTAGGACCAGAATAAATTTCTGTTAATATCAAAATTAACACATTTTTAAGCAAAGAAAACATTGTTTATTACATTTCCCTTATCGATAATCTCATTCATGATCTGCAGTATTTAAAGATCATCGTTAACGAGCCTAGCCGAGTTTGAGATGAAGATGAAACTCGAGAGAAACATCAAAACATTTTTACTTCAGAGCATATGCAAACGCAGATGCTGGATTTGCTCCTTCACGATGTAATGAAAAATGTCTCATTCTTTGAATCGATTTAATCCAATGTTCGATTTCCTCCATCTTTACTCGCTCTAGAGAAAAATTAAACTTTCTTTCTCATGATAAAAATTCATGCCTCTCCCATCCGCAAAATGGATTTTTCCAGAAAAGCAGTTGAGATGAATGATGCCTGGCCGCACGATTAACCCATCGAACGAAAAATTGTTAATGATGATCAGGAATGAGACATTTGCAGGGTCATCCCTCCATTCCTGGACAGGATTCAAACGGCTACGCCAGAGATCAAGGGAACGAGTTCACGGTTCAAGAACGCCGTCTCATCATGAACGGAATTAATTTAACACTTTCTGAATGAATTCACTGTAAACTCCGTTCTCGTATCGTGTCACTCGTGAAACTTATTTTGGGGAGTCTGACTACCGTGACGGCTGCAGCAATGGGGCGATTTGAACTGTTTGCATTGCGCATAAACGCTTAAGCGTAAGATCGTAATTAAATTTGTCAATAAATGTTCTAAGAAACATTACGGTAAAGTATTCAGATAGACAATTTCTAGACTTTGTTTAAGTAAGAACTTATAAAAAAGAACTTAAAGAAAAGAATCAAAAATGTTGTCAAGCTGAGTTCGTGAAATTTGTTACATAAAGTTTTGATGTATTATTTTTTTCCACTTTTTCTAAAACATTATTTACCGTACCTTGTATAAAGGATCTACTGCAAATAAAGATTAAGACGGTATTGCAAAAAATGCCCTAGGATAGAGTTAGAATGCAGCAAGTTCTAAATTTTAAATTTTTGCAAGAAAATAGTTTTTGGGAGAATTTGTAAATTTTCGGCATTTCAATTTTGTTAAACGATGCTCCGCAAACAAATAATTGCGTTAAAATGCACTCGGCTATCTATTAGCTAAATGTAAAGCTCCATTTTTTAACAATAAGGCAATAATACGGACACAATGCATTTTGTTCATGATGGATAAAGTATAAAATGCTATTTAATCTTGTCTAAATGTCGAGGTGTGTCATGAAAAAATATCGAGAAATAGAAAGGGAAATAAAATTAGCGTGATCTACAAACAATGTATCTACAAAAAAAGAATGTCCTGCACATTTCATTTAGCCTCAGTAAACTTTGGTTGTACTTAATCGCATTGTTGTTTTATTAAACTGATTTTCAACTCTTTCCCTTATCGGAACTAACAGAATACGAAGCAAAGTTATACTAAACCTGCTGCAAATATTTTCATTGATTCCTACCTTGATATGCATTGGTTTGTTTGTCTTAGATGCGAGCATTTAAGCGCAATCGAATTCGTTGATGAAGACACACTATGATATGAATTCTGCATTTAAAATACTAATCGAAAGAGTTGAATTTAAGCAGAAATAATGTTTGCTAAATGCTCTGCATTCAATGTTTTTGTTGCAGAAAATAATATTTACACCAATGACGGTAGAACGCTTGTTTAAAATCGTATCAAAAGAATTTACTGAATGAGCAGAAAAGATAAATGGCGCAATGAAGTGGCAGCAGAACAGAATGCTTACATCAGATAGGAGCGACTAGTAATAGAAGACATTTGAAGTTAGATTTTCAAGTACTAATTTGTATAAGACTGAAAGGATTGTATAACTTTATATTTTAAATTGGATTTCCATTTGAAATAAATCTTTGAGAAAATTCTGCTCAATTGCAGTTACTTTGGATGCACTCTTCCTTTCTCTTCCTTCTATCTGTGCATACTGCTTAATTTAAGCTTGTTGAAATGCAGTTATTGCATGACTTTTATAAACGAAAAAATTGAAGAAGAAAGAAAACTGCAGAATTTCCATCCATAAAAACTCCTATTTTTTAATTTAAATAAATTTAATTTTAATGGAATAAATAGATACAATATTTGATATTGGGCGTTAATTATGAGCTTTAGGTGTGACAGCTCAATATTCCTTGTCTAATGGATTTACAAAATTAGAGGCGAAGATAATAAAATGATGGTTTATGGATTCAAAATTTATAAGAAATCGAATTTTTAATTTAGTGACCGTTAATATATCAGTGTAAACGGTTAAAAAACGGAAATAGAAATTTAAAAAGTATTGTAATAATTTTTTTGGCTCTTACAATAAATCGGTCAAATTTTAGATTATGGAGTTCCATAAAAGAATAGTCGTCGATTCAATATTTTGAAAAAGCGCCTTCTTAAATTGCAAGTAAATTACCAAAAAGTATACATAATCCGCAATTTAAATAATAACAAATAAGTCTAGTAATTTTATGGGAAGATTTTCTCCACTATGATAGATATTAAATAAACAAAATGTATTGAAATGTCACTTGGTTTTATATTTTAAAGAATCTCAACAATTTCTGAAATTGTTTTTAAGAATGAAAATGTTCTAAGAGGTATCGACTGAAAATCGATAAGATCACATTTCTCACTTTTCATCAACACATTTCATTCATCTAGTTTTTTTAGAATTTAAGCATCAAAACAGACATACAGAAATAAGTTTTTAGTCCAAATATAAAAGAGAGGTCGAAGAAAATTCTGAGTTTCAAAATTCGTGGATTATAGAAATTTAAGAAATGTTGAATCCAATAAACTCTTTAGCAAATGGATTTAATTAAAAAGAGTAGAACATCCAAAACTGTTAATAAATTATTTGTTTACTTCATTTATTTAAGAAATTTTAGAAGTTCAATGAAAATATGATTAAACAATTAATAAATCGAAGAAAAAAATTCTGATAAAATTTTAATGTCATTCTTGAATTTAAAAAAATTGCTACCAATCTCACGGATATTCTTTGTACAGATTTAAATTCCAGAAACGCGAAATGTTGTTTTCTGCAGAACACGAGAAAGTTCGTATTTACAACTTCCTTTTGGATGAACCCTTTTTTTCTTCACCCAAACTTTTATTGGGTTCCTGGCTGGAAGTTCACGAATTTAATCTCTTTTTCAGAACCTCCATTCATATCGCAGCCTGCTCCCGGATTCTTCAGCGTCATCCCCTTTCAGGTATCCATTGAAAGGGTCCGCGTGACAAATGGCGCCGCCCTCTCCCTGAAACGTTTATAGAGAAATTCCGTCCGAACCGTTGCCTGAGGGACAGGCGCTTTTACTCCTTTCTGAATGGCAACTGGTGCCAAAATCTGGGGAGGGGAGGGCAGACTCCCTCTTTGTGAAATTCTGTTTTGTTCAGATTTCATCGTCCATCACGTATATAAATTTTGAATGTCTGAAAAGGCTGATATAGAAAATGGCAGTTTTTAAGCATTGGAAGATATAAGTTCTTCAACTTGCTGAAAAATGGTGTGGGAGAAGCGGGAAAAGAAGCCCAAAGTGAATTACTTTCTCCATCATAAGTTAAATTGTTACAATTGGTAGTTAAAGTCGATGAATTCCTTTTCAAAGTTATGATTTAGGTTATATATGAAGCGCAGAAGTTTCCGCTGAAAGCTTTTTGAAAATATACGCCAGAAATTTCTTTCACGAACTTTAGTCAATATTTTAAATCAATTGTGAAAAAAAGTGAGATTTTATAACATGTAATGTGCCTATTATTTTAAAACTTTTAGAACGTATTAATTCAATTCTAAAAATAAAATTATTTGTTCGCAATTAACATTTTTTTCAAGTTTAAGAATAATTTGGAAATAAAAAAACACAAAATTGAATTTACTCTTTGAAATACTTATGCTTAAGAATTAAACAAAGAATATTATTTTTCTATAGCTATATTAGTTTTTATAAAACTAATAAGTGCAAAATTAAAGTTTTACACAGATTGCAAATCTTTTTAAATAAAGTATAGAATCAATCCTTCTGACTTTGAAATCCTATTCTGCATTAAGAAGTACTTGCTCCAGAAATTAAAAATTTTAAACGATATTTTTCAATTTGAATAAAAAATATGAAATAAACATTTATTGAGCTTACGACATTTAGATCCTGAAAATAAAAATATCAATTGAAAAAGAAATTTTTTTTCTGCATCACAGCGATTACGATTAAAATCTCCATTTAGTTGATAAAAGTTTTTCAAAAAAAATTTATATATCAGTAAAAATAATTTTGTATGTTAGTAAACCTTTTATTATTATACTATGCACAATATGATGTACTAACTGGCTGCCTTTAAACAAATTTTGTTTAAAAAAACCCTTCACAGTCATGGAAATGAATAGTAAATTTCAAAGATGTTATTTTTATATGTTGTGTAACTACTCTCAATATATATACATACAATTATATACAATTATATTATGTTAATTATATACAATACCAAATGTATCATGAATTAAAAATTATTAAATGATATTAAATTATTAAATATGAATTATACCTAAGTAAATTGTACATAAGTAATTGTGTACATTTATTCTTTTAATTTGGGAATCCAGTCTCAATCTCTTATAAAAGAAAAATTTATTTATAATGTATAATGTTTGCCAAAAAAATGTACTTAATATTCAACAAAAATATCTTAAAATGCTAATTTCAAAATAAGTAAAACAGAAGTTTTTGACAAATTGTTTCTTAATCTGACTTTTTAATGAAAACATATTAATTATAAGAATTTTTTGTAATCAATAAGTTAATTTATCCGATTTGTACAAAAGTATTCTTTTCTGTTCCAGGAAGCAGGTACATATATGCCAATACAAACACTAACAATGCGCGAGTCCTCCACCGTTGTCGAAGAAGCACTCTCATTCTCTTGCCAAGAGTATCCTACTAAGAAAACACACACATTTTTTATCTTTCCTGTCTCTACAGGAAATAGAACATCATCTGAATATCGGGCAAGAACTGTTTCTATTTCCTTCTTCGCCGCAACGAAAGAGAGAGAAGAAAAATAATAATAATAAATGAAAAAAGGAGAAGATTGAAGAACCCCTATTCGCAATAACAAGGTCAGCTTCTTTCTGAACACCTTTCGTTTACGGCCAAATAAACACCGAGCTTATCGTATCATCTACGACCACACCAGGCATTTTGTTTCGTACATCGGCCTTGGGCACTGCCCCACGAACTGCATCACGGGAAAACAACGCTTCGCCTTCTCGGCCCTGCAGGTGCCGAATGAATATATTTCTGTATCTTTAGAGATCTCAGAGTGCAAACAAGAGTAGGAAACGGTTTCGTGCTCTGTGCGAACAGGTTTTACTATTGTATACAAAGTACATAAAGAGGGAATGTATTTCTGAAGGTGGTCTTGAAATTTCTGAGTTAAGACTATTGCGACTCTGATTCCGTGATTTCAACCCATTGTTTTCCTAATCACCAAATTGCATTTCAAAAATAATACTTCCTCTCCCTAGACGTTGGTTAAAAGAAGTCTTCTCAGCTTTATGAATCACCAAACGATTGTTATTTAAATTCGCATCAAGCAAAGGGCAACGTATAATATCGCAAGTGTACCGAATTAAATAGCATTATTTTCTGTCTTTAATTTTGGAGGATGGTAAAGTCATAACTGAAGGCTCTTTTCATGAGCGTTCACAGAGGGAGGATTGATTCCTCGTGCCCCCGAAGAGTAACCGCGTTTTGGCAATGAGCGTTTTGGAGGTTCATAGCTCCAAGTCTAATAATGAACTCCCGAAGCGATTGGAAAATAAGGCTTCTCTTTAAAGATTTCATTTTCATACGAGAACAAACACGATTTTTCTCTTTAGAATTATAAAAGGGGAACTAGCTGAAAAAATGTTCAAGATAAGACCACTATATGATAATTAGATTAAGTCTTTCCATGTGTAAAACCTATTTAAAATAAATCATAAAATAAACCTTCTCTTTAGAGACTGTGACAAATGACAAATAAAATTCGGAGAAAATCGAATTTCAAAGAACTATTTGATCTTCTCTTAAGCCTATTTGATTTCCATGCACTTTCTTCATGGTTTATAGAGCTTAATATTTTTTCAAGAATTTACAACACTTCTAGAGGTTGTAAAAGCGACACTCGCCATAAAATCAGTATAAACTTTCGGAATTTGCTGGCCGATGCATTCAATCTACCCGAATAACAGACCTTTTAAAATAAATGCATTCGCATGAAGGTGTGAAAGCAAAAATATGAGGGAGAGCCATTACATTTCCCCCCTTATTATTACAAAATAGCTTTTAATTGTACCCGCATGAAAAAAATTCTCACATACACTCCTTAAAAATAATTTAATTTATCGTATTTTAATTCTGAATGCCTTAAACCTTGCCACAAATATCATAATTAAGCTTAGTTATAATTTTTACACTATTATCTAAGAAATGGCGTAGCATAATTGAATTTTCATGTGCACAATATTTATGCGTTTAGAATTACTTAGATAGAATTATATAGCGGCATTATTTTACTTATATTTGCCCCGAAAGCATAGTTGCAAGCCTGTTACTTAGCTTCTACGACAATGCAAAGTTATTATTTCGACAAAAAAGGGTTGCATTAATAAACGAATCCTTGATTTAAGAGAATCACTTGGTAAGCATGCTGTTTATATGCGTACCATATGCGGAACCCTACGACAATAATGTGGCTGTAGACTATTTATTTTGTTCCCATGCGATCTGTTTTACTGTAGAATCTAACCTTACATCGATCATTTAGTTAATATTTAAAATTGCCTCATATAATTTAATTTGAAAACAGCATTATAAAAATTTAAAAGATACTCAATGTTTCATCCATTTAATGGGCAATTTTTTATTCATGATTAATGAAACGAATAAATGTCCCTTATAGGGGGATTCATCCGTTTAAGTTGAATTCAGCCAGATTCGCATAGAAGCTGTGTTTTAGCCCTGCTACGACAAAAAATATAAAGCAGACGTTCCTCAATTGAGCTTCTAAGTGATACATTTTGTCGAAATAATAGCATTACATCAATTTTAATGAAATACATGTAGCAGTAAAATCAGTTTGCTTCTGCATGAAATTGTCAACATTTATATAACATATGATCATTGTAGGAACAGCGGACGTCTTGATTCTGCTTCCATTTCATGGATATGAACAGCTTTAATCTTAATTTAATGTAGAAAAATTAATGATGGCTCTCCATCAATAATTTAATCCACAGAAAGGATTGCTTAACATATTTAGTAGGGTTTTATCATATAATCTATACGTACTTTCTAAATATTATTTTAGTATAAGTATTTGAAAACTTTAGAGCTATAAAGTTTATTATGAAAGGGCTCATGACCAAAACAAGTTTTCGTTTTTTGGGAAATTTGAGATCAAAGTAAAATATTTAAACTATTTCTAGAAATATTTTAGGTGCTTAATTAGCGATACAAAGGAAATAGTCGAAATATTTTCTAATAAAATGGAAGCATTTCGATCCCATGAGGTTTTCGTAAGACTCAGATCACACAATTGAGCAAAAAAAAAATGAAGATTATTAGCACTCATTATGAATTCTTTACCATTTGTAGAAGATGCGACTCATCAAATATTTGAAAAGCAGATGTAAAAATCAGAATGGTGCAAGGATTTATAAACCTGAATGTGTGCCAACATCGTCTATCGCATAGTAACTCTAAAAACAGCAATTAAGATTTCAAATCATCAAAATTGTACCGATATTATTTGCATTGAAGTTTCATCTATTCTTCCAAGAGAGTTAGAACGAAACATGTTTTCAGTCTTCTGAAAGGAAACGGATCGCTTTGATGGAGTGTCTTTCCTTCATTTCTGAGGCAAATATTTATCGAAACCTGAGGCCCGCTCTTCCCACTACGGTGCTCCAGCTGCGCTCTAAGAAACTTGGGCAGATAAATACTCTCAATTAAAATCAAACTTCCGCTACATAAGTTAATGATTATTTGCCCTGGTGAAATGCGTTTGATGCCGATCTTCCGCTGGAAGGGGCGGGATCACTCAATGAAAGGCGGGTTGTTCGAATGTGTAGGATCTCATTGTTTCGATGAAAATGAAATATTTAATGGATTAGAAAATAGCTTTAAATAACAACCGTTTCGATTAGAAATTGCGCACTTATGCTCAGATACAAACTCAGAATTAATCTTTTTTTGAACTCCAGTTGATATGAATAAAATTTATTTTGTTTCATCCGAAGTGAAAGATGAACATATAGATTTATAGATATGTTGATGGTTCACTTAATATTTCATCCAATTAATACTATTAGCTAACATTCTCTCTCTCTCTCTCTCTCTCTCTCTCTCTATATATATATATATATAGTGAACAGAATTTTTATCCACTCTATAACTGGCTAATTAATTTTATTTACTAATTTTGTATAAGATTAAAAAATTTCACAAAGATAAATATTAGCTATAAATATATTTACTATTGATTTTTGCACATGAAAATAAAAATTCACTGCAACTTTAAATGCCACTAGTAATAGAACTATAGGATATATTTTATTAAAAAGTATGTGTTGGCCATAACAAGATCCCATGTTAATCGCCAAAAAAGTATTGTGAGGATTAATTATTTTATCACTGAAGACGTATTCGCCATAAATACAAACCCAAAACTTAAAGACATGAGTAATATTTTGTCAATATAGATATGATATGTGTTGCTAAATTCTTCAAAAGTATTTTTATTTTGTTGTTGCTAATGCATACTCATTACGAAAAGCCTGTGTTCAAATTTCATATCATTCTGCACATATTCCTTTTGATATAATAGAAAACAATTTCAAAAATAGAAATGGCTTTTGGTTTTTTTTAAAGCAAACTAAATCTCTGTAAAAGATAAATCAAAACAGTATAATATGCCATTGTTTTAAAGAACATTATGAGCTGGTTTATCCTTTGCTCGCTAGTGAAATAGGAAAAAAGTTACAGACTAATTATAAGATTTATTCGTTTAATTAAATTGCAAGCATTTTTGTTCAAATGAGATATTTTCTCGTTCAACTTAATTTTTAACCCAGATGAGCATCAACACAAAAATCCATCAAAGGAGCTTTTCTTCTAAATTCGCATCATTTCTTAAATAGTTATGTTTTTGGCATTTCTAAAAATGTACAAATCGCTGAACATCTTTGTTTTTCACCATAAGCAACATCTGCAATAGTTCCGAATATTGCACCAGTTCTCCGGCCAAAATTTTTCCGCGGATTCTTTTACTTTTCTTTGAATAAAAACGTAAGTTTTCAGGATGGCTTAAAACTTTATTCTCTTTTTCCATAACATTCGATCATTTGTTTAAACATGATCCTTCTTTTTCTTGCCTTGACCTTAAAAAAAAAGATTCACCACCAGTCTCAATTTCTGTAAGGGTAGACACCCGAAATATCTCGGAAAAGGATTGGTGTCCCCTTATTCCTGCCCTTCGATTTGTTTAGGAATCATCGACGCATTATTTTATTTTTGCATTTAGTATGAAAAGGTTAAGCCAAAATAAAAAGCCACGGCTGATCATCTTTCGCTAAGCAGTCAAGTCGGAAATACCTACCTGCTTTGCCTGGTAACAGCACTTAAAATTAATTTTCTTCAGAGCTTAGCATTTCAAGGTATTAATCCAATTCTTATTTATAAAGGTGAGAGATCCTAAGAATTTCTGGCGATGAAATCCTTACCCTAGCTTTCTAAATTAAATTTGGAATTAATTATTTTTAATTTTCTGGTAGACCTTCTGTTCCACCTGTGTACCGGTGAATACAACCGGTTTTAAGAAATTAAATTTCAGCTTCAGAAGTTTACAATGTCAAGAAAAAACAACCAAAATGTCTTTTGGTCTGCGATGCCGAAAAGTTTTTTTTAATCATGTACAGTTTGGGATCTCCTTTTAGCAACAAAAAAAGTTTTTTTAATGCCTAGGAGTTATACTATAAGCAAAAAAATTGCAGCGATTATTTGCAGATAACGTTCACTATAAAAAGTTTTTGGAGGAAAAAAATGAAATACTTGATTGATTCGCAATTCGATCCATTCATTCTAATTGTAAATGCCTTGTTCTAGTTCAAGTCTGTTATTTAATTTCGGTACTTAAAACAGCATATTGAGAAAATGTTCAATGCAGGTGTTTTGGCATAGGAGGTCCAATAAGGGTCATCATAAACTCCATATTTATTCGGTAGGCTGGAATATTAACCATTTATATAATTACTCTTGTAATTATTATGCCCATTCTTTTATATTTGTCATGGGTAAAGGTACAAGGGGAAAAAAGAGAGAAAAATCCCAATATTTGATATGTTGACGTGTACAATGTACGAAATAAGATTTTCTGCTAATAAATGATAATTTATTCTTTTGCAGCACGACACAACCGATTTTGTTTCGGAATCACCCTTCTCATTCTACGAAATATTTGAATGTTCTTCATATTGCTATAAGTTTTTGGTTTAAATTTTGATTTTCTTCGTTGTTCTATAAATAGCTTCAGATGATTTTAAAAAAATTCAGTAAAATTATTATCATTTGAAAACATTAAAACCCCCAAAGAAAAACAACAAAGTCTTAAAATGCACGAATAGAAAATTAGTAACTTATCACTTTTGAAGTATTATTATTATTATTTTACGTTTATCAAAAAATAATAAAGAAGGTTACGACTATTAATTTTATTGACGATTAATGACCCTAGAAAAGTAATACAATACACTAGATATTTTCAAAAAACAAATTGGCTGTTGGGAACGAGACTGCATCAGCAAACAAGCGAACCATGCGACGAACCTCCGAGACAAGCGAACGATGTCTGCGAAAGAGCCCTTCTCGACGAAATTAGTCCGTTCGTTGCCCTCATTGGAACAGAAATCGCTCCGAACCGTCGACCATTCGTTTACGAGGAAGGAAAAGACGACTCCGCTGCATTAAAAATCAGCTCATTTCTTGACAGGATGAAAACCGACGGCCATTCCATCATCCACCCCGAACAATGCCACGAGTCGTAAGAGAATCTGCAAGCAGCAGCAGGGCGTACTTGACTGTTTTGGGGAGAGAGAAAATGTTTCTGCTCATTGAGTTTGAAACCAGAGAGTTTATCGATTTTAAAAACTTATTGGTTTTAAAAAATAAAGAGATGACTATTGATACATTTTAGTCTAATTTAACGCCTACAAATTAACATTGGCCTGGAGTAGAAATTGAAGTTCGAACGATTTTTAGATGGGAAAAATAAAAATCCACCCTTTTCTAAATGTCAGTAAATGTATGAGTAATTTGATATCAAGTGATTGTTTATAATCAGTTTAAACTGGTTTTTCACGAAAAATATTCTAGCCTCGAGGAAACACTTTTATAACTCAGTTAACTTTGATATAGTCAAAAACTACGGCTAACGTTTGTAAATGTTTTTCTGTGGGACTGATACCACGTGACCTAAAATAAATAATGTTACCAGATGATAACTTGAAATTTTCCATAGAAGATTTCAAAGTTTTTACTTTTTAAGTTTATCTTCATGCACATCAAAACACGAGCTTTCCCCGATCGTTGACCCTTCGACCGCTATTATTATTTTTTGTGTGTGTGGAGAGAGCTATATAAAGCACATAAGCTTCATAAGTTATATGGTATGTTAGGAATTGTATTATGGAACTCGAAAATAATTTTTGACTGCATTTACTTACTCATTTATTCATTATACTTACTCATTATATATTGACTGCATTTACTTACTCATTTAAGTACGTCGATGCAGATATGGTGAAGTAAAAATTTTAAAATGCTAACATACGAGAGGAATTGAGTGAAACAGCTAAAAACAATATAACCATTTTAAAAGATAGCGTTTAGAGTGAAATTACTTCACGTGCGTATTAACAGAAACAATTCAACTGAAATTACGGATAAAACTCTATATTAGAAAAGTAAAAGCAAAAGACGCGAGCGATAGATAGGATCATATAGGTTTCATATTTCAGATTAAAAAGAGTCACTGTAATAAAAGATTTGTGAATTACTTTTGAAAAGTTAATTAAACTTAAAGAACTAATTATAGAAAATTAAAATTTATGAAGCATAACTTTTGTAGATGTTAACTTTAAGAAACTAACTTTTAAACTCTAAGATGGCAAAAAATAATAACTTTTGCGCACTGATGTAAAAAATGTAAATGTAATGTATAATGTAAATGTATGTTATGGAAAGGAAAAATGTAAATTTAATGGTTATAATAATTTTTTTTATTTAATTTCGGAGGAATGCAAGGAAACCCTTTTGATATTTTATTTACATATGGATATTATATTTTTTTAGTTACATTTAAGCATTAAAATTATTCTATTGATTTTTTATAGTATTTTTCAAAGTAGAAATGCGTTATTCTTTTACGAATTAAATTTTCTTCCTGACAATCATGAGATTTTAAATAAAATTACTGTGACTTTTAAATTTAAAATTAATTTTGGTATTTATAGCAGCAAACAACTCTGCAGCTTTTTTTAATGTTTTTAGCTATTTTGGGGAGCTTTTAAAAATACAATTATTAATATATTATTAACAAAAGGTTTATATTTTTCTTATACTCATACAGGCAAATAATCAATGTCTAGAATTAGCTCTCCTATTTTTCTTGCTTTTAGGTTTCATATTTTTATTTCTAGCTGAACGCACAAATCTTTCGAGATCAGCGAAATGAATGTGGGCTTACTTTAAGAAATAATTATTTCAGTAACAGATATGCTTCGCTAAATTAATATGCATAAAAAGAAATTATATTAATGTAGCATATTTTTGTTACTATCTGAAGAAATTAAATATTATGAATCTATATATAAAAATGAAGTTTGAAAAGTAAATTTAATACATTTAGCACTTTTACTCTCCTCATATTTGTTTAATTATCTTTAATTATTATTATTTGGTTGTGCATATTTATATAATATGAGTCGTACATTTTTGTGTTGAACGGTCATTGCTTCAAATTAAAAAGAAACGCCAAAACTTCTGATAATTCATGAGCTTCCTCCGATTGAACAAAGAATCCCGATTCAATATTTAAAAATGAGCATAACAAAAAACGCACATAAAATATTCAATCGATATATGTCACACATTGTTTACCTTAAGCGCAACTTGCTCAATAAAGGTTAAATAACAGAAGGGCTTTTTTCTTGAAAGGAAAAGTAAGTGCAGCTGCAAGAGAGGCCCGTTACCACAAAAATGCAGCCTGAGTGTAAAAATTTAGAAGATAATGCTGCGATTTCATGCCAGAGAAAATCACGCGCATAACTCCCGATAAAAACCATCTTTGTTTGTCAATCGATGAAATTCCTTCGTCTGCTCTTTGCACGGCCTTTTTTTGTTTTTTTTGTTCTAGGTTTCACGTGAGCCCGTTAGAAACTTTTCTATCTAGTTTCAGTGATTACATTCATCGATTTTTTTTTTCTGAGCCAAACAGATAAGACTCATCGATTCTAAACGTCAGCATCTATATGACGACTTAATAAATGTGTGTTTATTTATTTAGTTATTTTCTTCTGTTTTTCATTTTTGCTTTTATATGTTTTGAGAAAAGAAAAAAATTCCCCCCCCCCAAATGTTAGGAATATCCTTTTTTTATTTTTTCTATTGATTTAATACTTAAGTTTATTTACTATTTCTACTTGCTAATGAATGCATTTTTATTTTCTATCTTTGGAACAAAATGCTAACTCTTGTGTCTTGAAATCTACCGATTTATTTATTTTTCAGTAAATAAGGTTCTTTAGAAAGTATTTTGTTATATAAGCAAGAGATAAAAGGGGAAATTGGTTTATGATATGTGATAAAAATAAAAACAATGTCTAAAAGCTTAAATCATTGTAGCATTTTAATAGAAAATAGGAATTTTGTTAAAGTGACTTTAAAATGCCTACGCATTTTGTGAACTTCTCTTAAGTAATTTTTTTGTTTGATGTTATTTAAAACAACTACCAATAAATTTCCTAATCTGTTTCTTTCTAAAATGTGTTTAAGTTGAATTTTATGTATATAAATTTTGTTATTGCATTTAGTTCCCAATATATAACTATACATTTCTTAAAATTAGTTTTCATTTACCAAATTCATTTTAAGATGCATGTACACACTTAAAATTCTGGAAATCGTTTAAAATATCGAAAACATTTTTATCGTTTCAAAATGTTTTCTGATTCTTTAGCTTTCAAACGATACCAAGATGTAGTCAATATTCGAAATATTTTTGGAGTTATAAGGGCTTTTCTTAAGTTACTTTCACTAAAAACTCTAGTTTCAATTTCTAAACCAGATGCAAACAAACCAATTTTCTTAAATTTTACTTGAAATTTTATGTTTTTTAAAATATATTTTATTTTATTCATCCTGTTTAGCAACAATATTTAACTGTAAATTTAAATGTATTTCAGGAGTTTTGTTTACTTTTCAAAAATTTATTTACTTGTACTTTTTGCTTGGTCTTGTGTTTTTTTTTCGCTGTTTTTGCGATTCATATTTGCTCTATTAATTATCACAGTTCTTCAAATAACATGAAGACCATGGGTGTAGGAAGAATTTTTCAGCGGTCAGTGGAGCCAAGGGGACTAGAGGATAGAGAGTTTTATAGAGATGGTGACAGCAAAAGCTACACTGCAGTGTGTGACCTGGATCCATATAGTGGTAAAAACATTAAAAAGAAAGAAGGCATTGGGCATTACTAAAAGAGGCTTGGAACTATCTTAAGAAAATTAAAAAATCAGTCAAAGGGATAGGAGGAAAGGAAAACTGACAGATTCTAAGATAAATACAATGCAAAATTATTTCTTTTTGCTAAAACACTGGCTCTGTAAAGGCAATGTCAGATGCAATTCGGAGCACATTTTACCACCTTAGTGCTCAGGATGCTCATCCTCTGCATACTGAATGTCCCAAAGGTAGTGACAGCTGGTGCTCATATCAACGTGCCACCGCTCATGGGAAGCCGAAATCCTATAAGCATACAGGAGGATTGGCGATGGAGATACTAAAACACATCAAACCAATTTATACGGGATTAACTTCTGCAGAAATGCTCCGTGGCAAAACGCAAAACGCCAACGGCTGTCTCCATTCATTCAGTTGGAAACGATGCTAAGAAACTAAATTTTCGGGTGACGATGCTCTGAAACTTTCAGCTTTAGATGCAGTCCTTCACTTCAACAGTGGATACAAACCAGAATGGGAAATTATGAAGTGGATGGGTATTAATTCTGGATGTTTCATGGTGCAAAGCATAGAAAATAGAAACAAATGAAGAATATCTGAAAGTTTGCGACAATCGACGCCACTGCAGAAACAGAGAAGAAAATGTTTAAGTGGCATGAAAAAAAGAATGGAAAACAAAATGATTGAAAAAGAAGGAATGAGCTTCTCTTCAGAAAGTTTTAATGCTTTAAGTAGTAATTTTTGGCATTTTTTTAAAAAATAGATCATGATGAAAACATACTTTCACAACTTTAAACTCATTTTCTGAAGAATGATATTTTCCCAATATGTTGCTTCCTTAATTCATTCAAAATTCAGAAATTCCATAATTCATTCAAACAATCATAACTCAAACAGAATTTGACAATATATAATTATTTATATATCAAAATACTCTGTATGAAACAATGGATAGTATGAGTCTCAATCAAATTCATATTTATAGAAATAAATTTTTATAGCCTTTTAATTGTCAAAATTAATGTAAAAATCTCAATTTTTCTATTCATCGTTGATGAAAAATTGTTTTAAAAAACTAAGCATTTTTATAACTTGATTGAAGCTCATAGCATGAAGACTAATATTAGGCATAATTTCCAACTAGAATTGTATGTCTCCACAAATTAGAATGTAAGATATCATATTAAAAAATATGTTGCTTAACTCATCAAATATTATTTAATTAATAATTAGAGTAATATGTTTTTTTGCTACTGAAATGAGTTTAAACATATATTAATGAACAACTGGGAAAAAATTCGATTTTTACAGTTAAAAAAATTACAAGTGTGTACGTACACCTTAATGGTACCTGAAATCATTTCCTAGGGAGTTTATTTTAACACTAGAAAAATCAAATGACGCAACGGCGATAACACACACATGAATAGTTAAAATGAAACGCACTTCCAAATTAGGAAAATAAATAACAAATTTGCCATCATTGTTCTACAACTGAATTTTCAAATCAGCGCAACATAAATTCAACCCATTATCTCTTACTCTTATAAATTACTTCTAGAAATTGTATTTTAACCATGAAAAATTATGTTTTTAAAACCTAAGCAGTTTATTTAATCCTTTTTGAAGAAATTCCAAATTTTTCCTTTTTCACTCAGCTAACTTGAAGCATTCCGAGACGTCCTCTCAAGTTCGTCATTAATTCCAAACTGTGCTCTTCAGGCCTCTTCACCGAATCGGAATCCTTCATTCCGAACTGACACCGTCCATTCGACGAACGACCGTCGTCGGCTGCCGGCACTTGGACGACGCGATCGAACGAGCCGTGATTTGAGGACGGTTTTTCCATGAGCCATTGCGGAGGAAGGAAGGATGTCTCCTTGATCAAAAGTCGGGTCGAAAGGAAGCGCGTCTTCTTCGGGAGATGACTCTCGTCGAAGAGCGCGTTTCAAGGATCCGTCTGATGCCTGCGCCGCTGTTCATAATCATCCCAGTAAACTGTTCCCAGAAGAGCGGCTCTCACACCCAAATAAGAATGAATCTGCTCATTTTCAGACAATGCGTTCACCGCGCTTTGGAAGATAGAGGAAAAGATTTATTTCTCACGTAAAAGGGAAGTTCTTTTGCGAAATTTTTACATAGGAGACATGAATTTATTATTACTTAAGAAATTAATAATTTAATAATAAATAAATAAGCAATGTAATGTTTGTAAATAGAAAAATGATGAAAAATATATTCGAATAGAATACATAATCACAGAAATGGATTGGAACTTATAGATTGTTTATTGATGCACAAAAAATGAAACGAAAATTGCATAATTGTAAAAAATGATGCAATGTATTTCATAATTTAATAACATTCTGAAATTTAAAGAATTGATCAAAGCAAAGAGGGAATCATGCGTAACTCATGATCATGTGTTAAAATAGATGTTTTAAGGTCTTAAACAAAATTACAATGAACATAAATTTTTGAAAAATAAATATTGACGCATGTAGTGATCCTTAAAATTCGACAACACTTTCTGATTTGATTCCATGAATTAAATGTAATCAATATCATCTTGGGAAAACATAAAAGTCATCACCACAGTTCAGAAGTAAAGAAGTCAAGGATCTTCTTCGGACTTTTTGATGTAATTTTAGGGTAGTTTCGATCGATCCATCTATAAACGAGGAAAATCGGTGAAATCCTTCTAAGCCATCTAACTTGAAATCAAACAGAAAAAAAATAACGTGTACTTATATGAAAGTATCAATGCTGAATTCACTGATACAAGTGGCAAATTAAGACTTGTTGCTATAAATAACTTAAAAAAACCAAGAGGATCGACAAAAACGTTCTCAACTAGTCAAATGACAGAACGACCACACGAATTAATTCATCATGCTGCCGTATAATGAATTAATAATAAAATCACAGAAATTCAAATAAGTGGTAATGTAAATATAGTAATGCAATAATTAAAGAGGCTTACGAAAACTTAGCCGATTGCTTGCACTCTCAATTTTTACATAGCTTTCAAAATGTGTAACAAATCGTTGGTGTAATATTGAATTACTGTCTACTTTCCGATCGGTGCAACTAATTTTATTAACTTATTTTTCTCCATCATATATATTTATCCGACGTATAGGATTCGTTCGTTAGATTAGCTTTGTGTTATCAGTTTTATCTGCGAATTATTGGGAGGATACAAGTCATAAATGTTGATAGAGATTGCACGATGAGACAACACCTCTACAGAAGATGTGCACAACTCGAATTATTTTGCAGAAGTTCCTGAAAAAACCCAGTTCAAAGGATAGCAATTAACATAATTTATTCACAAACAACACTTACCTACATACACTGAACTGAACTCGAGTATAAACAGTGAAGGATATAGTGATAAAGACTGCTATCCCATAGGGATGAAAGAGCTACAGTTAGTGGATAGCAAAATTCTTGTGGGCTTGTATAAAAATGCTTAGATGTTTTTTGCTTGTGAGAGCTTGGGACAAAAGAAAGGTTTCTGTAAACTGTATATTTTGAACATCTTAACAAGATGTAAGAAATGTCATTGTCTTGCACAAAGGGTATTATTCTGTATTATTTTAATTTGATGCACAAGGGGTTGTTTGAGAGATTTAAAATGTGAATAAGAATTGTAGTAATGATTATTTTACAAATCACCCGCTTAAATAAGTTTACCCTGAACGCTTTACTTCTTTCCCTGCATTCCTTATACATCTCTTTCTCACACTCTCGTCATTGCGACGTACTAACGGTGTCATCCGGTGGCTTCCTGCAAGTTGCATACGATCTTTGAAGATGTGTGCAGTCATTTTTACGAGTGATATATGCATTTTAGAGTTTTATTTCCACATGACTCCGAATTATTCTTAATTTATGGCAATGTGTGCATTTCACATTATGCAAAAATGTAAACTAAATACTGCTACCGTGCATCACACATTTCCATTAAATTAAGAAAGTATTCATGAATTTTTAGTTAAAGTAAATTTTCTATCACTAACAACTTAACCTGAACATCTAAATGCAGTCTCTGCTTGAAGGTGCGAAGAATAGAAGATTATTAATTATTTTCAAACCAGATGAGAGTACTACATCGATAATAATTAACTAAAAACACTTCCAAAAACAGGAAAAATGTATGAACTAAACTAATAACTAAACTCTAAAACAGTAGAGTTTAGTTATCCTAAAACTCTACTGTTTTAGGATAACTAAAACAGTAGAGTGTTTCTATCATTCAATTATAAAATTTAAAAATTCTAATGGGGCTATCACTCATTCTAATTCGGAACGTTCATTTTCCGGGATTCCCTTCACTAGACACTTTATAAACATTTATCTGCTTCCGGAATGCGCCTTTTACACATCTAAATGAGCATTAATTGGTCTATTTTCGCCAAATCCCGTTTCACGCCATCAGAAGGCTCCATTTCTCATGCAAAAGGCAGGTTCTTTTCGAAAGATCAAAGTCCGTGCACCCATTCGGGTTCCGGGATGAGAGAATAATAACATGCAAGTTTTTATCGTTTTCTCTACGAAGAGGGTGCAATGATTTCGCCAATGGAAAAGGCGGCGATGTTATTTTCCTAAATCACCTTAGATAATAAGCCCCCTTTTCTCAGCGGTATTAAGCAGAAAAAATAGTCACTGCCATAAAGAACAAAAACAACAGAGAGTAGGCACGGGCAAGAATATTTTGAGAATAAATGGCCTTTTATTCTAGTAGTTCTCAGGTTATCGTTGCTCAGTAGATATCCTGCCTTGGCTTCTTGGAGTTTCTTCGCTCAGTTGCTCTCCAGTTTATGGTTGTTTATAGGGATGTATCATACCATTTGAGAATATTTTTATAGTTCAATATATAAGTTTATGTTGATTTATTTGAATAATGTGTTCTCTTATATCCCTTAAGAGTTGCGAGGGATACTTCTGGAAAAGCAATGAAAAGTTTTGAAAGAAAATTTGTTTCCCCGTCGGCTCCTGTGCCCTGCACAATTTAATCTTTTCTTTCAATGTGGCACGGATTTTGTACTGGAAGGATTTTGTGCTCTATATGCAGGTTGTTGCCTTGCTAAAAGTTCAGAAATTAATATCCTGTTGCACCACATCAGCACACATGTAAATATTAATTAAAAAAATAACGTGTCAAACCTCGAGGTTTTTCAACTTGAATATGATTCTTGCCTAATTTTTTATCGTCTGTCGCTTTGCTAAACACTTAAGAGCTTTCAGTGTTTCTTTTTCTTTTTCTTTCAGTGTTTGTGTTTTGTCACGATTCTCTTCTCATACAGTGGCACTGGATCTTCCCGTTTAACTTTAAGGGGAGTTTTCCTTTTCAAACTCGTAACTTATCCCCAGTTCACTCGCCACTTATTTGCCTGATGGGAGTAAGTTTTTATATTTACAAACGTAGAAAAGAGTGAATGTTAATATATTTGTATTCAATATTCTATTAAATAAATAGTTATATGCTGAAATTAAATCTTAGGATCACATTTCGCGAATCCAGCTAGTTTTGTATAACCGTACAAAAATTCATAAAAATTCTTTTTTATACAGTTTTATTTAATCTAGTGTGGCAAAATCAGAGAATAATCGTTGTTTTGGAAAAATTAAAGTCAAGATCATTAAGACCTATGCATGAAAGTTTTATATATTTATTGCATATTGCTTTAAATTTCAATTTTATTTAGTTAACAATTTATAGAAAACATTACTAATTTTGTATATAGTCTTAATTTTTAAGATGAAGATTCTTATTTTAATGAATTATAAAACACTTTTTATGCTTTTATACTGAAATTTTGTTTTTTTACTAATACAGAACATTAAGTATTTACTTCTGAACAAAACTGAGATTTGTTTAAAAAATGAAATTATATTTTTCTTTAATTTCAATATACATTTTTGATTCATCTGATTGCAGACAAAATGAAAACAATTTAAAAATTGAATTTTCCTATCTTAATTATTGCTTAAGAGTATACAAAAATTTATGTTAGTAACTCAATTAATACTAAAAGTTTAATTATAGTCAATTAAGCCAAATCTGAAAAGTTTGTGATAGTTAAAATAAAAATTTAAAAAAAAACATTTTATGAAACCAATACCCTTGTCAAAAATAAAAAGATTCGTATTACCTGTCACACAATAATTAATCACTAAGGGTATAGAATGTACATTTCAAATTATTTAAAGAACCTCTGTATTTCATATTATTTATTTTCTAAATTAGCTTTTTCTCCTTTTGAACAAATCAAAATACATAATGTTCCCATGAAAATTCTCCTAGAAAATCATTTCTTGAAGCTGGTTACTGCCAAACAGACAGTTGGTTCGAAGGAAGCTCATTTTTCATCCGAAGCAGTTTGGGCGACAATCACTTGGATTAATTGGTAAAATTTCGACAAACAGGTGCTTGTAATCGAATTATGTGAAACTCCATGCCATCGAATATTTTTAAAAAAATTACTTTTCCGCGCTATTTTAATAATTTAATTTTTGCAAGGGACAAATGGTTACTTTTATAAGCTGGAATTCTTTCATGTTTGGTGAATGTCTGTTGACAATTGGATAATTTGGGATCAATTAACTCATTTTTTTTCCAACATCAAATTATTTTATACTTATTTGATTATCCATGATAACGCATTTGGTGTAGCTTGAAGTAAATTTGGTGTAAGTTTATAGGGAATACGAAAATAAATCCGTATTGAAACAATTTCATTATCTGAATAATTATATGTAAGCAGTATGTCACAAAATTATTTTAAAAATGCAAAAATACTAATCAATGTAAAAAAAATTGAAATTATATTGAAAAAGAAATATGTAAAGTGAGTAAATAAATAAGAATAAATATTAAAAAATCATGTTTTCGCATATTATTCTTAAATTTTAAAAAATATATTTGTTGGGTAACATGCAAGTAACTGCAAAAAAATGAAATTTATTTAATTCAGAACTACATCATCATGTATAATTTTTTATTGTAAACTGATATGTAAATTAAACATTTGTTATTTTCTAAAGCAATTTTCAGTACTTCATTATATTTTGTAAAGTTCTATCACTTTGATATATTCAATAAATAATCAATTTTATTTTAATGCCAAATGGAAATTTAAAGATAAATGAATATCACGGTTGAAAGAGGAATAAGACCAAACGAAATGCCTAAAAGCTTCCAATATTTATTATTCTGTATAAAATATACAGCAAGAACTCTACAGCAAAGAAAATCAGCGCAAAATATCAACACTTATTCAATCGATAGGTTTATAAACCTTAAAAGTTTTTTTGTATAACGGTGCGTTAAATTTACTTAATATTTTTGATGGAGTAAGTCAAGAACACGAAAGATATAAATTGAAAACATTCCTGTTTTATTTATCTTATTAAAATAATGGATTAAAATGAGTGAAAGATTTCCTCATATAAATGGGTTAAAAATCATTTAATGCGGATTGTTTGCGGAGATAACAAAAGGGTTTTGACTCCGTTTCTACCATTTTACACAACTATTCTTAAGTTTTTGAGGGCATTCTTAGATTTCTTTCGGTCAGGCACTGACCAAGATTACCGGAGGTGAAATTTATTATCCTGGGAGTGAAGGTTTTTCGCTCCTTTTCCATGTGGTACTGAGTAGCTTCCGTTCGAAGAATTAGGAGATGTGGTCATAAAAGGTCCTCATGCAATATCGTAATGGCTGTCATTTGAATGAGCTCAAACGCAAAGTGGGGGGGGGGATGTTTTGCAATTGAAACTAAAACTATATATATATATATATATATATATATATATATATATATATATATATGAGAGTAGGCTCAGAAACGTGTTGAAATCACTGTTTTAAAAAACAGAAATCCCCCATTCTCGAACATGTCTAACAGGCGTAAGTATAAAAATAAGTATTTGGAGTGAAAAAAATTTTGCTTGAAAACTTTATCACGAAAATTACTGATATATGGTAGTAAATGAATAAAAAAAGATTAAATGACCAGACTTTCTCTTTGTCAATCTGGTATGCATCACGATATAAAATCAAATAAAAGATTTATTTTCGACACAAGTAACTTTAAAGAAAATTAAGATATAGTTTGAAAGAAAAGTTTATAAATTAAATTTTGCTAAAACTTATAAATAAATAAATAAATAAAAGGAAACCTGGAAAACTTTATCCTATCGAAATAAATATATATTTTTAATATATTACATCTTTATAAAAAGAAAATTCGACATTGACATTTTGTCCTGACCCACATCATGTGGTAAGCTAAAGTACATTACAAAAATGAAAAAGAGTAATCGACTTTATTTTTATTCAAAATATTTGCTATAAGGCCTATTTAGAAAATTACATTTTGGTTTATGTAAGTTATTTAAGTTATAAATAAAATTTCGGGAAACTTATTTCGAAATCAGAACAAATATGTAATTCTTTTAAATCTGAACAGTCAAAGCTTAGAATTCCCGTCTGAATAAAGTTTTGTTGGACTTGCTAAGCAAAATTGTATTCAGAAATTCTGAAAAGTTTTTTAATAATACAGCGCTTTAATTTTCCACTTACAGCTAAGTGAACCTGTTAGGTTCTCTAGCCAACTTCATACAAAACCAATTTCTAAATTTAATTTCAACTTTTTGTGCATTATCTTTGCGTAGAAAACTGTTTTTTTATGGAAGTCATATCGAAGAAGTTCAACTGACCTTGAATTTCTGCAGGGAATCAAGTCCAAACTTAATAGTGTTTTCAATAAACGAAACACTGTGTTTAAGCGTCTCGTTAATAAGAAATCTCAAGAATTCCTTCTACACAGAGCAGATCTGTCTCGGGAAACATTTAAAATATCGTTTCGGTACCCTTCTGCGTGGAATTGGGCTTTGAATGGAAGCATCGCTCGGAGTTCTGCTCGTAATGCCACCAATAACATTTTTGCAGTCGCTGCGCTGTTTGAAATCCTGTTTGATGAAATAGTATTTTATAACATAAGGCATAATGAATAAAGAAAAAATATTAAAAATATTTAGTAACAATAAAATTTTTATTACATATTTTATTATCATCTGGGAACATGTTTTTATTTTCGTTAGGGGTTTTTGAAGGCAACGAATAACTCCAGCTCGAAGTAGCCAAAGCAATGAGTACAAATGGCAAACTTCATCAGTATAATTTAATCACATAGGCCTGCATTTTACCTTACCATTGCATTATTAACGTATATGCTTCTTTGATAGCAATTACGTTTTTAAAAGATTAAGGAATTAAATTAATTAAGACAAATAATGATTTAAAAAATAAAAATGTTCTCGCATGATAACGTGAAATTTGCTATCATTTATTCCCTTTTTCTTTTTTTCCCCTTTCTTTTTTTAAATTTTATTTTGCTTTATTTTTTGTTTCATGATTTCAGGTATTTTTTTATAGCTTGTGCTTGTATTTTGATTTCAAATATGAAAAAAAAGTCTTTTCATTGTATTTTAATACGTAATTTTTAAAGAGCAATTTGTTCTTCGAAAGAAATAATATGAAAAAAATTATTAACATTTGTTTTCGCATATGAAATCCTTCGAGGATAAGAACGAGTTGATATCATAGCCTTGGCAAGAGAAAAGATTGCAAATATCAATGAATGTGAGGTTTGAAAAAATGATTGAATCTCCTCTTGTCTGTAAAAGTATTTAGTGTCTTGCCACGTTAAAAAAAAACTTTTGTTTCTTGTACATAATTGATTACAGAGCCATGCAGACAACACCGCTGGGAAAGAAAAACTGATCAAGCAAAAGAATGCATATCAATTGGTGAAGTAAACATACTGTTCTTGTACACGTAACCGACGAGGTAGGATCATGTTGTATTCGCTTTATATAAAATTAGAGGGGTGAAATTTCTTCACCAAGACAGAAGACGTTGGAAAACAACCTAAAACTGGAATTTCTTGTGGTGTTAACCCACACCACTTCTAAGCGAACTTTATTTTGTTAATTCCATGAAAAAAATATAGCGAGAACGTTCGAAGGCATCTGTTCCTCTTGTTTAAGACATTTTGAGTAACTACAATGCTGAAAATTATTATTTTGATTTAGTTAACAAAAGACATAACAGAGAGTTTAAAACATGAGGATAATCAATACACAGAAATTTTTAAAAAAATATTTTTTTTGGTAAAATTGGCAGCGAAATTGAAATTTTTTGAAAGATAGAAGGTAAAAGAATTTATCAGGGCATAAAGGCAAAGCAAAGAGGAATGGAAATGATGACAAATTACTATCAGAAACTGTAGTGCAGTTTTTATTAACAAAGTGCAATGCCAAACAAAAGAAACTTTCTTGATGGAATAAATTCTGTATTCCTTTTTTTTAAATTCTGTACATCTCTATGATTTTTGCTTCTTTTTTCCACAGAAATTATTTTACATAATTGCTGATAGCTTTAAAGTCATTTTGAATTTAAATAAAACTAGATTTAAATGTAATCTTATAATTTCCACAATATCACCATCCAATACTTCAAACAAGAGGTGATGTGCTAAAATTTAATTGGAATTTTTTCCCACACATTAAGTGCGCAGGTGCTCAGTGGAAAAACTCTCAATCCTTGAAACGTCTTTTTCACTGTCAATTAGAATGAGTGAGAAATTGCTCTTCGGATTTGTAAGATAGATCTAATTTCTGGTTATAAAGTAATATATCGCCTGAATAACAGAAATATATATTCGATTTAATTATTAATTTTTGAGGCTTGTAGGACTAATATCCAAGTTTTGAAATTCTACAGTCAGTCTGTTCAAACAAAGGAATAAATTAAAGTTAACATCACATTTATTGGAATTAAACGGAATCTTTTTATTGAAGAGGAGGAAGTGATTTCTGTAAATTGATTTGTAATTATTTTAGTTTCGCTCTAATATGCTTTGAAATTAAGTTTGAAACATTCCCCCTCAAATGGTCTTGTAGAGTCTTCAAAGTGAAAAAAAATAATAAATGATTTAGGTTGCATAAGTAAATTAGAGGACTAAAAATTTTTATTCTCCGCCAGCAAAGTAAAATATCTTCTTTAGCGATGAGCCGAACAGATTGCCTTGTAATAATCGCAGCGCGGTCGCGTTTTTTTTTTAAAATTTACTTTTAAAGTTAGAGCACGGAAAGACCTGCGAATAATTAACTATCACGCGAAGAACAGGCTAAAGTTAGTTTCATCCTCTTCTGCTGAGAACAAAAAAGATGCCAATACGAAACTCCCACACGGCCTATGAAACGATATTTCTGCCGTATGATGAATTCCGTTTCTATGATTTTTAGAAGTAGATATGATCATACCCGGAGTATTTGAAATTTAAATGATACAATGAAGACTATTTTAATCAAAATGTCTTATCTATTGATGGAAGGAATTACAATCGTTACTCATCCATATACGAATTAAAAAGCATTAAAACTATCCAGTTTATTCAGTTGAAGTATACAGTAAAGTATTGTGCTCATAAAAATTTCAGAAAAAAAAATAGGAATTAGTTCTAAGTAAAAATTGAATCAGCTACTACTTCATAAATTCATGTTTTAGCATCATAAATAATTATAATGAACTTTTACTCTAAAAAATTTAGAAAACAGCTCATGAATTTAAATAAATAGGCCCTTTTAGATTTTGAAATAATGATAAAAGAAGGAAAATAAAGCGATACTCTTATTATAATTCTTGAATGAAGAGAATGATATGTTTCCACATCCAGCTATTAAATCTAAAAGTAATAAAGAAATTAGCTTTTCAAATTATATTCTACAAAAGAAATTTTATGCAATGCTTTAAATTTAACATCAACTATTTAAACTTTAATCGATATATCCCCCTTCAGTTCATACGCAAAACTCCTGAGAATAACAGCTTGGATTTATCGTTTTTTTTGCACAACTGTAAATCGGGACAACATTTAACTTCCGAATTAACAACCGAGGATGAACTGAATAAGAAAAGAAACTATTGGATTTCAGTTGTACAAAAACAATGTTTTTCTGTTGAAATTAATGCACGTGAGAATAATCGTTCTTTACCTAAATTCTCAAAAATTTCTCGTTTTCCCCCATTTCTAAAATATAACATTTTACGACTTGGTGGCAGGCTACAATTCGCACGGATATCATTTGAGCAAAAACATCCAATACTACTTGGAGGATTTCATTACTTTGTACACTTTTTGATTAGACTCGCACACATTCGTCTACATCACTTGGGTGTTCGTATAGTTCTTTCAGAATTTTGGATACTTCGAGGTCGCCAAGCCATCAAGCGAGTGATTAAAACTTGCCTACCCTGCAAACTGTCTCCTGCAATACGTTCTAATGAGATAGAGGCCCCTATTCCAGCTGACAGACTTACTACTTGTATACCTTTCGATACCACAAGGATAGACTTTGCAGGCCCAGTTTATATTAAGACCTTTAAGCCTTCAAATACAGCTTACATCACGCTATTTACATGTTCTACTACTAGAGCCTTGCATATCGAACTTGTTTCTAACCTTTCTGTAGACAAGTTGCTTTTGGCCTTATTTGTCAGTAGAAGAGGACTTTCCCATACTATATATAGTGACAACGCCACCACCTTCCATGCTGCTAACCAAGAATTCATTTTTCTTTGGAATACACTGACTTCAGAGGAAGTGCAGCAATTCTATGCTCACAATGGTATAAAGTGGAAGTTGATTGCCCCACAAACAACTTGGTGGGGAGGGTGGTGGGAGCGACTGACAGGTCTAACCAAACGATGTCTTAGAAGATCCCTTGGTCGCTCATTACTAGATGAAGAAGCCTTGACTACAGTATTAGTGGGAATAGAAGCTTCTCTCAGCAGCGGACCTTTGATTTATGAAAGTGGTGAGAATGACACCGAGGAAGCAATGACCCCAGCTCATTTCCTAAATGGTCGAAAGTTAACAACTGCCCCATGCGTACCTGAGCCCAAAAATAACAAGCTCACAAATATTTACAAGCAAAAGCAAGACTTACTCTATACATTTTGGAAAAGATGGTCCAAAGAACATCTTTTGGAGTTACGTACATACCATCAAGTACGAAATGTAAAGCAATCACCTCGGATACGAGTAGGAGACTTGGTACTATTACAAGAAGATATACGACCACGACATATGTGGCAAAAGGCTCTCGTGGTGAAACTAATCGATGGTCGGGACGGAAGAATTCGTACCTGCATCCTTCGTGCCAAAGGAAAGGAGATTACCCGTCAATCCAACTGGTCATAACCTCTGGAGGTTGACCAGGGTGAGGAGGATGCTGCGGCAAGCAAGCCAGCAGACAATTTAGAATATTTCGCTTTCGCCTGAGTGGCATCACCCGTTTTGTTGTTATTCTAAAATTACTTATATACTTGTAACGCCTACTTAGATGGAAGAATAAAATTATATTTTACTAACGTCATCTCCCAAGATTTAATAAACACGATGGAATTTGGAATGGTTCCGTGAAATAATTAGAAGATTAATTAATTTATTTCTGAAGCAATCAAAAGTATCTACACCATAATATTAATTAGATAGATAAGTCTAAAATTATAACATTAGTATTTGGTGCCATCAATATAATAGTTTTAAAATATACATTGGTAAAATAACACTATGATAATTTAAAACATTTATTGGCAAAATATCATTATGGCAGTTTAAAGTATTCATTGGGAAAATAACATTATGATAATTTAAAATATTCATTGTCAACAATAAATTTAATGAAAAATGACTCTTTAATTATTTTGTCTTAGCTCTAAAAATCTAAAGAAGATTTCTCATTTATTTTAAAGATAAATTCTTTTTCGCTGGGGGACAATGAACTAAGATTTCCCTTTGAAGAAATAAGTACTCTCTTTACAGGAATAATTCTTATTATCATCATGAATCCTTAAAGTTATTGAAAAATTAAAACGGACTGCAAATCACTTAATTGTTGGGAGGAGAGTTTCAAACAGCGCCCAATAATGAAAAAGAGAATCAAGTCCATATGAAGAATAAAGTTTAAGAGAGATAAGAAAAGTATTTGAAAATGTACCATCATTATAGATTAATTCGATATTTCAATATCAAATTTCGTTTTCTCGTTATATTTCGGAACTAACAATCAGAAAATTTCTTACTTAAACAAATCAAGAATTCTATCGAAGTATTTTTTTTTTTGCTGTTGTTTGCTCGTGAAGTTTTTTCCTTGAAACGAACCCCCCCCCCCCTGAATTTACGAAGACAGAATAAAATTGCATTTCTTCAGCTATTTTCAAAGAAATGAAAAAAAAGAGAGCGTAACGAGGAGTAAATCTTTGGTGATATCCATGAGTCCAAGAGAAATTTCTTCAGGTTGTTAAGGCGAATAGACATTTCAAGCAACTAAAAATTCCTCTCAGACATCTGGGAGATGCATTTTCACTTTTATTTCTCTAAATGTAGGTATTCCGTGCATCGATAGACTGGAAATTTCAACTTAACAAGGTCTTAGAAATTGTATAGTAAATGTAACTTACATTGAAAAAAAGGAAAAAAAGCGAACCAGAAATCCTGAGAATACAGCTAAAAAACATGAAATAGATGTGCATGGGTTTCTTAGTTATTTGCATTTGAATAGAATAAGCTAGCTTAAGAATAATACAATGTCAAATAATAAAAATATTGTGAATTCATATATTGACCTTTTCATTAGGTACGCGGTTAAAGTTTGCAAGAATATATTTTACTTTCCTCAATCTCGCTTTTCTATGAAATATTCGAAAACATTTATTTATAACAAAAGAGACAATAGATTGTTTTTAGCAATCCTGATTGAAAAAATATTAACATGCATTAATTTGTATAAAATATAATATAAAGAAAAATATTTTGATATAAATGCAAACAGTTTTAAGCATATAAAAGATTATTGACTGTTTAGAAGCAATTTGTACTAATTTAATATTTTATAAAAGAGTTGCACTGAATCACATAATATTTCTTCAACAAAAAAGCACACGTGTGCGTTTGAACACATGAAACGCACCATCAGGCACATGCAAAAAGAATTCAACAAAGCATTCTAAATAAAGGGTTTTTATATTATAGAAAGTAAAAAAGTGGGAATTTCTAGTGTGCAGCAAAAAAAAAAAAAATCTTACGTGTCTCGGTGTAAAAACAGAATTTCATTCGAAACATTTTGAAAGAATCGCATTTTCTACTTTAAGGAAAAAATGGATTTTCAAATATGCCAAAATAGGAAATTATCTTTTTATTGTTATATCATCAAAATATAAGCTATGATATTATTTATATTTTATTTGGATATAAGCTTACATTCAAATAAAATATAAATAAAAACAAAATGAGTATTGGAAGGACTTAGAGGTATAAGAATATTTTTTTAGTATAATTAAAACTATATTCTAATTAGAACACAATTTTACAATGTTTCAGGTATCTTAATTTTTGTGGAAACTACATAAAATTGATAATGAGGATTTCAGCTGAACATTGCAATTAAACTACAAATGTATTTTATGTTTTGAGTAACTTTTAATATTTATTTATTGATTTCACTTTTAAATATTTATTATTTCAAATATTTAGAAGTGAATTTTAGTTCAGCAAAGTTCCAAAATCTTTTGAAAACTCAGTACGCGTGCATCAATAGGTTTCCAGTGAATTCACTTTTGACTGTAATTACAAAATCACACCTGGTTTCTTTATTAAATAAATTTATGTAGAATAATAAAAAAACACTATAGAAAAATAAATAAATTGAGTCCCCAAGATTATATTCAGATTTTAAAAGTTGTATAATTGTTTATTTTTTTTTAAATAAGAGATTTTGTTTTAAAGACAATACCTATGCTTAAAACATATCATGATTTTAAGCAAACAATCCCCAAAAGTGTCTAAAAGAATCTACAATTGGTTTTAAAAAAATGTTTTTTCATATTTTTTAGAGCAGGATGCAAGATTCGGGGTCACTTAAATCGTAGCAAACAATATGGCGCATAAATAGTAACAACCTCCTTATAACGACATCCTCGTGATTCTTGGATTCGAATAGCTTTGAAGGACATTATCATCTTAAAGAAGTTTGATATACTAAAAAGGTATATAACATTACAGAAAAAATTATGTTTATACGCATTTCAATAAAAAAATTAACATTATAATCATAGAAGTCGTGGATAAAATGGCAACTTTAATGATTATATGGTTGTTTTTTTTTCAATATTTTTTAATCATAACATACGATGTTAGACAGTTGCACTATTTGTAAGTCATAGTCAAAGTAAAGATGAAATAATAAAATATGAAATTTGATAATTATCTGAAAACTTTATTGAGAGTTTTTCAAGGAATTTTAAGAATTTATTTCCACATAAAGCGAAAATGTATTCACGCAGAAAAATCCAAATGGCGATATATTCAACTATTGCTTTAAGGTATATTATAATTGTTACTACTGTACATTGCCAAGCATATATATACATGCAAAAATGCGTACAACTTCAGAAATACGGAAATCAAAGTAATTACAGGAAGAAATTTCGGTTTGCTTGAAAATGAGTAAAGATATATCGGATTTTTCCACGCATGTGAAAGAGTTATTCCAAAAGTAACTGAAAGAGGGCGACTCCCTGCCGAACCGAGACATTTTCTGCAAAATTAGCCTGACAATGAAGCAGATGAGAGGGATTCATCATTCGATCCCGGCGTCACACCGCTGCCATTGAACTGCGCGCTGGTGGTCGAAGATTTCCCACCAGAACTATGCATTCACAGCTGTTTTATTGTGACATTTTGCAGGGAAGGACCGAAGGAGCAGGAGCGGCCCGTGTTCTTGATCGGGATATAGAATTGGGCGCGATGTTTTAAGGAAAAATCGAGTGTTCATCTACGAATTGCTACGCCATCTATGAGCTTAGACCACGTGCATGGAATGAAAATTTGTTTGAATCAGCTGCCGAGTTTTCAAAGGTGAATAGCAGCATTCGCAAAGCAGGCAGAATTACGTGGATTCCGTAATCGCCGAATGAATGCATTCTACATGGAACCTTGAATCTCCATACGCACAAGGTGCAGAAGCTTCGCCAGTTATCACCGGCATATACAATAAATTAATAATTCTAATGTCGGCTGGCGCAAATGAAACGTCCTCAATGGTTGCTGAATGCAATAGGACCTTTTTCTCTTCACCGTGGCATCAATATTTTGCATTGAATAATGTTTCAATTACTTTCATTCGGAGGATAAATTTTTTTGAAGCACTACCCGATAAATATGAAGTCACCACAAAACGTCATTTTATGCTTTTGCAAAATTACGATCCTTCCGATTCATTTTGGAATTTATATTATATATCATTTTCTATCTGATAATTTTCGAGCAAACCGATACTTTTTTTATGAGCATTACCTTTGTTACTAAGAAATTTTGAAATGGCTGTGAATTTAAGATGCACTCTTCATATTTATGTTTCAATTACTTCCATCGAAAATTTAGTAAAACAGTTTAAACCGAATATGTTATTTTTACTGTAAAGTTCTGAATTATTTTAAATGACATTTTAAGGCTGTTAATAAATGAAAGCATTGCAAAAACATTAAAATCCAAATTCTTAGCATTTATGGATAGTCATAAATAGAAATAATTCTTTTCTTCTTGTTATTTAAAGACTGTAGTTTATTGAAGAAGTTTAAAATAACACTTAAATATTTAAGGGTATTTCATACAAATTCGAAAGAACATATTTTTGTTAAATGCTTCATATGAACGCAAATGTAATTCGAAAATATTGATTTCGACAAGTCAGCAAGCAAAAATTTTGCGAATTATACAAAAATTTAGGTTTTTAATTCACAAGTTTTCAGAAAAAATTCAATAAAAAATATGAAAGAACACAAGGTTTTCAAACTATTAAAAGAAAAGAATTTGCTCACTTATACTAAAAAACACAATAGCGATATAAAAAATATAAGATGCGCAAAACTAAAAATAGATTATTTTTTTAAAATTAATGCTTGGTTGTTTCATATTAAGTTAATAGCTGTGGATATAAAAAAATGCATTTGCATAGGAATGCAGTTTAAACTGAATTGAAATAATATTGCTTCTTTTGTACTTACATAAAATTTAAATGACACTTTTTGAATGCGTATAGATAGGCCTTCTGGTAAAATACCTTACTAGAATCGATCTATATTTGAAAACTAGTATCAATGTACAGTAAAAAATGTACAATCAATTTATATTTGATTCCACATTTCTTTTCTAATTTACGCTTAATTCTAAATTTTTCTCAAACTATTGTAGTAAAAATGCTTCAGTTGAAATACGTATATTTTATGGCTGAATGACTTACAACTGGACTTTATAATTAATATGAGTATTTATTATAGATGCATGACTGAGTGGAAAACTGGTTTTAACCAAAAAAAATATTTTTATTAATATAGTTTTTATTGACTCATTTAAGTAAAAAACAAATTTATACCTGTGATGTTTAGTACTGCCTTCTCTTGAGAACCATATTTGGGACAAAAGCTTCCAGGGTCCAAATTTTTTTATTTGATCAAAATATTAATATTCACGAAGTATTTTTCCGTATAGGTTATATAATTCAGTACATATTTTGTTTTATTGCAAATAATTTTGCTAAAATTTCTTAAACCTATTATAAAAATCCGTTTTCTTGTACTATATAAACTATTTTAATTACAATTAATTATATAAATTGTTATATTATATAAAACCAAATGTCTCATATTATATAAATTAACTTTATATTACAATTTCAAAAAACTTTACTGAACAATTTTAAACCCCCCCCCTCTAGAATTGTTTTCAAAAAATTAACGCGACAACAGTTTATGCACAACTAACTGCGCACGTCACCTGCTGGAGGAAGGGCAGGCGAACAGTCCCTGGATGAGGAATGGAATCCCAGATTTTCGATTTAAATCTTTCCATTCTGATCAAGAAAACAATATGCGGAAAAATATTTTTTACCATTACAATCCGATTTCGAGGGCGTCTAGGAGAACGACGTCAAATTAATATCTAAACGAATGCTTTGATCTCGTACCGGCTGTGAATTTCATCAACGATTTTAAAATATTAAAGTGCACTTTAGTAAGAATCTTACATATACTCAGGGTACTACAATATATTTTCTTTAAAAAATCCATTTTTTAAAAAGTGTTTTTGAGTGTGTGGTATTGTTTAGTTAATAGGACACATTAAGATTAAAAGTAAACTCCTTGAAAATCTCCGGAAATATAAATTTGTAGTAAACCCTTATTAACCATACATAACATAATTTTTATTTTTATTGAAATATATAACCTTTGAAAAATATTGAAACTTGTATAAAAATTCCAGTTAATTGCTTTTATGATCCAGAAAAATAATGGCATGGCAACGAATTGAATTTCATTATTTTCACTAATGGAACTAAATGAAAAATGGTTTCCCACAAATTAATATTCTTTAAATTTCAATCTTTACCAATTAAATAATATAAATGTTAGAATTAGGTTTAATATCCATCTATTCTAATAAGATGGGATCCGAATTTAATAAAATGCAATTAAAAGGCATTGCAAATTGAAAAATACTTTATCACGCTAATGGAGACTTAAATTTTGTATTTTTTAATTGATGCATTCATATGAAAATAATTTGCTCTAAGTCCCTAGATTTTGAAGTCCAATTTGAATTAGAGGAAATTTGATCATAATACTTTCTAAGCTCTTATCTTATTCCAGAAAGAGGCATAAATTGTGGCCTCTTATCCTTCATAAGTTATATCATGGTATAGTTATAATGCAAAAATCGGCGACGAGTATTAGTTCTATCAGTGAATGTGCTCTCAAAAACTTATTGAAATATTAATAGATTATTGTGAACTTTAACAAATAAATTTGGATCTTTTTTATCTTTCTCCGGTGAAATGGTCACCTAAAACCTTTTCACATACTCTTCAATAAAGAAGAATTTATGTTTTTGAGCGTTTTTCCAAACCAATTGAAAGTAAAATTTGATACAAAAATATAATTTCATCCCAAAATCATATGCAAAATTCAATATTCATATTTAACTCAATGATTTTTTTTGATTTAGTGTTTGCCTGATTCGGATATTCTGAATCTACAGTTTTATTTGGATCACAATCTGAGAAGTCCTCATAATATAAATATTAAACCTGTGCACCAAATTTCATCCTCTTTAGATCTCTTGTAGTTATTGTGTTAATTTATGCTCGAAGGGACTGGCAATCAGACTTCTTATAAGCATGTTTTACTCCAAATATAGCAGAAATCTACAAATTTAGTGTAAAGACTCTATACCAAACTTCATCCATATAGCCCAAAAAACTGATATTTTCCAGAAGTGGGCTTTCGACATTGGAAAAGTCTAATATTTAAAGATTCGTCGAATTCTCGAATCAGGATTTTTCGATAATTGCAATAATTCATCTACAGTCCGTATGCGAGAAAGTTAAAAATGAATTTGAACACTTAAAGCAGCAGAAAAGTGCATAAATAATAAATAAAAGCAACCTTAAAGCGGAAGTTCAAGTTGTAATTTTATTCAACCATTTACACGATACAATTTATTTAATTAAAAACTCATGCGTTTGGATACCGCCCGATAGTTCGAAGCGCTTTGGCGGTTTCCCACCGTGGATTTCACTAAAAATGAACAATAGCATCAATCGTCAAAATCTCGGAATTTTTTTTTACACCGTTTTTCTTTTTTCTTCATATACGAGAAAAAAAAAGTCGCAATGTTTTCATGTCATTAAACGATTCTTTCATTAAATGGGATGAAACAAATATCTTGTTACTTCCTAGGTACTTTCTTTTCGTCTTCGTTTGCCAGCAGAAAATATTTAAATAGTTAGCCAATGTAGACATAGTTGGATTAGAATCACCCGGATGGCGGAATTTAATTTCATCAGGCGAAATGTACACCAAGACTTCTTCTGTAGGAGAAGAATTGTTGCATTTAAAGTTTTCTGCCTGAAGATGGTGTCTGAAAGAGCACATCAAGTTGAAATTTTATTCGAATTTCAATCGCATTCCCATACTCTCGCCTGCCCACTTTTCCAATAATCACAACCAATCTCTGACTCACGCCGATTAATTGCATTATTTATCGGACCCTATCTTCTTGATCTCATTCTCGGATTTATTAGGCAACTTTTCCAACTCAGGGAAACCGCAGAGCGCGCGAGGGGGCATTCTGCAAATTTATGGCACCCCGGAACTGATTCCGCCCGGAATGGCGCGCCATAATCTATTCCTCCCATATATTCAGCCTGCAATAAAACGTCTCGAGAAATTCGCATGACCCACATCTGACACCGAGCCCCTCACCTTTACTAATATTAATGGATATTATAAAAAATGGCGAGAAAAAAAGAAAGCTTCGGGTTGGAGGGAAGCCGCGGAGAGCGCAGAATGACGCATTCCAACACTTTCCAAAATCGTTTCTCCAGTGATATATCTTTATTTATAGAGAAGTTTTTGGTGGCTGAGTTTTTCTTTTGGATGACGCTATTGGAGAGGAAGGGCCTTTTTCCCTTCTTTACTTTTGTGGATTTTTAAGTTCTCTAACACAACGCATCTTTTTGTGGACATGACTTCTGTAGAGGTCTGCTGCGGGCGCACACTCGAACGGAGCGCGAAGGGTGGATGCGATATCCTCGCTCGAAACGAGAAATCTCACTCATGCCATCAATCTCAGGCTCTGAATGGATTTTTAGGCAGATACATTTTCTTCGTTGGCGTTGCGTATTTGTTAGCAATTTACCAAATACTATAGACATAAAGATGTTCTTGTACTTTGTCGATTTAAATTCTGTTGCTTTATTATTGTAAGTAAGTAATGAAATATACAAGCCCTGTTTTTATTTGCTCCAGTGAATTAGTTATTTTCAGCCTAAATCCCTAAATGTAGAAATTTTTTTAGGACAAATGGTCTTATTTAACCTGCATTTGACTCTGTCTTCCTTTCGAACGTGTTCGAGACAAGCATTTCGAACGGCAGTGCATTGCTCCGAATTCAATAGATCACTACATTACACTTGGATTCTATATCAAAGACGCAGAGTAGAGCTGAAATTAAAAAGCAACACATAATAAACGCTAAAGAAACCAGTCGTTTAACACAAAGGTGAAATTTTGTTTTTCAAAATAATTTTGAAAAGTGTAATATATCTAGTGCTAATATAATATATTCTTTGAATGCTACTTTGACAGTTTGGCCTGTTCTTAAGAATGAAAGAAGATGAAGTACAAAGGAAATATTATAATCATCCAAAAATTCGAAAGCAAGATTCTGAGGAATCTTCAAGTTTCAGATCTCCAAGAATCCGAAAAATACCTTCCCGTCATTATGTCCGCCAGCTTATGAGCGCATCACCTCTTGAACAAGGAGAGCGAAAGTCGGTACCTGGTATCGCAACCGAATTCGGATTTATATGAAATTTTAAACTTGATCCTTTCATATGAAGCCTGTTTGACTCGTCGTTAGAGCACAGATGAATCTGATAATTTAAAATGAGTAGAACTAGGTAGATAAAATTTTGAATACTGATTGAACAAAGCAAGATATAGATTTAAATCACATTCTGTTAAATGGTTTGATCATCTATTTCTTTGTAATTTAGAATGCAATCAAACGCAATAATTTATAACACACTGAACTTTATATTTTGGATATAACCGCACTTTTGGCTAAATTTTGGGTCAATCTGTTGAAAAAAGAAGCCCAAAATGCACATCCTTGCTCTAAATTCAGTACAAATGCCAATTTTGTGCGAGAATTCTATAAGGAGGGATGTGTCCAAGTTTCAGAACAATAACACCCAAATTGAAGATGAGAAAGGGAATCCTATATAGTATAATAAGCAATTTAAAATGGCATAGGATTATGCATAGTTAGAAAACTATAATTTTAATACTGTAAATTATCTCCACTATCATTAGCAGGTATATCTCGACGAAAAATATATTGAATTCTTTTCATCGAAAGCAGTTTTAATTTCCATGCATGCATGAAAATAAGCCTTTTCACAAAACTGCTTAAGAATCTGATTCTATTTCTAGTTATGTTAAAAATTAAGTAAGTGCAATATGACTTTATATTATTAAAAAAATTATTATTAATAATATATAGTAATGTTATTTTTTTAATATTACTATATATTATTAATATATATTATCAGAGCAATATTATTTACAATATTAATCAAAAGCAATTTTAAATCTATATTGAAAATTTCGAAACTTAAAAAAAATGTTACAAAAATATTTTTAATTGATTATAAATATTTTTGATGACTGTCAAAAACAAGTAGTATTGGCAACGGAAATTACAGGAATACAATTTCAAGAAAATTTAATAATTTTTTTCCTTGAATGTCCACCCAAAGATCTTTAATCTTTTCAAAATGAGGCAATTCTGTACTTTTATGCATTAAATAGGAAAATCCACGCCTCTAGTGCATCTTCACCGTTTGACGGGCGAGTTAATTACCCTTCTCTCCTACGTTAAGGCCCTTATCAATCACTTTTGATGGAACTCTGTGTGCTCAAGCAACGGCTAAAAGGAATAAATGTTTGAAAAATGTCCTTACACTTAAAAGATTTTCTCAAACAAGATGTTCAGATGTTATAAATATAAAGGGATATTGATTGCTTCAACAAGAGAGGGAAAATGTTTAATTTAAAACAGATTATTTTGAAAATTTTAGCAAACATTTTGATACAATTAAAAGATTGAAAAGAAACCTATGGGATAGAAACTTCATTGATCTTGGTATTTAAATGCAGGGCATCATTTTATTAATTTTTCTATACATAAATCATTAACTTCCTATATTCGTCAGAAGTATATGTAATCTAAAGAGAAATTAGCTGTTTCTAAATATGGTTACATAAGAAAACACATCTATGTAATTTTTTTCTGTAAAATGAATCGTCTATACAAAGTAAAGAAAACAAATTTTTTGATCCAGAAGACTAAGCATTCTCCTTTATTTCCTTCCTTCATTTATTTATTTCCTTAAAATATAATGATGTGATCGTAATCGAGCATGTTGTGTCTATATTATTGAAATCAAATTGTTGAAATTATTGAAATCGCCAATTTAAATTTGAAATCCAATTCCCACCGCGGAGAAATGAAAAAATGATGCCAATAAAATAGATTATAAAAAGTTGAGATAATGTGTGTAGAAAATTTAGTACATTCAGTTATTTCAAGACAGGAAAATGAAAATACAAATGCCAAAAGAAAAATTTTGAGGGGAAGAGTAAAAGAAGTTTGAGGCCTATTGGCAACATTGCTTTTTTCAAGTTATCGATATTTAATAGCTAATAAGATGATAGGGGTTGAGAGGAGAGCCACTGTAATTTCTATATTCGATATAAAATTCACTGTCACACCTACATACTGGTATCTGAATTACTCAGAATGTGCAGGCAACTTGCACACTCTAGGTTCAAGTATCCAGCACGTTCTACTGAACGATGCTTACTGAATTTTGACGAGAAGTTTTTTTTAGCATTTACTGAAAGTTTCATTTCCATTTTCCATCGATGATCTATCTTATTCATTAATTTGATTTTTAGAATAGGTAAATTATTTTGAAACAGTGACAAATCATTCTGCCAGATAATTACTTGATATAAAAATATTAAATTTCTAAATTAAAGAAAGAAATATCTTTCGAAAGAGCAGTATTGCTTGATACGTATGCAATGCTAGTAGATTGTTGTACAGTACAAAGATTTATATATTTTGAATATGAATGAATAAACTTTCGCATACAAGTATTCATTCTGTTCTTCATTACGTTTTCGGAAATTATAGAAAGGGGGAAAACAACCTGCAAGAACCGATGATATCGATGCAATAATTGCCGAACACAATGAACGAAGCTTTTGAAAAAACCACACTTCCTGTCCAAAACATTTTGCATCGATTCATTCGTCTTTTTTTTTATCTTAAAATTCAATCTTGATTACATAGCGGCAGCTGTAATGCGAATACAGATATACATTTATACCTTTGCAGCACGATTGAATAAAAACTGATACACGTAAACATTTAACCGTACAGTAATAAAACGTGTTTTTTATTCAATTTATTAAAACAACGATGGGGATGAAAAGAAGACAGAGATAAAATTGGTGTTACTCCAAATAATATTATTAATTTTTTATCTCTGTGCAACAATTTGCTCCGCAGTTAGAGAAAAAGTTAAAAAGTTGATTAGTTTTAAATTAATTAAAATTCTTGAAATTTCGGAAAATGTCTTCTTGGAGAACGCTTACTAACAAAGAAGATATACTTCAAATAAAATTCAATAAATAACTATAACCTATAAAACGTTTTGAATGATTTCTGAGTCACAATTCATTCAGAATATGCGAATCTTTGAATGTTAGTGCGTTGACATTCGATGGAATGCACAGTTTATTGGATTTTATTACACAATTCAGTCACATGTTCTGGATACCTTCCGTGATGCACTCAACCCAATAACATTACGAATCCCTGTTCCCCGGCCGAACAAGTGAAAGAGAGGAGATTCGGAGGAATTGGTGGTTTATCGGGTCTCGCTGAAGTGATTACAGCTAAAATTTAAAAAATATATATTTTTTTCTTTGAAAATGGGTGCATTGATGCATTTACATAAACTGAGTCACTGCGCTTAAACTTTTTTAGCCCAGTTGTGACAGAACACATTGCTGGTGAGAGGTTACTTTTTTAGCATTAGGTTTCATTTTATGACATAAACAAAAACTAAGAGCATCTGTCATTTTTCTAAAGAAAAAAAAAACACAATTTTTAAAAAAGTTTAATTTACGCATCTGGTCATTTGAAACTGTTCATCCTGTCGTAAACTAGTTACAATTGTTTCGTCACCTTTTGAGAATTCATATTTATTGAAATGTGGTTTACAAAAGTTTAATTTACTAACATTAATATAAACTTACTAAATCAAATTTAACAAAAATTAGTTATAGAGATGATTAAGGAAAATTTTCTCTTTGTTCTCATTTGAGACAAGAGAATACAATTCTCGGGAAAATGCACAGGGATCTGCGTAAGAATTTCACCGGAACAAGAAAAAAAAATCCAATGATTTCTTATCAGCAACCTCCGAAAGTTTATTGGCCATTCAATGATTAAACTCGGAGCCCTTTTTTCCGCCAATTAATGGCATCAAAATTATTTAGTCTTCATTACACCAAAGTCAATAGAATATAACTTCAAAATAAACTGAAGACTCTTCTATTTAGGATGATATTAGTTCGTAAAGAAAATGCAATTACCGCGAATTTTCCGACGACAGCAGCACATCCGCCGCTGTGGGCGATTCGCCCCTTTCCCTTTCGCGAAGATTTCCACTTGCGTTTCTTATCAGTGGAACTTTTCTCCCCTGTCCTCTGGAGTGTTTTCCCGCAAAATATGAAGTTGGGATTTAATCTTATTACTAAATTTCAAAGAAACAGGAAATAATATCTTAAGCCTCTCTCCGACTTATTTTAATAAAACTCGGATTTCGAATAAGAAAGTGAATAAAACGCCGACAAAAATCATTTAGAGAGGAATTGTTAAATAAATACCTCAAATAAAATCAGTTTGGTTTCGATTTTATTCCACTTATTAAACAAAACAAACATGGTAAAAATATTTACCAATATTGAAAATTCTTTGAAATATGAACATTTTAAAGTCGAAATCAGAAATTTAATTGATAAAAAGCCAAGAACAATTTGCGTCCCCTCGGTTCCGGCGAGTTAATTGTCTTTGCAATTACACTCAACTCAAGTGCAGTACTATTTATTTTACGTTATTTCAAGTACAAAGAATAAAGGGTTAAACAAACTTTTCTTTTTCGAATCATTTTAGTAACCCCCTTTACGAATATTATGTTTTTCTTAGCGATGCTCCATTAAGCTATATTATCTGCATTCGAAGCTTTTGTTATTTTACCAATAAAAGTTTTCTTCGACTTTCTCTATTTACTTTTTTAGTATTTCGCTTCAAATAATATTTTAAATAGGACTGACTAAAAATTAAATTCAGAAATTACAATAAAAATTAAAAATATTTTTTAAATCTTTATATAGATGGCATCATCTTTTTAGAATGAATATGAATTTTTCAAAATTGTTTTGCTGTATGACATAAAATTCTCTCTATCATTTTTCTGTTCTATTTTGAAGCCTCCATTTAAGGCTTGGATCCTAATTATCAATTTACTTCAATATTTTCCAAGTGGCAATTTATTATTTCAATCAAATGATTCGGAGAAATAAGAGTTAAAAATGAATAAATTGCAATAAAAATTATTACTAATGAATTTTCTCTATTACATTGAATTTCTGTCATCTGTAAAATATTTTGCATAGCTTAAAGAGAGTTCACAAGTAAATTTGATCCAGATAATTCAGTGATTGACATTAAGAAACATAAAAGCAGTTTTGATTTATTAAAATATCATGCATATATTTACGATAAAAAAAGTCATTTTCTTAAAAATCGCTCAGATATATTTTTCGTCCTTTTAAAACTACCTACTTATAGCCCCAAAAATTATGTAGACATAAAATTATGCAGACTAACATATAAAAACATAATGTGTATAAAAAATTTTTAAAACTGGATTTGGACAAAAAAATATATTTAATCCAGTTGGTTCTCGCAACTTATTCTTCATATGATGGGAAGGTTTGAAATCTAGAATTGTCATCTTGAGTTTATGCCTTACTATCTTTCTCTCCCAGAATCGCAGCTTTTATGTTCTCGTTTCAGCAAGCTGACTGAGTTAAATTTTATAAGATTCTTCCATTTTAGAATTTGGAATTACTTTACTATTGCAGTGATTCATAGAGATGAAAATGGACTATAATAAATCATATATACAACGTATAAGTCCAATTGACAACATATATTTAAAGATATAAGAAGGGGGAAAGAATCTAAAAACTATAAATTCACGACAGAAAAATTCCTTTAAGTGAAAATTTCCAATGGTTTTCTAATTAAATAGCAGAAAATACTTTTTAAACTAATAAATCTATGGCAATGTAGCGCTGTAAAATGTCAGGACTGTTGAATCATCTGAAAACTACCTCTAACCTTTCAAAAACTGCCCCCAATAAGAGATACAAACTTTTAACTGAATCCAACACTCCGAAATGCTCGAGCTTGGTCATTCCCTCAATTGTTTCAAGATTCGAGATGTACGAGGAAGAACGATTTGATTGTGAAGGGAGCTTAAAAATAAGTATTAAAGGTATATTTAAAAATAAGTATTAAAGGTATATTTAAAAATAAGTATTAAAGGTATATCTAAAAATAAGTATAACAAGTATATTTTCTTAAAAATTCCATTTATAAAAAAATATTCCTAAAATTATGAATGTAAAGTTCCGAAGAGCAGAAAATGATTACTTCAAGACTCAATGAAGAGTTTTTATTTAATTATTTTCCTACGTGAAAAACAGATTTCAAATAGAATTCTTAAAAAACAAACAAAGAATATATTGAATCATGCATTATTTAACTACACATTTTTTAGAGGAATATCTCGAGTCAAGTTGTTTTAATTCTTTCTTAATTCTGAATTAATCATTGAAATCTAATTTTATTAAAGTATTTTTGAATCTTAAACTGAAAGTCTCTTAATCGTAGAATCTGTTTTTGAATCTGCCGTTCTATCGCTTATCTAAATTTGAAAATTTGCTCTTAAAAAATATCATTTTCTGATAAATCCGGAAATCCCTTAATTTTAGGATTTAATGACTATATCAAAAAAGTTCTCTCATGAAATTAGAGTATTGATTTGATTGATTTTCAAACTATCAATTAATTAAAAAACACATTATTTAAGTAATCTTTATGATTACCTTAATCGCAAAAGTAGCCGCATAATTCCACGAAACAGCCGTTAACAATTTTTTTTACATTAACAAATATGTCTATTTTTCAGCTATCATTTTACTGACTAAAAGTACGCTGCTTTTCTGTAAAATAACACAATGAAATGTCCTCCAAAATATTGTTTCATAAAGCCTTTCACACAAATTAAATATTCCAGTTAAAACATTGGAGTGTTTGGTTCTTTTTATGAGTTACTTACATAATTGCAGAAAAGGCTTTGCGGCCTTTTCTTAAAAATAAAATATCAAATTGAAATTTAAGACCAAGCTGCATAAACTTTATATATTTGTACACATTTTAGGAAATCACACATTAAATATAAAATGTTATCTTCCAAAATTTAGCAAACCTTTTAATTTAAACGTTTACTTTTTAAAAAACTGACAATATATTCTTTTATTCACCAGTTAAAATATTCCTTATAGAGTAAAGGGATATTTCCTTTTTAACACTATCTAAATCTAAGCTCCTAAATAAACAATATGTCTTGCATATTATTTCCAGAACTTTGAGAGATTCCAACTTAAAGGCCTCGCAGCTAATTCAATAATTAATGAACTAAAATTCAACAAGTAGTTAAACTATATTCCTTAAGTTAATACACAAATCTGTTATCATTTGAGCCTACTGTCTAACAACTCAGTATCTAAAGACTACATATATTTTTTAAAAAAAATATTTATCATTTTAACTTTAACTATCTTGAAATTTTGTTATTAAATTATGCCATTGAAATTATTTTGTAAATCATACATCACATAAAATAATAATAAATTAAAAATAGAAATTATTTGAAACATCATACATTTTCAATTCTGAGCATTCTGATTACTTATTTTCTCACATTCGTGCCTAGGGCATGACGCTTCTTAGAAAAAGGAATTAGCAAAGCATCAATAAAAAACATTTCCTCCGAAGAAACCCTTCGGCACTTGTGAATGCGTTGCTGTTTCGTGAGGGCCAAACCTTTTACAAAGGAATTTTACAAAATTCCAAGAGTTTGGCAAAAATTATCAATTAACTCTTTTTTTTTTATGTTTCTGTAAAATCAGAATTTAAATGATCATGTCTTAATAGAAATTTATTTTACTCTGAATCAATACCAATTTCTTCACTATAACGGAGTTAAAAGTTTTAAATGGAATTTCCATAATTTTTTTTTAAAAAACTTCACTCTGATGTTTTTGAAATTATATCAAGAATATAGAATAAAAATAAATCACGATGTTGTCTATCCTCCAAAGAAATATTTTTTACAAAAACCGTATGAAATTCTGAAGGGGGAATAGAAAAACAATTCGCTAAAATAGCGAATAATTTTGCTCCAAGCGAATTACTATCCAGACGAAATTAGCAAACTTTCGAGTAAAAATGGAACTCCTCGCAATTATGCGCGGCAGGGATTAATCCAAAGAACTGACCTTTCGTTTCACGCCTCGTGTCCACCGCTACAAAGGAACTGACGGAACACAGGGCGAGCCACCACACGAAGGGATGTTTCATCTTTCCCAAGTTTTGCTCTGAAAAAAGCCCCATCCACACTCGCCGGCCGGAGATAAAGTACTGAGAGAGGTTGCCGTGCGCCCCAGCAGAGGAAGCCCCACGTCCGGAGCATGCGCCCGACAAGCTTATCTCTAATAAAGGGAATCCAATCTCGATTGGTTGGAGCGCTAGGTGTTATTGCCTTTTATGAAAGCAAATACCAGGATTTACCACACAAAACGAGGATTAATTCAGAGATTAATTTCTCAAACAGGAAATAGCTTTCAGGGTTAGTGTCGATATTTATGCTTCGAAAATTAAGGCAGCTTCAAGTTCTATTTTGGGGTGATTAAGGCAAACAGCTTTTTGTTCTGTGTTAACAAAAAAATAAATAAAATATAATTATATTTTGGACTTCCGATTTTGACGAAATATTTTGAAATGAATCGATTTTTCATCATCAGAAACAAAATGGAGTACTTTTTTTTATTCTCTTTTTTTCTTTAATTAACTGGTTTCGATATAGTTATTTAAAAAACTACATAAAAATAAGCCTTTGATAGATATTTTTAAAAGCAAAAATACAAATAAGTACGTATTTAACCTTCTGTAAATTCTTTGATTGAGAGATTAAGTTATTGTCTTTGGATTGTAGCAAAGGAATTAATCCCAACAAATAAAACCTAGATTTCAAAACACAATGATTTATCTCCACGCATATAAAACTTTCCGAACCTCGAAATAATGAACGGACAGAAAATTCAATTAAATAATTCCTTACGTCATCCACTGAAAGGTTTTCATAAAAATCGACTGTATACTATATTTCATTCCTAAAAAGATTGAAAAGTATTTTATTAGAAAATTGAAATCAATAATTAAGTGTACAATCTTCAGTTATCGTTCAATCATCTTGTATCGAATTTAATCACTACATTTATGTAAATATTTTTATCATTTTCATAGATATTTTTACATAAGTACTCGCTGTTAGTTTGAACAAATTATCTTTCTTAGAATCACAACCATTAACTTCACCAATTAACTCATTTTTGTTTCTTATTTTAAATGCGCTGTTTAAATTATTTTTTCGTTAAAAAATCTAACTACTTTAATAAATTAATTAGCTATTTAGTCATTAAAAACGGTGCGAAATGACATGTCCATTCTTTATCAGTGTGCGATTTCCCCTCTACACTTCAAAATCGAAATTCCCTCACCGTAGCCCGTTTCGGTTTGTCACTTTGTTTAGAACAGAGGCTAAATGTTTTATGCTTTAACATTATTCCAGTGACGGTTCTAAATTTGAATATTCTGCCTGAAATATTATAGGAAGTGTCCTAAAGGCAAATCTTATAAATTCCTTTGAAAAAGAATTTTAAATTGCAATTCATTGGTATTTAATGCTTTCACTGGAGCGAGAAACAGGAAAAGATTTCGTATACTGTAGTGTTAATTGGTTATATGTCAATTTAGTCATTGTTTTAATCTATATTAAATAACGACTAATCAGAATCATTTATATTATCAACCACCCTTCAAGATAAGAAGCAATTAAAGATAAAAAAAATTTAAAAATTGAAATACTTTTTGCAACTCGTTTTTAATATCTTTCACAAGAAACTGTCATTAATAAATTCTGTTAGGCATATAACTTACTCTATTTTACAAGTCTTCCATCATTTTCTTTCCCGGGCATTTCTCTTACTTTATATCTAAGCATCCAAACAGACAGCACGAAAGAACTGCAGTATTTTAAAATATTTTTATTTATTTTGCTGTAGCACTGATTATCAAGTGAACCTCTCTGCACCCAAAAGGTAAAAGGGCTAAGAAAAGAAATCGTATAGCTCTTTTAAAACTTTTTAAAAAATATTTTTATTTTAAGAAAAATAACTATTATTTACTTTAAAAGATATTTTGTTATAAATATAGTTACAATGAATTATAAGGTATTTTAAACATTTAAATACAAAACGAAATTTTATATAGCTGTAGAAGTAATTTTCATTCAGGGTAGTGACAAAGCTGATTTTATGGAGACAAGTTACAGCGCTTCTAGCGGAGAAACAAGGAAGTTCCAAAGTTAATTAAAAAAAATAAAGGAGATCATCCAGAACGTTCAATGATAAAAATGTACGATATAATATATCATAAAAAAACAGAAGTTTCATGGAATGGAATATAAAATTAGCTAAGATTTTAGCAATTAAGTTTTTGAATCATAAAAAAGGGTTCCCCTCAAATAGAAAAAAATGTACTATATATATATATATATATATATATACACAATAGCTAAAATCAGAAGCTCTATACGCTCTGTTTAGAAGAAGTTCGAGGGCTATTTTGAGATGGGCCTCATCCTTTTGAATAGTAATAAGAGCGCTATTTGAGAGGACATTTTTTTCATCAGCGCGCGTCATTTTGAGCCCAACCGATTGAGCGCTCGCCGATCTTGCTACCCTGCGATAGTAAATGGAGCAGGATTTCGACTTGTGAATCTGTTCCAAGTCCGTCCCTTAGGGTCAGGCTGTTTCGTGCCTTATAAAATTCAAGTCAGACTCTCAAGATGTGAAACACGTATACAAAGGGAGAGCAGTTTCAAAGTAAAACGGAATTATACTACTATATTGAATATAAGGATTGAATAAACATTGTATCATCTCATAAAACTGTGTCTGTATTTGAAAAAAGGGAATATTTAGATGATACAGTTTTGCAATGGAATTCATCCTTTCAGGTTTTAATGAAATAATTCAAAATTACAGAAATATCTATTATACTTATTATTTAAAACTGTAGACCGTTACTTATTACTTCAGTGCAAGGAAGATACTAATACTTTAGTTCTAGTATAATACTTTTACTTTTAGTATAAGGAAGATTTAAAGAAAAAACGAAAACACAAGACAAGACCGATCCAATATTTTGTAAAACTGTGCTGCTCCCTATTTTACAAGTAACGCGTCAACTCTTATCAATAAAAAGGTTAAATGTTTCTTTTTCATTAAAAGTCTGTCTATGACTAAATCATTGAATGAAAGCATTTTCTTCTAACAAGTATTTTCTTCCGTTTGTATCGATAATCTATGATGATGCTTCATAAGTACAAAACCATTTTTATACCCGGCTTCAGAAGATGAAACGTCATTATTGTCTTTGGATCATTTCGAAAGTTGGGCGACCATCTAAACAATAGAAATTTTATCCCATGTAGCTACTTAATGAATGGAGGATCGTTGAAGAATGAATCTACGTTTTCTGCTCGCTGAAATATGAGCTGTTCAACTTACACACAACGTCCTACAATCCAGCTGCAGATCATTAAAAAAATGGGAAATAATGTCCTCTTCAAAACCAGAATGTGATGATATAACCCAATAACGAATTAGAGTTTTAGTGATTTGGGCCACTTTTTTCGTCGAAAGTGTTGAATGGTCCTCCCCATTGTTCTGTTGTTTGTCAGATTATTTATTTATTGTATATTCTATTTTTAATTCACGTATTTAATATCATGTAATTCGCATATAGGATTTCAAATTTTATATATATATATATATATATATATATATATATATATATATATATGAACTATCTCTAATATTTTATGAGTGTTTTAAACCTCAACTTAATAGAGATAAATTCTCAGAGTTTTTAAAATGAAAAAAAAGGGGGAATTATTCAATCAAATGCATCCGGACAGTTTCAGGTTTACAGAACTTTTCGAAATTCCCCTGAAAGAGTGATCGGAAGCAGACCTCAACCGTAAGCTTGACTCGCATTCTCATTGAGCTCCGCATACTTGAATTCTCATTTTGCTGTAAAAATTCGATCGCATGTACATTTTAGTATAGTGACCAGAAGTTATCAAAAGAAGAAATAATTTCATCTCTCCCCTGTTTTACAGAAAAAGGAGAGAGATGATTATAATTTTCCAAAATGATTTTTACTTGCAATGCATAATTTAATACATTTAATATAATACACCGTCGGTCAATTGTCATACAGTCACTAAATTTTGTATAATTTGGTTAAAGACTTTGCATATCATAAACAAGAAACATATTAGAAAAAATAGGTTTAAAAAAAGGTTACATTTACGTAATTTAATTACGATTTTTACAAAAACCTGTTCTTGATTCGATTGTGTTCAAATTTTCAAACCAAGAATCCTAGTATCAATAAAACATACAAAAAAATTTTTACATAAATTTTTGCGATTTTAAATTAATTTCTTGGAATAAATAAGATGGCAGAAAATTAATCCTTCGATATTGTAAAAAAATATGGTATACCTTCTATATTCTGATTATAAAACTAAATATTTATTATCACCATTCCAACGTTTTGCCTCTTATAGTTCTGCTATCGAGCGCGCGCGCGTGTGTGTGAATACAATTCATTCATAAAATTCTGACATTCAATTCAATTCATAAAATTCTGACTGTGAATACAATTCATCAAAAGTTGAGGGTGAAATTTCTGAATACTGCACTATTCCTTTCGATATTTCGTATGAAAGAAGAAGAAAAAGTCAAAGTGCATACTTAAAAGTTAATGTAATGTACATATTTAAAAGTTAAAAGTAATGTAAGCAGCTTAATGAATGCATTGGAACAAAGTGCATTATTTTTGTCTAAAGTAAAAAATATTCCAGTACAAAATATCATCCAAATTACTGATTTGCAATTCTAACGATCCCATATGTAGACTGGAAATACATTAACATACTTTCGAACAAACACACTTCGATTGAATGATTCTACAAATAACTGTCTAATTATAGCAGAAGCACGCACCAGTCGAGAGCCTGGTGAAGAAGTGAATGAGGGTTGGGCAGAGGTTCATTGTGTCCCACTCAGATGAACGGGCCGGACAGCTGTTGATCATTATCGAATCCCAAAGGACAGTGGAGAATCCATTAAGCTTATTTCCCGTCCGGCATTAATGATTTTTATCGCAAGGGCAACACCTAATAACAATTTATACGAATGCCTATGTTCCCACTATCTGAAAGGTGGAGAGCATCTCCTGGAGTCTACATAATGTTTTGAAATGAGGAATTCAGTAATGAATTGTGGGGGGGGGGATACACTTTTAAGAATACACTTTCAGAGATATTCTTTTTGAATTTCCAAAGCCAAATTTTAACATTCACACGTGTCTGTCGAACTATGGTTAAATATTTAATTATGATTAAGATATTTTTAAAATAAATTCTTACTATAAAAAAGACCTTTTCAAATCGATACAAAATAAATATTTATTACTCTCTCCGGTCTCATCTAATAGCTGCTGTTAAAATCCGCGTTAAGTGAGAAGCGATGAAACCCGATACGATCCACCGTCTCGGTGAGCAATCTTATCACTTTCGAATGTGGTTCAATTTTAAAGTTGCAGATATTTCGAATATTTACCAAATGACTTCAGGAAACTGGAAATGATTACACGCTGCGTTTTTCAAAGAAGAACAATTCTGAAACATTAAAACAGTGTAATAAAGAATAAATCGTTATTGGAATACCTTAAGAATTATTTACATTTTTGTGCTTTCTGCCAACAAAATTGTTAAAAACGGCATTGTTCAACATTTTTGATCACGGCTAATTTTAGTCGCCAAGCATGGAGTGTATTTTGAGCGGATCAATGGTGGATTTTGTGGAAATTTCACTAAACAATAACCGTCTTTGACGATCGAGTGGATCGACTTAAATATTGTTTTTGCTATTTCCAATTAAATCTCAGTTTTTATATTCATATTACAGCCCGAGAAAAAAATATTGAAGCACGAAAGCTGTGTTATTTTAAAACACTTACATATGATACGTATGAGTCAACGAAATACGATGATGGCTTACGAAATCACTTAACTATTAAAAGCAAAACTTGCGGGACCAATTACTTCGTAACTTCTACAGTATCGTAACTTCATTTTCTTATTTCTCACGGGAACTACAGACCTTAAACAGATTTATTCTTCTTTGCTTTACGACAATGGAAAAAGTCAAGCAATAAAATATTCGATAAAAACAATAAAGATCGTTTAAAACTCAGGGTACTAAAGTAACCTATTGCTGAAAATTAAACAAATGAAATATTTTTAAAAAGTGTGAAAATTGATGAAACTTTTCATCGAATATTAACGTAATAGTTGCACGAAAATTGATGTAGAAATTGTTTTTGTATGAATTATTTCCATTCGAATGTTGGAATGAAAAACTTTAAATTTTTAATTTATTAAAATTTAAAAATTTAATCGTAGGTACCTATTCTCACTTAAAATAAATACGAGCTAAATGTGATATCTTTATGTCAAACAGTTTGGCGGCAGAATGCCAAAATTCAGGTACAATTTCATCTTTAGTATTATTAGAGATGATAAGATTGGACGCATGTGAAATTATAAATTTCTTCAATTTCTCCACAATTCAATTATTGAATCGAATAATACGAAATGTATCTCTTTAAGTCACTAAGAATGTTTATCTAACTGGAAGTATATGTCTACTTCAAGCGGTTTTGAAAATGGCTACAAGGCTACTACAATCATAGTTGTCACTTAATACAACTTTTAAATTCTTTATTGGTAACAAAGAAATGAGTTTTAATTTCATGACAATGGAAAATAATAACTTTAGCAACATTAATACTGAAAATTTTTAAACACTATGAACATAAATCATTATATCGCTGAATAACAAAGTTAGCTATTCACCAAAACCAATATATGATAATTTTATCAAAGTATATTCATTTGCTATTTTTATCATCGTTTGAATTTTTATTTAGGAGAAAATGTGGGAGCATGAGATCCGAAGTCTCAAAAACGTTCATGTCTAGTTTAAGGATAATTTATACTTTTACATACTTCTTTATTTCCAAAGCAAACAAATATGGGACTCTCAGTTTTCGTCCAATAGATGGAATTGCTATTGTTATATCAAGTGTGATTGTATAATTTGACAACCTTCGTTGATAATTAAGAGCGCATTGTAATTCTGTTGCTGATCTTGAGAACATTTAATAATTCCGATCAATGAAAGCTGCTCTACATCTTTAGAAATTATCCTCCCATGAAATATTAAGACAAATGGTTGTTCTTAGATTTTGGAGTGTTAGAGAAGGTGTCAACAGAATCTTTAATTTGTGACGCGTCACGTAATTACACCCCCTCCCTTCACGCCAATAATCCGTATGTTGATAGTTGTATATCACCGATCGATTCCATGAAATTGATTGTCACGTGAGTCGAAATTGCATATTTGGAGACAGAGATCTAAGGATTGAATCTCCATATGGAAATCATCAATCCTGAAAATAGATCGCGCTTGATTGCTGAGACGACGGGTTTGGTCATTTATTTCCGGCTAAGATTGCCGAAAATCGATTGCTTATAATAGAAATGCATAATCTTTTTTTGATAGGCTAATCGGTTAGAATCAACGTCTGAAAATCTGATTTACTTGGTAACGAAATTTGCAAAAAGAACAAAATACGATTGCATGAAGCAACGAGTTATTTCTATGCATTAATACGATGGTACCGCCTTACTGCCCGACATATTCGAGGGAAACGGCTCTTAAGTAATCAGTTAGCTTCCTCAAAGGCAAATCTAATTATGCGCCGCATTTTCTTTTCAGTGTCTAATCTTTGTCGCCGTAGGTCTTATTTTGTAAGGATGGTTGGTTGGTTGGTTTTGTGGGGTTTACTGGCGCAAAAGCATATAATTGTAATAATAATTTGTAATAATTGTAATAATAGTTTGTAAGGATGGGAATTAAAATGGATAGGAAAAGACGTAAAACAAGTTCTATATTGAACATTTATTTCCCTTCAGTGTTTCTGTCTGTGAAACCGATCATGGACATGCCATATATATATAAATTAGGAATATAATTTAAATGAACTTTAAATTAAGGGATATTTTTTTATTTCCCCGCAATAATCTTAATTTAGATCATGGCATAAAAATGAATTTTTTATACTTTCATATCAGGGAAGACTCCTCTCGTGCATCGTTGAAGATCAGACGTTTTTTTTTTTTTTTAATTCTCATATCTATAAAAGTCAACATAGTCTTAAGAAAATGTAGATTAATTTTTTTTTCTGTGAAATATAATTTGAAACAGCTACATGCTTTATTTTTTGTTGAAATAAAGAAGTCATTTTTATGCATGTAATTACTTTACCGTGTACAAAGTGTTAAAACAAAAAATAATTTATAATGTAGATTCATTTGATGACAATTTATCTCTAATTTTAATAAACTAAAAAATATTTTCAAGCACAATTTGTAATAGCAATTTCTCCTGTTGTAAAGCAAATCTAATCGCCTGCATCGTTACTTGAATCATTAAATAACATTTTCACCCTACGCTTCAAAGAAAGTTACGAACAGACTTTCCTTTGCATATTGGGAAGACTTTATGCTGTTGTTGAAAAGGGGGTTATTTTTAGGTTTGAAGTAATTATAGTTAAGGTCTTCAGAAGTGTCCAGTGACGGAAGTTTTTTCTATCACGCATCTATTCACTACTGTTCTTTGCATATTTAATCATTCCTTATCCTGAAATATTGCTTTCTTATTTTAATACGCTGAATTTTGATTCAATCCAGAAAAAGGCTCAGATAATGAGCAAATTATGAACGCTGCCATAAAATATTTTTCACTTCAAAGCGCATCTTTCGATAGCATTCAATATAATCTTTCAACAGCATTTCAATTCTGCATGACCTCATTTTTGAAATCTTTATTCGATTTTTCATCCATCAAGTTTTGTAATGAAAGGATCAAGATTACTAGCTGCATATAACAACTTTCACAACTAAAATATCAAAAAATGTTTAACGTGCCCGGCTTATTTTAGAGTTTGGGGATTTGTCTTATTGTAACTCTGAAATCTTTTAATGAATTACAAAAGTGTTTTAATTGTGCTATAATCCTACAAATTTAACCTCAGTCCTATTTAGCAATTAAAATTTAAATCAGAATAACGGAATTTCATAAAACAGCTTCTTTGTGAGGAAAGAGAAACGCAGGCTATTTACTTTTTCAATGGGGTGGTTAATCTCTTGCGAAATTTCCAAACTATTTCTGAGCCAGAGGAAAGTTATCTCACTCTTTTCAGCGTGCTCATTAATCGCTGAGGACGAAACAGCCGAACCGTTAGGGCAGATTAGAGAATCTATTGCTTTTAAGGGGAATATATTTAGCCTTCCCTTTTGGCTGCTGTTCACAAAGTTTAAATTTCAAAAGTTTTAAAATTATAATTAATTCTGGCGTGGTAAGGGATGTTACAGTTATGAAACGATTTCTGACTTGAATACGGAATTAGAGGCGAATGTTGAATGATTTGAAAGGACTGAAATGAAAGGAAAATCGCGTCTCTGTTCGGATTTATTTGTAAAGGCCAATGCAAGAACAGGAAAGTCAACTTTCGATTATAATATTAAATCGCTAAATTGCAGAAAATTTTAAAAAAAATTATGAAAGGGCAAGTGAATTTATAGCTTTTGAAAATGGTTTGAAAATTATCAATTATATTTTTATTACCAAAGTATTTTCAAGAAGATAATAAAAATATCATAATTCCATTTCCTCCAAATATTTAAAAATAGATTCATTTTATTAAAAAAGCTCAGTTTTACATTTTAGAAAGCCTTCATTCTTAATTACATGAAATAAAAATGTATATTTAATTAAAATGTGTCTGAAATTATCTATAAGTTATTCTTAAAAATACGTTACAGATATTGCTAACAGAAATGTAACATTAAAAACATTTTAGACAAAAAATAGAAAATATATCAATCTAAAAATTGAATTATAGATTTACATAGAATATACTAGACAGTAAATTAGCTTATTGCCTATTGTTTAGAAAATTCGATGGGAAAGAGTATTTATATACTTATTTCTAATTTTTTAAAATAAAATAAATAAAAAATAAGAAATTTTTATTTTTTATTTTTTTGTAATAAAAGACAAGGATTAAACGTAATATTCCTAATTTATGTTTTAACAAAATCTTTTAAAATAAATTTATGTTGAGATTTAATTAAAAATTGTTTCCATTCTAAATATTTGACAATATTTAACCGTAGAATATATTTTAGATATTTTATTTGACTTTCAGAGAAGTCATATTTTAACCCACCTTTCAGACAAACAGCTATTTGATAAAATATTTTAAAGCAGCTTTTTTTATTCGTTATAAAACAGATAATAACATCAAACTGTAATACAAAAAAGAATTTCAAAAACCAAACACGAAAAGCGCATCTGCATACCTGACATTCCTTTATTTTAAAAATTAAATAATTCCGATCATTAAAACGCCGGCATACGTATTCATTCTCTGATGAATACGTCTGCTGCATTAATTACATGACAAAAATTAGAATAAAGAGAATAAGGCAAATATAAGAAACTTAAACAAATGTACGCAATCAACAAGATTTAATATTCCGGCAACGAATACTCTTAAAACCTTAGAAAAAAATCAATACTAATTTAAAACAAAATGCTCCTGAAAACTGAAACGATGAATTGCAAAGATATGCAAATTGCACTTGTGTCGATTTCAACCTCGACTCTGTTTGTCTCATTTTAATATAATAATGTAAGAAATTTTTTTGCATAAGATGATTGCTTAAATAATCACACACACACACACAAACACACACAAACACAAACACACACACACACACATACACACACACACACGCACACGCACACACACGCACACGCACACGCACACACACACACACACATTTATTATCTGATGAATACTGGATGAAAACATTGGAGGTACAAGCTGTGAAAAATTGTTAAAAAAAAAGATATTTGTGGAGAAAAGGATATTCTTGCTTGGCATCATATAATCTTGCTTCCTATCTCTTCGTCAGAAGTTGATCTTTTAAATCACATTTTCTTTATTTATAATATAATTTTGATTCTTCTCTTCCCTCATTAAATATTTAAGTCCTTATTTTGCTAGAGTTCCCCATCTGTTGTGAAACAATGATGTTATTGGTGGGGTACAGTAAATTGAAACTCTGTTCGAAAGAGGAGAACGACTGCTAAATTAGCTTTAAACAATAAAACCATCGTCAAGCCAAAAAGAGGACACTTGGACTTCAAAAATGGATAACCAAGTCCGCTTATACGGTGACTCGTTGGAGGACTCCAGTTTTCATATTGAACCTGAAGCTAAGTAACAGAGGCACAACCACCAGGCCAGGGCACCCCCTCATTAACTACTTAAAGTTAGTTTTTATTGCGTATAATAGTAATGTTTAGACGATCTTGCTGAATCATCGCTCAAATTACATCTGATGGACTGTCTGGAGAGTTTTATTTTATGGTTGTCACTGTGAAATTAAAAAAAATAATACTGTGGCTGAATCTCCCATCTTATAAATGACTCGGAATTTCTTACAGCAGTTCCTTCACAGAATCAAATCCCTTCTATAGAAGGCTAGTGCAGAAGCCTGCCATTTATAATTTGTAAACAAAGATATAATAGATTACAAAATGAAACAAATAATATAAAAGAATATTTTTTAAATCAATTCCTACTTTGGATATTAAGAAAAAAGTCATAGTTAGAAAGTTAAGTAAAGTTTTATTTTAGTTAGTTTGTATTGGATAATTACAATTTTTGTTCTCGTGTTCTGCTTTACAATGGTATAAGGAATGCAGTAGCTTCCAAGAGCATGGTTCCCTGAGCATAACAACCGAGTAACGATGACCTTTGACTCAGAGACCCCCAGTGGTATACCTCCCGACAGAGACAACATCGTGACCAGTTTCGAACTCGCAGCACAAGGGATGCAAATCCAACGCTCTACCAACCACGTTCTCGCGACCTAATAATTACAACTACTATAAAATAACTACTATAAAGGCAAAAAAGTTATTTTTTAATTAATTAAGAAAAAATGAATGAATTAGTATTTGAAAAAACTGTATTAGCATCAAATGTCATCCACTACAAGTATAAAAAAAAATTACTTGAACTTGATTGGATGAATACACAGTGTTTTATTACTGACTGAAAATTTGAACAAGATATGGGCAGAGTGTGAACTCATAGTAGGAATTGAATAAATTCTTCCAACTTTCAGGGAGCCAATTTGAAACAATTGAATTTTAATTTCCTACCCACAAGCCTGGACGACTGTCCCATGCCTTCATTATTCCTAACAATTGAAATATTTATGAATATTCTTAAAAGCACTTGAACTATTGCCAAATATATGTAACTTAAAAAATTCCCAAGTGATCGACCTCGTCTCTGAGAAGTTCGAATATTGAAATAAAAAAATTAAAAAAAATTCATATATTTTTAAAAAATCTTGTATATATCAAGGATAAATCTAAATTTTGCTGTGTTGTTTTCAATTAGGGAATGAGTGGCAAAGAGAAAATTTGGTTCATTCGATGAATCGATTTGCGGTAGATGAGCCCCAGAAACTAACCAATGTTGTGTGTGTAATATTTTTTTTATAAATGAATTTATTGTGCCTTTCAGATGCTGACTGTCTCTTTGGCGATGAATTTTCTGTTATTATATGTAATCATAATTAATTTGATTTGTACTCTCGATAATATCTGTGTCGGCAGAGAAATAATTAAATATAATAAACGATTTAAGATATCACGCAAACATTCATTTCTTATGCATAAAAATGCTAAAAGGCTCTTTTATGCACCTCCTGAATGAGATTTCTGAAAAAATATGGAGTGCTTTTTAAAAAAAATACCAAGCTAAATAAAAATCTTAAATAAAAATTCTTGAAATATCTATAGACGTATAACTTTTTTGTGACTAAACATGAGAAAAAAGAACTCGGTTATAGGAAATACGTTTTTCCGAATTATCATGTAATACATTCTTTAGGAAAAATTAATGAGATTTATTCGTTATGATGTCATGGAATTTTTCATTAAAAGTAATTAGAATTCTTAATTAATGGACTATGGAATTTCCCCCTTCATAAATTGGTGTAGAAGGAACTCATGATTCAAAACTCCACTGTCGTTAGGAATGATGATTCAGTTCAATAAATAATTGAACACAACGAAAATGACTTCTTTTCAAATATGTTCCTATAGAATAATGCAATGTCTTAGGTCTTGCTTCCTTGAAATTGCATTAATAAATCAGACGATTTCCTGCACACCACTTTAACTCCACTCCTTTTCAGTACTTGCTTGTGCTCATCTCGGCGGATTTAATTTTCTTTCGATTAAACGTTGCAGCATAATTCATTACGCTCTGTTTTCACCATTAATCAGAGAACGCGTGCAACAGTTTTCGCCGCTTTTTTTAATGGTCTTTTTAAGCGCTGCTGTTGCAGTTTTCTGCGTGTGTGTTTTTCTGTTGTTGTTTGCTTAATTAGAATAACAAGAGACCCAATCTCCGAGTTAGATGAAGGATGTTCCAATGCTCGTTGCGTGGCTTGTTAAAAAAGAAACTGCGTTATTTACTGTCCCGAATATCTCATAAAATGTCCCATTTGCGTAACTGAATATCCCCTGGATTTAATGAATGAAAAATGATCTTTAACTTGTAGCTTTTTTCTTCTCCCTTCTACCTAAGAGGCCTGGACGATGAGATAAAGAGATTTCCGGTTTTCTTCTTTTCTAATCTCAGTTTTATTTTTGAAAAATAAGGCATCAGTATTTGTTTGATGGCGAAGAAAAATAAAAATGACGAGGTGAGTCGAAATTCGCAGAATACCAAAAGGGGCTGTCCATTTGGTTGATATTCTTATTTAGTTACAGTTTTGATTGCCAATCAACTGTTTTTAATATCTTTCGATGATTTCAGTGCACTCGAGAGAGATTCTATTCTATGTGCTATGTTGTGACAAATTGCCCCTTGCTGACTGATGACTTCTATCTTATGAATCCAATCGAATGTATATCTTCATTCAATTTTTATACTTTTTATTTGTAAAGATCTATTTTCTTGCATTTATTATGATTTATTTTGAACTATGGTTTTGAATTAATAGCTTTTTTCTTTTCATGCAAATTGTTGATCATCAAAACAATGTTAGGACTCGTATTGAAAGAACTGTCCGGTCTCTTCTGATGAAATATCGCCAAATCCCACTGCAGTTTAGCAATAATAATTAATCTGTGTTTATTTTCCTAAATATTTAATAAGCAAGCATGGCCGTTTCATTGCTGTCTCTTGTTATGCTACAGCTCCCAAAACAACAGATTTGTGATTTTCACCCGTTGTTAATCACCATTAATTAACTGTCAGCTGAAAGCGGTTGTAGGGGATTTTCTGGATTGCGGTAAAGTTGCGAAGATTTATCGGTGTCTCTTTAAAGCATTCTTAACCGAACTGAATACCTTTTAAAGTGTTTTTTTTTAATTTCAATTCATTCGCAATTTTCTTAGAGAATTAACTTTAAAATGTTCTTTTACAAGCAGCATTTGGCTACCAACTGGTTTTTAAGGCTTTGATTAAATTAAATGCTAATAAAATTTCTCACGCATAACTTCATTTCAATTATTCCGTTAACAAATAATTTATAAACATTAAATTGTTTTGCAAATGCTGTATTTATAATGAAATGAATTTTTCAAGCAGAACGGAATCCCTCTATATCATAATGAAGTGGAAAGCATAAATGTTTCATCAATCTTCTAACTTCCGCCATATTGAAACTTTATTTTCTTCATGTGAACTATACGTATATTGGAAAGAATCCTTCTTCTTTAGCATTTAACAATGAGAGAAATTCATGCGATTGACGAAACAATCAAAATAACTTGAATCCCAAGGCAAAAAAGCAATTTTTTCCTAAAAATTATATAAAAAATATTTTTAAGAAAGCTTTACAAATTTTTCTAAATTTTTCAAGATTATAAAATTTGTGTAACTGAAAAGGTAATGACTCAAATTCATTTGATGCGAAAAAATTAATACTGCAGTTTTTTTTTTTTTTTTTTTTTGAATTATTGGAACAAAACCCCTAGAATTTTTCTTCATTGTTAATTATTAAATTTTTAAAAAATAGCTACAAAGTGAATAATCTCAACTTTCAGAAGACGCCTCGCTCCACTTGGTGGGCCGACTTGCGAAGCTCGCGCACGTCGCACGCACTCAGCGAGAAACAAGCATCGATCTTAATGATCAGTAGAGATGAGTCGCACTGACATTTCGAAAGAGACAAGTTAGACTTCAGATGAAGCCTTTTGAATCCATTTGAAAATACATCAAAGGACTACAACACTATTAACCTCAGTTGTGAAATTTTTGACAAAAATTTTTATCTCCGATTTTTACTGATTCAAAATATGACACTGTTTCAAGAATTAATGCTAAATGTGCTATGAGTTTAAATTGCATTTAATAAAAGATTGATAATTTAATTTAACAATATATCCAGTGTTTTGAGTGTTTAGTGAGGAATCTAAATTTGCAGCAAAGTTACAAAAAATGCATCAAAAATATATTGTATATATATTGTATTAAAGCATAATATACTAAAATAACAAAATCTCACCTTATAATGTGAAAGAGAATTTCAACATTCCAATGATTTTTCCATAGATATAATCATCATTTGGTTCTTAATTCGACAATATTATGTCAAGATCAGATTGTCCAGTTTAGGTTTCGAACTCTCTTGAATAATACATTTTTTAAAAAATTTTGCTACATTAATTTTTGTATTCGATTCATTACGAATTATTCTTTAATTGTTTCAACACTGAAATATTCGATTTCGGCATAATAATAACTGTAATTTTCCACTTGGAAATAAAACCTTTCTCAAGGATTCTTAATAAGGCGCAAATTAGTAATACCCTTCTCATTTTAATTGATAACAGTTTCAGATCATATTTGATACATAATGTTACCGCATTCGTAGAACTTGTAGTCCAATTCAAAAAAATTCTGAAAAGGATCCAATGATATAAGTAAAATGTAATCATTTTCCTTTTCAGATGAACTTGTAGTGAATACAAATAATTGTAACCTATGAACTGATCCTGGTCTAATGCGACGTAACCAGAAACTATTCTCGCGCATCGTAATCTTAATCGTAAAGCAAAACAGAATAAAACCAGATATAAATATCCAATCAGATTCAACATTCTCTTCTTCTTCTGATCGTCGGCACGAGACTAGGCTCATTTCGTAGGATAGATTTATACTGTCGTGTTTTATACCGGATGAATAAAGATTATTTTTATAAGGATGTTCAGTGATTGAAGCCCGAACAGAAGGGGATTCCGAAACAGGCGCATGAGGCGCGCGCCTCGGGCCTTAAAAATTATGGGGCCTCAACATTTAGTTCTAACATAATAATAATTTAAATTTTGAAAAAGTGGATTTTTTAAAATAAAACCTATTATTTTTACACTATACTATTATCACTCCCAGTTCAGCTATTTCAATCAAAGAATCAAGCAATATCAGTGCCCTTGAAAAACCAACTATTTTGAGAATGAGAGAGTAAAAAGTCAACCAGGAGGGGGGAGAGATTTTACATTTTTTGTCTTACATGAAACTAAAGAGATAGATATCATATTACACCCTCCTGGACACTCGAAACCTATGAAGTACTGGAATGGCTCTCAAGGCAATGAACGTGTTTGTATAATAGGACATAGGACGCATTTCAGTTACAGAACTTGGTTAGAAGATCTTTGCTCAAGGAGGTTAGTTTCTCCAAAACATCCTGTTAGCGATTTAGCGTTTCACATTTGAAAAATATTGACTTTGATTTGTGTTGTGGAAAGGAATTCATTCCTGTGTTTGACCTTTGACCAATGTGAAAATTGGTAAGCATATAATTTTTAAATACATTTTCGTACTTTTGAAAATATTGTAATCGTGGCTTCATATTTTTTGGCACATTTGAAGGTTAAAAACATGGCTCATTTACAATACGAATCGTGAGGCATTGGCTCTGTTCAAAAAGATAAAATAAACTGATTACTTTCTCCTATTAACTGAAGGTGAAAATTTTTCAACTCGGAAAAATTGTCAAAAGTCCAGCTAATATTTTATGCGACTAATTTTTTTGAATGTTTTAGCCATGTTACAGAAAAGAAAGTTTGAATCGGGAGCTTCAAAACGCAAAAGGCAAAAGAAAAAAAATGCAGAACGATATAAAAAATTTATTCAATAAATGTATTATAACATTTGCAAAATGAGCTAAAATGAAAATGAGACAGAAAGAGCAGTTGAACAACTTGATACAGCATGTGCACCTAAAAGAATATAAGCAAATTGAAATTGAATATTTACATGAAAAAACCCTGTGCAAGCTGAAGTAGAATATGAATTTTAACAAATTAATGAGCGAGTTGAACAAGAATGCGTATTTGAAAAGATATGTGGCGCTAGCCTTATAAGCCAGATAACATCTACTTTACCGAAGTCGACTTTTGGTGTAGTGGCTATGTTACTCGGCTACCAACCCTAACGTCGCAGGTTCATACCACGACCTTCAATCACATCAGATAAATGAGCGTACTGCAACAAAATGTAAGCAAGAAAAAAATCATTGAACAAGTTGAAAAGGATTTCGAAGAAATTGGCGAGAGAAGTGGAATTGTATGCAAACCTAAAAATACAGATGAACAAATTAAAACAGAATAAGCACAAGAAAATGCCGATTAGTGAGCCGAAGCAAAATGCGAATTCGAAGAAATTAATGAGCGATCTGAAAATGAAACAGAAGAATCAACAACTTATAATTTTAAACAGCAAAATAAAATATCAGCTGATTCTGATAACGTTTTAAAACAAAACCAAAATATTTTTATTCCCAAAAGAAAAAAAAGGCTCCATTCTATAATAATTTATTTAGTGTATATTGAAATTTTAGGTATGCATTTCTGAAAAATATTGCGCCACTAAATTTCAAAATAGCCCTTATTTTTTAAGAACAGCATTAACAAATCCTGAACTTCATCAACCTTTTAAATACTGCTAAGTAGAAAAAAAATGATTTTAATTTTCAATTTTATGTACCTAGGTCCCCCCCCCGCTATTTTTTTAACACAAAAAATCAGATACAGAGCTTAACAGAGTGAAAAATATGTATAAAGAGTGCATACTGTAAATATAACTGGAGGGGAGGGGGGGGGGGCTCAAATTGAATTGCGCCTCGGGCCTCTGAAACTTCAAATCCGCCACTGAGCCCGAAACATCTGCCTTCTATTTCTACACCAACATGATCACTCCTATCCTTACAAACTTAAACAGACAGGAAATCATATGAAGCAACTAGTTATCAATGTAGCATCAACTACATCCAATTATTTTCACTACCCTCAAAGGATAAATGCTTTCCCGAAAGAAAGGAGAGAAAGTTTCTCTAAGTTGCTTATACAAACAAGAAATTTTCTTTGTTTTATCAATTTTTCATTTAGTATACATTTTAACTAATCATTTGGTGCTTTTAAAGTTACCATAACACACAATGTTTTTAAACAAAAAATAGATGATAAAATCTTTTTTTGTGGTAAAATATCTTTGATCTAGTTTGTCTTAAATCTTAAGTTTCTTGTTGAATCACTGGATATCCGGCTTGTTTTAATTGCTATTTACCTATGTTTTAAAAATGCAATATTTTTAACACTCTTGGGATGAAAAAAAATATACTGCAAATGCTAATAAGCTTTGGGCTGTAAATTATATTTATTTCAATTATTATCGAGCCCAAATATCAAACCTTTACTGAATACCTTATATCCTATTGGAAATAGCATCGGGAAATTCAGATGATAATTGATCATTTAGTTATGATAAATTTAAATTAAGTTTAATTAGGTAAAAAAAAGTCAAAAGAATAAAATTTGTACATTTGATTTTTAACAAATGGGCTGCATTAAGAGTAATATTTCATTATTATCATAAAACGTTTTTTTTTTTTCATCGATTAAAAAGCAAAGTAAGAGATTTTTTCTTCGTACGGTGTTCTAACCGTAATTTCAGCGTGATGCTTGTAATTTATTTCAAAATAAATATTAAAATGACAAACGGCTGACATCAAATTAGATATATGGCTAAATAAAGCTATTTGAAAAACAGTAAAAGCTAACAATTCTAAAAATCGCAACAATTTAAAATATATTTTGAAACAATAATTGTATATTTTTAATTTAACATAGCTCTGACTATTATAACAGCATCATGTTGAATCTGAAAAATGATCATTTTATTGGTGACCTGATTTTAAATTTCAGAATAAATGAATATTTGAACATCTTTTTAGTCTTTATGAGTTATGATTGCTATCATTTTTATTGACTCAAAAGCATTTCAGAGAGAATTTTTTTACAAAGAGTTTTACTAGTATGCATTTTGATTATTTATTTATTTAATCACCGTGGAAACACAAAATTACAATTCTTTACTTAAAAATAATCTTGCTTTCAACGTTATAAATGTTCTACGTTTATAAATGTAGAAAAATAGGAGGAAAAATTCAACTCTTCATGTGTTTAGAATAAAGTTCTTATTCAGTAATCGTATCCCTCTTCTCTGACGTCAGAACCACAGCCCATCGGCAACAAAAGTTTAATAGTTCCCAGAACTCCTTTTACTATTCAATGTTCATTTATATTCTCTTGTGAAGAGCGCCACTTTACTTCTGGGAACGCGTCTGCTATTCTCTTGACTTTCTACGCATCTACGTGATGTATGTAACGTATCCGCAATTCAAATATTTAAGTGGTCCTATTCATTAAAGTCCTACACGCATGGTAGAGATATTTTATCTTAAAATGGAACACTTGATATCATAGCGGCTCAATTCAACACTTCATTTTGGTAGATACTGAAATATTTTGCACAGAAATCTGTCTTTATAGTATTTGTACGTAAAGAACAAATTGTTATTATAATATTTCTTATCTTTTAACAAATCAACGCTAAAAACGCCTTGACTTATAAAAAAGGTATCTTTTTCCTAACTGTTAGTCAAATTTTCTAATTAAAATTTTTAATCAAAACTTTTTTGATAAAATGCTTTTTATTCATCCACTCAAGTTCAAATACATTTTTTAAACCTTGTAGTGGATGACACTTTATGCTAATACAGTTTTTTCAAGTACTAATTCATTAATTCAATTTAATTCCTTTTTAATACTTTAAATAGAGTTTTATGAATTAGTAATGAAAAATGAAATCAACAGACGGTAGCTCCAACGGTAAAATGCAAGAAATTCTGTATTTTTCACGTGAAGGGGGGGGGGAAGCGAGTTCAGTTCTCACGAAAATCCATAATTTTTAAATAAATTTATTATATTAATTGTGATTATTTAATAAACTAAAATAAAAATTTTCTTTGTTGATCGGATTAAAAAATTTTTATATTACTTGTTAAAGTTTACACTGAGTATCTCCGAATTCTTGAAACTCGTTTTAAACTATATAGTTTATAAAAAATCTTAGTTATTATCGTTTCATTAAATGTTGGTGCATTGATGATGATTATTTAGCATAACTTACAATACTTTTAAATTATCTGAATATCCTGATATTACCGTTTTTCCTTTCTTTCATTCATTAATTAAGTTGGAGCATTTTTTTTGTAAGAAATGGCACCAATTCAAGCCATTAACACGGCTTGTGCTATTTTACATTCTTAAAGTGCTAAGCCACCTATGGCCAGTGGCATGAAGAACAGCAGAAATTGTATGTTAATGAATATTGTGTAGTGGGCCAAGAGGAAAAATGTTAGAAAATCCCAAAACTGTAATTTTCGATCAACTCATTGGGGCACCGAAAGACGAATCTCTTCACACATTCTTTCCAACTATCTAGTCATCTACTTTTCACACATTGTATGCTTGCTTATCGCATTGCATTGCATCGCGCATCTAAAATTTTATCACGGAAAGCATCGTTTGATTTGTGGGCTGTAAATTATTTTCCGGCTTTATTCTTCACTGGTTTATTGGTTGAAGTGCGTAATTATCTTCCCCTTCACACCTGCACTTCCTTCTGTAGTACAGGATTATGAGTAAGATCATACATTATTTTTTCGAAAGTTTTATAATTATATACAATACTGTTTTTCGCGTCCGTCAGCGTGATTCGTCCAGTCACAGCTCTCCAATTTACATTAATGATTTCGTAATAGATTATAACCGATTCATTCCACTTTATTCTTTAGAAAAATTGCAGGATGCCATGCAATTCAAGTGAATAGTATGTTATTGGACAAGTAACAAAATCTTTTTCAAATTTTCATAATGTATTCCCCCTTAATTTTTAAGTAAAAACATGAGAAACAAAAATGCAAGTGCTGTTTATGCTCACGAGGATTACGAAAAAAAATACAAGTAATGCTTAAGGCATTAATGAGAAACCATGAAAGCCAAATGATATGTACATACCATATTTAAATGACACGAGCCGAAAGTTTTGTCTAATAGATGCTGATATCATGGCAAACTTTTTTCTTTCTTCAATTACAATTGTATTCATCTAATATCCCTTGCGTTCTTTTCAGTTTTTGAATGATGAATGCCATTGAAGCAAACAGGTGAAAATGCATTGCAATCTGATTTGTTTAGAAATCAACCTGAAATTGTTTCAGATAGTGTATGTTTTTGGTGAATTATCTCAAAACTGCCCGCATCCATTGTCCGTTTGCTTTAATCATTCCAATCATTGTCCGGAGAAAGGTTTTCGCACAGAAAATGGCAAAGATTGTAGAGCGTAGTGCGGTTAAAAATGAATATACTCTAAAGAGGCAACCATATCCTTCAGTCTATACAAAAATTACCAAAAAAAAAAGGAAGAATATATCTATAATATACATGCACAGTTAAGTATCTATAATCCATATACATATTTATGTATTTTTTATATTATCTATACATATATGACGATAAACTTTATATAAGAACATTTTTTTCTCTCATCAGGTTGAAGTTTATTATCTTGATGATATACTTTTTAATGTAACATTATTAATTTAAATCAAGAAAAAATGGGGGGGGGGGGTTGTATAAAGCCGTGTGAGTATCGTATTTTATAGCAAATGTCAACATTGATTGCTAAATTTTCGTAACTGTGCAAAACCATTGTAAGCGATGTTTTAATCTGTAGGAGACCGGAACTGTAAACAGAAATTCTTAAATTTTAAAGCCATAATACCTGATCCATAAAAACTATTTTAATATCAATCTTAATTAACAATTATTAATATTTAATAGAAACTGAAATGTCGGATCAAATGAGGTTATATTTATTTTAGGATTTTACAACAGGTGTTCCGCTCAAACATTCTTTCACCTTCGCACACATACCCTTTCCTGAAAACTCTCTAAGCAAATGCAGAATCACCGTTTCGCATATTACTTGTGTTTAATTCGAAACTTCTGTCGATGCCAACGATTCTGATTTAATATTAAAAGTATAATGAAAAGAAATCGCTTTTCTTTCCGGCAATTCTGGCACAGTGGTAGCGCGTCTTTCTCGTGTGCTGGGAGTCCCGGTTCAGGCATGGTTGTTCTTCTGTGTGCTATCTGTGAGATGTGTGAATGCCCCCCCCCCTGTAAAAAGGGGTTGTGCAAGCAAAGGTGGTGAGTGGGTAGCTAAGTCGTACTCTTCACCCTAGTTACTTCAAAAACAAGAGACGCTCCTTTCGGCTTAAATCTGCCGCTAGCAACCATAAAGTGCCATAAGTAACAACAACAAAAACAACATATTCGTATACAAACAGCACATATGCATATGTCAAAATGAAATAAAAAATAGAGTTTGCTTCATGTGCATTAGTAGATATTCAAAAATGCCTCTCTTCTTTTAATTTCTTTCCTTTTCTTACTTTGTGAGAAAATATTCTTTTTCTACCTGGAATCCTTCAGGAGGAAATTTATAGGCGCACAATCTAAAAAGAGAGGGTCGTGAAATATTCAGATCACACAACTCACCGTTCTATTTGGGGCACTAGTGACTTTGCAAAATCTTCGACAGCGATCTTCGAATGCTAGAGGTGCGGAATTTCCATTTTTCCGTTTGAGAAGCGCCAGGTGGAAGCTTAGCAACGCAAATTCTTGAATACAAAAATCAGGTTCAGATAAAAAATATATAAAAATTATAATTCACCCCAACCCTTTAGAGATAATTTCATGAAAAGGTTAAATTGGAAGCGTTTAATATCAAGAAAATCTTATCCAGTATAGACTCTGAATTTTTTAAAGACAGATTAATAAAATTGGAGAGCTACATATATTTTCTGTATATGAAATTTAGGAGGAATGACATTTTTACAAGAAATTTACTATAAAAATGTAAAACGAAAAGTAAAGAAATAAACGTCATGACAAAAATAATTTACACAGCCATTCTTAAAATTCAACCAATTATTTTCAGATTTAAAAAAATCGTTACAAGAGCGGGAATTGTCGAGTTTAAACAAAAGGTGGTCTAAATTTTTGGTAGATCCCGAAAAGCTGCTTTCGCCGATTTTCAACTGTTTGTACTGAGACAGAGAGGCAGAAATGAATGGGCTCAAGGATGAGAGTTCGGAACTATGGAAGTTGGTTCAGACGTTTCAAAGCAAATCACTGTATAATTGTCTTCGTGTTTTCCACGATGTGCCACTTACCATTATCTTAGAGATAGAGAACGTCTTTATAGCCCTTAAGTTAACACCGTTCCCTGCTTATGAACATCGTACAGACACCCGCAAAGCATCGATTGTCTTAGAATGTCCTAGATGATTGCTTTTCAGCAATATTTCTAGGCGAATAAAAGGGCCAACTTCTGGTTCATTTCCCGTACGGTAATATTTTGTGCTTTTTTACTGGGAAAAGACCAGCCGGATGTGTGAGGAGATTGCTCTTAGAAGACCCGCTTTACGTCGCACTTTATTAAGCGTTTGAGAAATGGATATTCGACATTTTCCCATTCCTGGCAGAGATTGACAAATACGCACTTGTCTAACATGATGCAATGTTAAAGGAGAGTTCCCGAAAAGAAATCAGTGGCTGATCCTTGTTTAATCATACTCTCGTCGGTTTTCTTTCCCCTCAATCAGTCTCTGCGAAACTTTTGAGTTGATCTGACTGCTGGGACTCTAACAGTACCTCTCATAACCACATGTAGTGGCACCAAATTTGCTAGTGTGCATGCCAAACATCCGAATGCAGTTTGCTGTGAAGCCACATAAGGTATCCCATATCTTACAGAAATTGGAAAAAAGATTTATATCTTCTAAATGCATGTTTTAAAATCTAAATCTGTGCTCCTGTTCCCTGTGTCACGGCAACATTGCAGTCGCAAACGTCATTTTTACATTTTTGATAAATGTCTATAAATGTGCGTTGCACGGCGTTGGCGATTCTGCTGCAAAGGCATATCGGCGATCATCTCACGTTTTTATTTGAGTAGTCCATTTCAGATTTTTCGCCATTGCATTCTTTAAAGCAAGACGTTTGAACTTCCAATGAAAGCAAAAGATGCGACTTTTTAAAAACATTTTAACATATATTTTAAACGTCACTCAAAATTTGCAAACCAAAATTTTTTGAGTGCCCCAGAAATAAAATTTAATGCTTTGAAAATGTTAACATTAATCCTAATTAGGGTTTAAATATGATTCTGAAGCTCTAAATATAATTTCTCAGCCACATATGATTTCGAGAAAATGTTCCACCAAATAACATTAAGGTATTCAGAAAGTTTATATGAAAACTTTTATGAATTTGCAAATTTTATACCTCTTTGAAAAATCATTGCTTGAATCATACTTACTTGTCTATTAGATGTCTAAATCCAAGAGCAATAAATGAGCAAAATTCTATTTTTGGATTTCATCATATTTAATAATTGAATAGTGATTGACATATGGATATGTTAAAATATTCATCAATCCTAAGTATACAAACATTCATAACAGAAGAATATCAGAAAAGAAGTGAAAATCTATCATGCAATTTCATCCTTAGAAAGATGAAACAAGTTAATTTGTATTAAAAAAAATAGCGTGACAGATGAATGAAACAACGCGTGTGTTTCTTAATCAAATCTGTATATCTTGGTACAACTTCTAATCGAGTGCGATAAAAAAATCTCAAAAACTCGAATTCATTTATTTTCATAAAGAAATAGCATCGTACAGGAAGTATAAAAAATTATACTTTTGACAATTCAAGTATTTCTCTTGCCATCTCTAATGAGGGTGTTCGCCCTACTGCAAGATCATGAACCTTGAGTATGAAAGAGAAAGGCCCACATGTACAAGAGTAACGCAGTATTAACCATTAACGTGAATTCGGCGTTTTCTCCGAATCCATCGCGTAATAATTGGCTCGTCGTTTTGGGAATTTATTGTTGGCATAACTTCAATAGTAGCAGAAAAACGAAAATGCTTTTTAGGTTAGCTTTTTCCATCCGCTTAATTACCGAAATTTGAAGTAGAACCACAAAACTACAAAATAAATTTGAAGCTATCACGTTTGCAAGTTAATCGAAGAAGGTGAACTGACACAGGATAAATTCCGTTTAGTATGTGGCTCAAAATTGGATGAACATTTGCCTATAAATGTTTTAACTGTATCTCGATTTTTGTCCTTCTAGCTATCTTAGTTTTATGGTTATCATGTTAGCTTATTTCAGAACAGCCGGTCAGATATATATTCTCTCAATGGATTTGGCTCTAAATTGGATAAGGACTTCAAATTTGGTGAATCGGCCCAATTCCGAATTCCATCCGTCTAGCTTAAAGCGTTTTTGATAGATACGCTTTGAATGTATTTTTCGAATTCAGCGAAATCTAAAACGTGGAGATTTATTCTAAGCAAATATATTTCAATAAAATATTTTTTGCCAGCCGTCGTTTAATATCACCACCACCTGTTTTGAGTTCTCAAGAGCACGATAGAGCCCTAATCCATCCAGGAAATTCCGTGCATAATAACAAATATTTATTTTCACAAATAGCGTAAACATTGAGTTATATTTTTTGAACAGTTGTCAGTAAATGCTCTGATGATCCTTGTTAGGCGAAGATGCGTTTTAGATAAATCAGAAATTAATAAATCAGAAGGATGAATCAGAAATATTGTTGACACAATTAGCAAAATTTCCATAAGCAAATTAATCATATGATGGGAGGACCATTGAAAAAGGTTGAACACAAACTTTTTTTGAAAAAGATAATTAGATTAGATGCAATGATTAGATGATTAGAGTTCTTCAGGAACACTTTTTTATTTTACTGCATCAAAAAAAAGTCGGGGTAAGAAATGTATATTACGTGCAATGACTAATTTGATAGCGTTTTCGCATATTATCAACGTAATCAATGTATTTAAAATATAAGCATTTCCAAAGGTTTAATCTGATGAATAAGTGAATATTCCAAACTTTTTAAAACCTTTACAAATGCTACGTCATAATTTTATTGAATCAAATTCTTAGATTCCCTATTCCCTACAGCTAAAATTGAATGAAAACTTTAATAAAAAAATCTGTTAAGTATACGAAGACTAGTCTTGAAAGTCCAGAATTTTCAAAAAATTTCCATTTCCTGCTGCTCTGTAAAATTTAAAATATTGATAGTTAAATAGCGTTATTCTGATTTGAGTATTTTGAATAAGAGAAACATCTGAAAGCAACGAAACAAAATTTCAGATCAACTTCAACAGTTCTATCTTTATTATTTCGATCCGAATGTTTTTTTTTAAATCTACAAAACTTGTAATTTACTCATACTACTCTACATTAACGAATTTATTAATATTTTAGAAAACTATAATAGATGTCACTTCATTTCAAATTTGAAAAAAAATTATTAAACCCGAAGAAAAATGTTGTGATTTTTATCTGATCAAAAATACCTCCAATTAAATTCAAAACGATTTTAGACAAAACTGAATAAATGGTCAATGTCAAGAGAAATATATTACATTAATCTATACTACTATTATATATGTGAAAGTTTGGATGGATGGATGATAGGGTTCAATCACGCCAGAACGGCGGAAGGAAATTGGATGAAATTTAGCACAAAGATAGATTATAGTCTACAATAGAACATAGACTAATTTTTATTCCGGTTGATTGAGTGTTTAATTTTTTATTAGCTAAAAACTAACTTCTCCACCCAAAAATAATAAAAAAATCTGAAAACATCTACCTGAGCATTTTGAATCGTTTGTTTTTATTTTTCTATTTCCGGTGTTCATTTTAATATTATCTTACTATTCTAATGGAATTCTTTGTGGTTTATTATACTGGCAGAAAGACGTTTTCATCCCAGAAAAGTTCGGCTGTTTTTTTTAAATTCTAAAATCATTTCCTGCTTATAAAAAAATAGTTGAACCGAGTAAGTGTATTTATTCTTTCCAATTTCTTTTTAAGAAAAGCATCACTCTGTTGTAGTGAAGCTATTAAGAACAAATGTATTCATTTTTTTCTTACTCTGTTCATGTTATTCTTAGAATTCTTAAATTTAATGAGCTAGCGAAACCAATAAGTTTCGCTCCAGCTCTATGCTTCGCTCTCGCTGCTAGCGAAGTCACAGCATATTTTGTAAGGAAAAAATATATATAGTTTTAATTTTTTAATTTGTTATTATTTTATAGTTTTTCGGAATTCCCGGAAAATACAAATCGAATCCTTCAAAAAGGAGAAATAAAACTCGGGCTATGGGATTAGCTAGAAGTCGGGAGTCGATTCCTCAAGCGGAATTTAGCACGCTGAGCAACAGGCTACTTCTAGACCAATTCAAAAGCAGAAGCATGCAGAAATGAGACGACTACAGCACGTCGAATATATGGCAACTCGATGCGATGCTGAAACCCTGAACAAACTCAACAACGCCAACTTCAGCACTCTTTTTTTGGTAAAAATGACTGTACATCAAAGCTGTTCCGTTATGCATTTTTGTTATTAAATCATATTTGTGTTAGCTATATATATTTCATATATGAGCTATAATTAGAATTAGCAAATAATTTAATAAAATAATTTAGAATTCTTCCAAATTTTCTCAAATTTCTTTGGCGATTGTTCATTTGTACCATGCAAACGAAAAAGTATCCTTATAGTTTTTAAGTAATTATTTATCCACGCTAATGAGGTTAGATATAACATGTTTTCAACCGGTTATTTCAAACGATTCTGTTTATTTTCGTAGTGCTTGATGCATTTAAAATTAATCATTGTTACTTAATAGATCTTTCGATTCCTTCAGAAGTACTTTTGAGTAAAAATAAAACAGATGATTTGAAATTAAAAATTTCTCATCTGCATTTGTTACCCCAACTTGTGTTTAAAATTCACGTCTAATGCATACAGTTTGCTAACATTTTACATTATGATTAGACTGTTAGTTCCTAAATAGTTAGTTCATCACGTCATTTCCACGCGTACGCAGTCGCGGGTAAAAGCTGGTTACTTTATACTAACTACAGTAGGATAAAAAAAGAGATAGGATAAAAGGATAAAATTAGTAGAAGGATAAAATTAAATTAACTAAAGAGAACAACTTTAATAGCAATGCTTCATAAGAAATTGAAATATGATGCGCGCATAAAAGAAACTTCATTTACTGGCTTAGAATTTATCCATAAAATTAATTGTTAATCAAAATTTAAACTGATTCTACAAAAATATAAAATATCCTAATCATAAAATATTCCGTCTTTAAGTAGAGAAAAGAGAAAAATTGTCAGAATCAGCAAACGTGATTATATAGTTCATTAGGTGTCGTATTTGCTTTAAAAAATCAACATTTGAATCTTAAAGACCGCAGATTCTCGGATGTTAAAAATTTATGTTATGTTAATCATGAAATGTGAACCATACTTTTTCAGAATCTGAACTTTTACTCACATATCTCAGCTAACATTTTTCAGAATAAAAATTGTCAGTTTCAAAATATGATAACAATGCATTCGACAAATTATATCAAGATCTTAATTTCCGATTATCATGCAGCGATATTTTCTGAATATCAGTAAGCCTCGCCACGAAAAGGCCATGAATCCTAAAAAAAAGATAACGAAGCTAATAAGTTCACTAATCAAAAACTTTATTATTTTTAAAACTTTTTTATTTTTTATTTAGAAATTATTTTCCTAAAGTTTGGAAAGTTATTTTTATTTATTCTAAAAAGCAGATTGTTTCAGGAAAGTAATAACTAGGATCTTTTAAATTTATATGTTTGGAAACACATTTTATTTAAATACAAAGCATAATTATTTATTAAATATTTCCTTAGCTTTTAAGACACAGTCATTAAAAAAATCTACACAAATCATGAAGAAGAATTCGTCCATGTTGGTATTCTGCGGAACCAAGAAATTTGGTGCGTAAACACATCGAGGAGTATCATGCGCCCCATGGAACATTTTTTGAGAACGCTTAACAGCCATTTTAACTAACGAAAGATGAAATGAAATTCTGGCACTGCCCCGCGATAACTCCCGAATAGTTTTATTCCAAATGATAATAATAATTTTCAACTCATAACTTAAAAGAGGATGTTATTATCTGCGAACATGGTTTTGAATTTTATTTATCAATGATGCTGTTTAAATTACCCAATATTATCAAGCATTTTTTTTACTATTTTTCAAAACAAATTCTGGATAAATTTAAGCTATTTCTTTGTTTTATCATGCGATTTCTTCCATTGAAGGGATGATATTTTGCTAACTGTCCATGCAGTCTGCAGAAGAAATCAGGCAATGGAATTCCGTCATCATGAGAAATGTGTAGTTCGAAATAGATCACAAAACACTTATGTTTTCCATGGTACTATCAACTCTAAAAAGTTGCATTCGCGCAATGAGGGAGAGAGTTATACATTAAAAAAAAATAACGCAGGTTTAATGTTTGTCACAGTTGGATGCTTAAAAATACTTTGTTGTGAAGATGACAAAATCAAAAATATTCATCAGAGATTGCACTGAAATTAACCGAATTAATGTTATGGATCATCAGTTGGTTCACTCGGATAATAAAAAAATATTTAGAAATCGCCACTTCAATTTTGCGTTTGAAATTACATTAGAAAAAAAACGTGTAAATTTCTGAAACATTGTTTATAGTGATTAATGTACACCTATTTTTATATGAAATAAGAAAAAATAAACCTCATCATTGCAGATAACCCTATCTTATAAATGGTTATCATTCTGTTAGATATTTTTCACCTACGGCGACTAATTGCTCCATCGTCATAAATGATAACTGGAAAATTTCAATTCAGTGTTTTGAGTGGCTTAATTAATGACGTTTTCCTCCTCAAAATGTTTTCAAATTAAATTTACATAAAACTCATACTATATAAGCTATGCTTTCACCTACTCTTAATTCTCTTTGTATACAGTCCATTGAATCACATAGTGAGCAGCACTGATTCTGCTAATATATAACTATAAGTACTCAAAATTTTGGACATGGGAAGATAGATGGAATTTTCATTCCTCGCCACCAAATCATGGAAAACTAGTCAGGGCGAAAACTTTGTAGAAAAACAATGAAAACTATTTTTCACTTTGAGAATGAAAAAAACATTTAATATATTTTTTTATAAGCAGCTGATCGAAAATAGAAAACAAATAATTAGTAAAAAAATATTTTTTTTTACATTGTGGTGATATTATGTATTCAAGTACCTCTAATATTTTCGGAAGTTCTGCAGGCTTATTCATCAGCGCGAACTAACCTTCATTTGCAAGGCACATGCCGATTTCTTTCCCTCCGCGACAGAAGAGAAGCGAGTAGAATTTCACCCATTGACTCAGCATATAGAATCGCCGGAGTGTGAAAAATCTAGAGGGATATTTTGGATTCCAGTGAAATGCGATATTTTTACTGAACTTCTTTTCACTACGATGTTTTGACCACTCAGATAAGTAAGTAGATTTCAAAATAGGTTCAAATTTTTATCTTATTCTAGTCGATTTTGGAGGGCATCGCAATGCTTCGAGATATTCATTTAACTAGTAGATATACAGACGCACCTTCCTGTCTAAGACTCTTTCAAATTGTCAATAAATAAAACAATATTATTTTAACTGTCTTTGTTTTGTTTTCTTCCTTCTTCATTGGAATTTTTCTAGGAAAGGCCCATCCCGTGACATCACACCCCTAACAGAAAAGTCGAATGTTCGATTCATCTGCCCTACATATTCGTTTGTATTGTAACTTTATTGATTTTGTATAATTGAAATATGTATTTTGTATATTTGCATATATGAAATAGAAATCATCTTCCATAGTCTTTAACCCTTTCATGCCCAAAATATTTTGACGCAACAAAACTGATGCGGCCGATAATATATGCTCACTTAGATGGAATACAACATACGATGGCAAGAAAATTTTTAATATTGTCATTTTTAAAGGAATAACAGAATGTAGCTCTGAAGCAGCGCTGGGCATTGCGGGTTACATTTCTCTATTATCATAATATATGAAATATATACAAATACCACTTTTATGATGAATTTTTTGAAATGAAAGTTCAAAAAAAATTTTTGATTAGAGAATAGCACAGGTTTACTTTGCATTTACAAAACATTTAGTGCAAAATGCAATAGTCAAGCCACTTTTACAATACTTGCATCGTTGTTTTTTAGCAGCATGTTTTAACCAGTGGTTTAGTCCGTCATATCTAATTTCTGAGACTGGTTGTTCAGCGATTGGTTTTTTTATTACAAGTTTCGGACCTTTCAAAACTGTAGGGCTGCGTTCGGAACTTTTATTTTTACGTGGTGTGGATAGGGCCTTGCAAATGTATGATCGGAAATATAGTAGAGACAAAATATCTTTCTTCTTTTTATTCAATTGATCACAATGTCTATTGTATAACAGCCAGCTGTTCACAACTGGTGCATCCAATATCCAGTAAAAAATTCGCATCTACCACGTTCTTGATTTGTGGTCAATTCTATAAAGTTCGATTCTATAAAGTTTTCTGTGTAACTCGTCTATCAATTTCAAGGAAGAAAACCAATTATCGAAACATAACTTAAACTTTTTTCTGACATTAAACCATCTGTAAGGTCTAATATGATATTTCCAGATATTCCAAGACCATGATTATCAGAATTAACTTTTCCTTCATAAAGTTTAAAATTATGCCTTATGCCCGATGAACTTGTACGTGTAAAAACTTAAAAACCCCATTTATAAGGCTTGGCTTTATTATATTGTTTCATAAAATTTCTGTCTTTGAAGAGTATAATTTGTTCATCAATGCTTTGGTGTACTTCTGGAGCAATGTTCTGCAAATTTTCTCAAAATCTATCAATAATTGGTTTGATTTTGAAAAGTCTATCATATAATGGATCTGAACGCGTTTTTTGATTGGTATTGTCATCGAAATGAAGGGCGAAACAAATCTTCAAATCTATTGCGACTCAATAAATCTGCAATAGGAGGATATCTTGTTTCTGTTTGCCAAAACATACGAAAAGAAGGCATTTTAATAATGAAATTGACTTATTTTTATGTCAATTGATAGCAAACGTTTTTTTACATATAAAAAGTATCACAACAACAACAATAATAATAGTAATAATTAATGGCATACGAGATAAAAAATAAAAATTAAAAGTCGATTGGAAATACAAAAATGATTTGATAACGCATATTTATACAATTTTTTCATTATATGCAATGAAACCACGATAAAACTAATTCAGGTAGAAATGTCTCTTTATGCCCAATGTTGCCTTGAAGCACCATCCTAATTCGAGCCTTTCGAAAACATGAAGCAAATTACCACCGAAATAATACTATTAATATGAATAGGGTTGCCATCTATATTTTTTTTTATTTCAACAAACATTCATTTTTCATATTCTATCGGTGATGTATCAAAAAATTTAAATAACTAATAAATATGCCCAGTTTAGAACTACGTAGCGTCCAATCTACAATGGGAATGAAAGGGTTAATAGAAAAAGAAAATCGCAGCATATTTGATTGAATAAGGAAAACGGTATGCATTTAGGGTTACCAAAGTAATCTATTTTTAGAAATTATACAAATATAATCTGTTTAAGAGATTGACAAAATTCATTATTTTTTTTCGGTTGTTGCCATGATACCAAAAGGACTATTTTTTAAATACTGAAACGATTTTGGATTCTTTTTGCGCCTAGTCGTCTTTGGAAGTTTATCCAAAAAATATTTAATAAACTTGGTGGCTGTCGGTCAGACAGAGAGGTCTGTGGAAAGCCAACACATGCGGGCGCACATTAATCCGTCCTAATTACAAAGAGACTCACACAATCGCCGGAGATAACCCCCTATTCACATTTTTAACAACGCCATGATCCCATAGGACTGATCTCCATTAGACAGATTCATGCATACTGTGAATGGATCCCGTGCAAGAGAATTAAAGTAATGCTTCTTGAATGTATATTAATTTCGTGGTTTAATGGACATGGAACTGTATCTTAACAATTCTAATGAAATGAAAGAGAATCAATATCTCAACTGGTTGCTCAATTGCACTTCTGGTAAAGTCAATTGAATCATCAAATGAATTTCTCCTAAAAATTGATAATTTGAAAAAAGGGCTGTTTTTTTAAAATTTTCTGCGATGTCTTAGATTATTACTCGAAAATTCAAACAGTTAGTATTGTTTCATCAAATGCTCAATCCTGTGACTTTCTTCATTGTTCAAACCCGTGGAAGAAATCCGATTGATATTTGTGTAATGGACAAGAAAAAAGAAGAAGAAAAATTACAGTATTTTGTTTAGAAGATAGATGAGCTGGATATTTAAGTATCTGATAGTGATAAGATGTTATCCGACTACCTCTATTAAAAAAGTTCATGCATATAGAATAAATACAACTTAAATAAGAAAAAATAATAATATTGTGTTAATATCTAATGAACAATTTGGCTGCCTCGTGTTTTCTCTAAATGATTTAGGTTAAATCAAAGATAACCATTGTTCTCGAAGAACCACCTGCTCATCTAGCTACTAGTTTTTATTATTATCTATTTATTTCTTATGAAAGAAACACTATTTATTATAGCATTACTCAAACAATACAAAATCTCAAGAAACTAATTTGATAATGATATACAGATTTTTCATATGAAAATCCTTGGAAACCTTTCCAATTTTTATATAAATTCTAATCATTTGGTTTTGTATATTTTTTTACTCTACAATTTTAAACTTTATTCCTTCGAATAATTTGAAAACAAAGTTTCAAAACTTGTTTTCTTACCTGAGGGTGCATTCTGATAATAATTTTGCGTTAGAACGAAAAGACATACCTAAAAAAAAGAAAAAAATGTGTAACCTTCAAAACATATTTACTTATCTTTATACTAAACAGTTCCTGGCGTCATCCATTTATTCAAAATAAAAGTATACATTTATTTGTTACATCATTGTTTGCATTATCGAAAAGTAATACAAATTCTTTGCTAATGAGTTTGTAAAGGGTAAATTGCCATCTTGTGTTATATTAGAATTGTAACGAAAACACTTTAACATATGGCTTCTTTTTCATTGTAGATGGACACTTTTAGAACAGATTCAAAGAAAAAATAATTGCTCCCATTAATAGCAATAATCATTTTCTAATAAGAGAATGATTTATTTAATTTAATTAGAAAATTTTAAAATATTTCTTTGCAGTGAATATTAATTAATATAAATGATCTAATTTACAATATTTTATAATTTCTTTATTTCCATGTTTACTCTTATATAAAACTTTTTTTAATTTTTTAAGAAATTTTAATTTTAAATATTTGTTCCACAAAACGGATTTCAATATATAATCCGAATTACATTGTTATTTTTTATTTTATTCTTTCTATTTTGCAATTCTTCAAATTGGTTTGAATTTAATTGATTATTTTACATAGTAAAAGATCAACTAAATTCCTTTTACACAAATTTTTAATTTGTTATATATTGTTATATATTCAGGAAAAATACCAAGGCGGGGCAAAGCTAATTATTCACACACACATACACGAACTGGGTGTCTCTCAAAAACCTTGACAGGCTTTTATCCTTTGAATATTGAGCATAGACATACACTGTAAATTACAAAGTTATATAAAAAAAGGGCAAAAAAATTTGAAATTAATTAAAAATTTCAGTAAATAAAATTTAAAAATTCAAAATTTAAATTTTTATAAAGATTTGGTGAAAAAAACTCCCAATGAGTAAAATGTGCTTCATTCTCTAAGAGAGTCACGTGCAAAATTTCAGATTTGTAACATGAAAACTCTCAATGATACGTTAAAACAAAGTTGGTGAGAGGTCAATCCCAAATTAAAATGCAAATGTTTGGAGCTTTAATCCGAATGAAACAATGCACGAATGCATCCTATAAAATATGCTTTATATCTTTAATTTTAAATTAAAATTAAAAAAATTATTTGAAATTATTTAAAATTTTATATCAGTAATTACAAAATATAAATTAAAACAGTCAATGAATTTGTAAAAAAGCTTCTAAACGTTTGCGTGTGCGCGTATATGCCTCTGATTGGTGCTTCCCATAATCTCAACAGACGCGTCATTATAATCACGTTATATGTGCTCTCTCATTGACCAATAGCCCAGCGAACGTAAGAAGGACTCGCGCATAACTATTTCACGCCTCCGCCACATTTTGACCGCGCGATTAGCCCGTGCAAGCATTACATTTCCAAACAGAGACGAAGAACTTCCTGAAATCTTAATATCTTTTGGTTAATGCAATCGCAATGCTAGCGAAACTGCACGAGAACTTCCGATAAGTATCCCTTAATTCCGTCTGGGAGGTTTATTTCCCGATGGGTGCAACGAATGCGTGAAAGAGGAAGTGCATATCCCGCATATTTCTACTAATTTTTAATACTTTTGAACCAATAAATAGTAAAATTATTAACTATTTAATCAATCCTTTTCTTTCCTTGTTAATTTGAGTACGACCCCCTAAGACAAGAACAACCGACACGGATTTTCCTCTTTTCGAACTCATATCCAGACATCGAAAAATGATTTAAGACAGCATTTATGCGGTTTCATATATTTGAGATATTTTATGATGGAATTCCGAAATTTTGTACATGGCCTTAATTACAGAAGGGGTATATTTTACTTACTAGGAATTTTTTGTGCGCAGTCCGTAAAAAAATTAAAATTTTAAATTCTTTAAAGTTTAATCACTTGAAGATTTTAACCAATTTAATAACATTTTGCACCTATTTTTTAAGTAACTTTGTAATTTACAGCATATGTCTCGAATCAAATTTAACAAATAAAAGTTTTTTCAGACACCCTGTATATATGCAGATCCTTACAAAATGATGCTTGATTTTCATATCTAATTTGGTTACAATCATGTTTAACTCAAGAATCAATTTTATTATTATATATCAGTATCCCCTCCCTCCCCCTCAAAAAAAAATTAGTTCGAAACTGATACTTCTTTGCTGATTTAAACATATGAAACACATAAGAATATTTATACTTACTAAGATTAATTTATTTTCCTGAACTGAATAATGCCGACTTTAAGAATGGAATAGTAATAAATGACTCTGTAAATATGAATGTGCCGAAATAAGTTGTGCATGAACCTGATCGAGACCCTAAGGCATTATTCAATAAACAGCATGAAGCCACTGCACCTTGCCCGTACTAGATCATTCTCTTTGCTGTCAAAATCAAAGATTGATCCAAAACCTATGGTTTCTACAGTATGCAGGTGAAGCGGAAAATTTCCAGATAGACGAATTTTTTAACTTATTGTGACCGAAATAATTGTGAAAGAATGTTTCATAAAGCAAACAATGATATTTCTAGATGAAGTTATTTACACATGATATCCAAAACGTCTTCCACTCAGTAAAAAAATAAATAACGAGAGACGGATATTCCCTGTGGGGGTATGAGTTGCAGCAAGGGCCTTTAAATGCGACGGAAGCGCAACTGCACGAAATAAATTTCATTTACTTCGAAATCCTCCGCATTTCGAGTCGAACTCTTCCGAAGAATGTTCCCCCTCCCCCTCCCGAGTCCCTTTTATCCTGAAAGTATCGCATTTAAGTCGTTCATGAATTAAGATCAAAGGGTTGAGCATAAGTGAGGCCTCACTGTCGGCGAAATTTCGAACTCCCCCGATGCGGAATATCGAGTCAGATCGGTTCTGGCGCTACCCAAACCGGCGTGCCTAACTGTTGTGAGGAGAGAGCAACTTACACGTGCGGTTTAATTAGACATTACGGTTCACACGCCGCAATGTTTTAAATGTTTGAGATTTCGTTGGCAGCAACAGACTTGGATATTATTTAGTAGTTCCAAAAGCAGTTCAGCGTGAAGTCGCATTTAAATAATTGTCTTCTGTTTGGCGAACTTATTAGAACAAGGACTCCGTTATGAATAACGATGAGCTCTTGGCGACGAGCCAAAGCGAGAGAGTTGCCATTCCCTCCTGTCTAATAGATGTCTTTGCCGCGCTTCCATTGTACGAATACAATGGACACACAATTCAACAAAAGGAAATCCAAAAGAAAAATAAAATATTACTCAGTAAGAATATTCACGGTAGTGAGTGAAATATGAGAGCTGAAATACAATGCTCACACTAGACGAGCTGCCGGCCCGATGAATTGGCGCCGTTTTTTCCTTTTTATTTTTTTGTTCCATCCTCCGCTTTGTCGTTTGGCGACATCTCAGTTATCGGTCCATGCGTTTCCCAAAATATCTGGAACGCGCAACTTCCAAGTTGTGTGAAAAAAGGAGAAAGTAGTTTGTCACGTGGAGGAATCAGATACCGAATGAAAGATCGGCGTGCACTGGCATGTTAAATGACTGCCATTTGCGACTTTCAGAGAAAGGGACTGCACTTCTTCGGAGTAATGTATTCCATACATAGTTTTTCGAAATCGAAAAGACTCTGTAATTCAAAAAGTGTCTTAACTTGTAGATGTAAAAGAAGGTCTTCGTGATGTATGTGGATTTTCAACCTCATTAATTTAAGCCGACTGTTGGATGTACAAAAGGAGACGACGTTCTTTCTGTTTGCTGTGAAACTTCATGAATATATTGTTCACGTCATGTTTGTTCCTGATTTTTTCATCTATATTACAGATGAGTTTGACGCACTCTTTGGCAAGTACATGCCTTATACTGCGTGAAAGATTTGGCGTAATAACGTGCTTGCTTATTTATTTATCATCGCGAAAACAGACTTTTTGAAAAGGGTGGTAATATTCTGTTGCTCCAAAAAAGTTATTGCAATACTTAATGAGAAGAAATTATGAAGAAATTCTTTCATATATCCTCATTATTAATAAGTGTCTAGAATGCTTGAAAAACTGCCGAACAGACTGTATTCTTTTCTTATTCGATGACTATCTTTCAAACCAAGAACTAACTATCAAATCTGAGGGTAATTATAGCATGAAATTTCTAATTAAGAAGAGTAATACAGATTAGTCGATCTTTTTCCAAATTAAGGACATCTATTTTTCATTCTTTAGAAGCTCTGATTGTGGTATGGGTTTCCTGCTTTAAATTTTCTTGTGACATTGTAAAATTAAAATTTCAATTTGGGCTTACACAGTAATTCTATTCAAACACCCACTCGCCTTAAAATAAAATCAGAACTTAAAAGGAATTAAAAAAAAACACTTTTTTCTTCTTTTAAACAATTATTTTTGAATAGATCATTAGTTTACCATGATGGAAAGGTAGACTCTGACTTGAAGTTTTGAAATGCATTTTTATGAATAAACACATAGAAAAAGTAACTATATTAAATGTTCTAAAAATAAGAAATATTACGCATGTTATAAATTTAAAAATTGTGTCCATGCAGATATTGGTCAAGGATAATTTAAAACGGCAGTCCCAAAAATGTTGATTAATAAGTTAAATAGTACTGAATAAAATACTGAAGTATTCTTAAAGTATCTATTTTATAAGCACAATTTAGGATTAAAATCCAAAAGTTATAACTTTTCACAATTAATTCAGTTTTTTAAACATAGATTTCAGTTTTTAAACGGTTTTTCTGAAGCCTTAAATCATGAGGGAACGAGTAAAAACTCATTAATAATCGGTTCTATCATTTAAAATTTAATTAATGTCTCTGACTTGAGTTGTCATTCATTCTTACAGTGCATCGATCTGAATTTTTGCGGCAGATCGAACGAGCGTAAGCACAGAGATTTGATGTAATAAGGATTATTTTCAGCAATCCTTGGATTCCAAATCAATATTAGGATATCTAGACAGTTTTTGAAAGAAGAGCACTTTACAATTTATTCACGAAAAATTATTATTTTGAAAATATTTTTGGTTTCTAAAGACGTAAATTCTACTTTTTCTAAATGTTCTGGTAATGAATGTCCATTTTATGTTTTGGGTCCATAAAAGAAAACTTACAATGCCTTTAGGAAATAGTGGTTCTGAAATATAAGAAAAAAAGTTGTTCTATCCTAAAAATCTGAAAGAAGAAACAGCTGTTATATTTTGAAATAGGGACTACTGTACTGTATTTGCAATTAGAAATATTTTTAACCGTTGTATTTTAATAGTAGTGTTTTACATTGTTGTAATGATGTTTAAACTCACAGTTTTGTTTATTTTTAAGACCTGGAAATGTTAAATTAAAATCAATATATTTCAATAATGTAATTTTAGGGAAATTATCAGAAATAAATTTTTCTCCGTTAGCGCTGTTTACCTTACATCCATTTGCGATGAGATCAGGAAAAAAAAACGATTTTTGAATGCCATTTCATTATTTCGCTAGCAATTAAATATTTTCAACTGAAGAAAGTTCATTTTATTTCAGCAATCAATGCTCTGAATTCCTTTGTTTTTCAAGCAAATAGTTAATTATTAGAAAGGAATGAGCGAAGCAACCCTTAATGTTTCTCAGACTAGACAAAATACCTTACACCATATTAATAAATTTGAGGCCCTCACTACTTATTTCACTGTACGCAGTTGAAAGTGATAATGAATTTTTCAATAAAATGCCTATAAACCCATGTAATCCCATTAATACATAGAAATCGTAGTTAGAAACAAGATTAACACTCGGTGTGAAGAACGGTTGGAAAATTCCTTGGGAGCAGCAAAAATTTGATCTGCGTTTTAATCTCTTAACTACCCTTTCTCCACTAGGGCACCTCTTCCCGGGGTCCTTCGCTCCAGAGATGGGAATTGATCACCAGTGAAGCGAAGTGAAGGAAAGAGGGGGTCTTAACGAGCAGCTTAACATGAATCGCCCAGGAAAGTAGGCTTAAATGGCGACAAGCAGGCACTTCAACCAGGTGCTAATCTGCTTAAGGGGGGGGGGTGAATATTACCGGTGCTTTGTTCCATCACAAGCACCTCGCAGGAGTTTGGCAGCCAAATTTTCAACATCTTCTCAAGAAATTCAGAGGAGTGTCTCTTACTTTTAAACAGTCGCGGAAAACAGAATAGATGCCTGGATTCATTCGAAATTGAATTCCTCATTAAAGCTTTGGGAATTATTTTCGTTCTTTTTTGGTTCATTGAGCTGAAAAAGAGCCGGGTCTCTCGCTCTCTTCCTCGTGAAAGCGGCTAATTGTGAAATGCGGTGCATCTGGATTCCCTGCCCGTTGGAGAGCGATTGCAAAAGCAGCGGCATTTGTTTTTGCTGATAAGCTTAAAAGAGTTTGATTAGAATTATTCTTGTCATTAATTTGATAGCACAAGTGTTTCCTAGAAAGATATTTACGTAAAGATATTAAAATCTGAAGTTTTGTCGAAATTGATTCAGTTTGTCAGGAAAATATTTTCTCAATTTTGATTCAGCTTAAGTACAATTAAAATAAAATATTAAAACTGTTATGCCTGTGTTTCGATTCTTTATGCTAATTTAAAACAATCAAAGGAAACTTTCCTCAATTATATCAACATGTTTTTATTTGCTATATTTGATGGAAATTAGTATCTGTTGTTTTTTAATTTAAGTGCCGTAAGATAAACTATAATGTGAATAGTTAATAGATAATAAATTCTTTCTTAACATGTAATCTAATAAATTATCCCCATTAACTAAAGTGGCAAAACATACCAAATCGAATTGCTATTAGATTTGGAATGTCCACCAAGACTTGGCAAAGAATTCGAGTTACGAGTGCTCCGCTTCTGTATAGATAGCTCACTCTATTGACCGGATTAAATTGACAGAAACCTCAAATTATAATCATATAAAATCTAATTTTTCTTTCTAACTCTTTCCAGATGTTTGTGGACTTTCAGTTTCATACATTGATTTCCTGTTCTAACCGGAAGGAACGTCAAATTATTTGCCGTTTCAGCTTTATTTTATACTACCCTTATACCTAATTTTATACAAAATTTTGGTCCTATATTTTTTGTTAATAGTGTCCCAGATTAAGCAGCAAAAAAAATGTTCCACTCCTTTTGATTTATGCAATTCTCGTTCAGAAATTTAAAAAAAAAGTGCCTTGATTGAGTCACGTGATTTATTTTTTGACTCTATTATTTTATTAAGCATTACAAAAGAAAGCTTTTATTCCGTATATTACTTTCTACAACTTCACATTCGAGTATCAGCATGTTTTCAGAGTAATCAGATTCAGTTAATCGAACCAATATTCTATCAAAAGAGTGAAAAACAATAAATAACATTAGTACAAACTATCTACGTAAATGCAAGAGCTATTCAATGAGGACCCTCTAACGAATGCCACAGCATGAAAAGCATTCTTCCCGAATGCCGCGGTGATGATCTCTCGAGATACCCCTCCGTTTCTCTTTTGCTGCCTTTTAAAGATAAGGAGAAACGAGAGAAGATCTAGAGAAGCTAACGAGTAGACTTCAGTGTGATTTCACCTCAGAAATTTCGGTTTCTAAACTTGGCAACATTCCAGTGGAATTGGACTTGTTACTAATAATGTTACATTTTCTTTTCCTTTGCATGCCTCAAGAAATGTTATAGAAAATGTACTATTGAAATGGCAGAACTATTGTGATAAAAATGTAAATACACCTCAATAAATCTTTATTTTTTGCTAGTAAGTGAAACATAGGCATCTTATTTTTGTTTTTACTATAAAAATTGACAAAAAAATGAATAAGAAATTAAAAATTATTACAATGAAACAACATTTCTCATTTAAATTCTTCGCTTGAAGCATGCAAAAAATCTAACATTTTTAAGGAAATATTTTGCAACGATTAGAATTTCAGATATTATAATACATGTTTAATAATTAAAGAAAAAAAAATATTCAAAAGTGTATTTAATGGAATTTTTAAAAATGTTTATTATTTTAATTTTCTAATAGATTTATTTTAAGTACGTAAAAAGTGAGAAGGGAAAAGGGATTTTTATTTTGAGAAACCATTTGAAAATGCATTCTTTGTAAGTAATATTACCTTAACCCTCAGATCTTTCAAATTACTATAATATTACTTATAAGCAACACAATAGAATGCTGGCTGATAACAGAAATTATTTACCAGAGTAAATAATGAAAGAAGTGCATTCAGTAAACGAAAGAAATAACGAAACAAACAATAAGTACGGATTACAGATGTGAAATGACACGCTTTTTGTCACATTTCATTTGAAATATTGTATTTATTCCCAATATTAGATTCTATTGCATTTTATAGCTGGAATATGCGACCAAATACCTTAATCATGAATAAATAATTTATATGTAATACAAGCTTACTTTTATATATAAATTGAAAATTATGTTTAGTAATTTTGTTTCTTGTAATCATGTCAGAACATAATGTTGTTTTTAGGATGAGGTTTTTGGCATCATCAAAAACCCGTAGGCGAAAAATAAAAATTTTGTTACCTGCACGAGCATCTCAAACAAATCAGCTTTTAATAACGTGATGTCATTGCATTTATAAAAGCTCTAATTTTTAAAAAGTTAATTACTACATCAAATAAAAACTAGAAAAAGGTAATTTAACTTGCACGAGCATGTGGTGCTTGGCCGTTCAAGAAATTATGTTCTGACATGATACATTGAAATATGTATAGCAGATTTCATTTTAATCTTTTTTTTTTGTTTTATTTTACAATGTTCTCTTGAATACTCTTTCAAAATCTTAATGAAGCCAAATAAATCTGCAGTTGTGCATGTACAGCTTCCATTCCAACCGATTCAAACTACAAAAACATTTAAGATGTTAAAGTGTTTTATAATTATAATTACAAAAACTAAGTACTAAAAGTTCTCGCTAATGTCTTTTGAATGCTGGTAAAAGTACATAGTTGCCTTCGGGCAATAATTTACATCCAAATGTGTGGTTAGAGAATACAGCTAACATAACTCGCTTACCGTCACGTTGTTGAAATATGCAAAAACAAACGAACTTCAGCTAAATTTCTTTACGTATCGTTCTCCAGAAATTGTGGTTTCGCGGCGTGCTGTAATTAACGCCCAAGAATGAAATATCCCCAATTTCATTTGCAGCGAACCAGTCCGAGAGTCGACGGATGAATCGATGCCAGTTGTTCAACGACTGAACGAAGGCGATTTCTTGGCGAATGAACCAGTGCAGCCGAAACGCCAAATTCGAAATCTTGGATGATTAATGCGATCGTGATGAGTCGTTCACACAACCGTTCCTTGGCGTCTCTTAGCGCTGCTGTTCTCATGACGAATGACTGAAGAGAGGGGGAATCAGAGAATCGGGTGATTTCAGTACTTAAGAATTATTTCGAGATAAACCATTATTGATTTATTAAATATTCTGGATCGGCTTAGTTTTTTAGTTAACAAAAGAAAAGAAGTCGAGTTCTTTGATAAATAATGAATATTTTTTTTCTCGTTTCATTTACTATTTTTTCTAACAATAGCTATAAGAAAATTTCTCTTTCATGGTATCCTTTTTTGAATAATAATGTTGAAAATGTTTCATAAGAAAACGTTGACTCTATCATGAAATTCGGTAAAGTTAAATCGAATGTGACCGTCGAATTTCTTTATTTTTTCTTCACTCAGTTTTAATTCCCTTCTAACGCTTATGTTGAAGTTTTTTCCAATAATGACAATAGAAACCAAAAACCGATTTAGCGATCGTGTTTTCAGATTTCCTGCATTCGCAAAGAGAAAGTGCTTAAGTTTTTATCACTTACTTATGACCTTGCAAATAGGGGCGGAGCACTGAAGTGGAATCTGCACTGGCAATTTTGTTACATGCATAGATTTATAATAATTTGACTGGCTGCCCGAACAGTTCAGACATTTTTTTTTGTGTCTGCCTAAAACTCCATATTGTATGAGTGGTTATTCTTTAAAGACGGAAAATTATGAAATTTTCAAGAGTCGTATCATTAACTCATATCAAGTAGGAGACGTTCTTCCTATCCCCTTCCTATTCCTATTCCCTTCATTCTCCCACTTCATTTTATTTTCTCTCGATATTCATTTCTTACAAAATATTCGACATATTTTTCATAACAGCATATTCATTTAGTTTTAAATTATAATAGTTATGCTCTCAACCATTATAAAATTCCCACTTTTCATATCACTATTAAATGCAAATGAAACTCTGGAAGCAGTTGTGTTTCAGTTCCTGCCCTCACCATTCCGATCTCATTAGTTACCAAAGTTACCGATCCCTGAAGTTACCAAAGCATCCACCCATCATTTCTAGCACATAATCTACTTGAAGGTCGAAAGGGGGCGCGATTCTCGTGTCAACAGTTTCGACTCCGGTGAAACCAATCCGGGCGGAGCTGCTCCGTGCGTGACATCACAAGTCCCCGCCAGCTTTCCCCTCACAAGTTTCCATTGCCTCCGCATGACAGATGGCTACACAAATAATTAGAAAGAGCGGCCGCCTTAGGGTTTCAAAGTTTACAATTTCCTCTCGTCAAAACAAAACGTGGTTCTATCATTTCATATTGTCGACAATTTATTTTTAAAAAAATCATAATCTCCAGCACTTTAAATTTCTTGGTTCTTCAAATTTACATTTATGGTTTTAGTTGATGTTATTTGTTCCCAAATATGCGATATTCTATCAATAAAAACATTTTCTGACTGTGAAAAGAAGGCCATTTCGTCTTGTGGTTTTATGCAGATTGCATTTCAGAGCACTATTTTTTTTAAAAAAAATTGAATTTCTTGAAAGTACAAAGACACGCCCTTATTTGATTTCAAAGCTTTTATTTATAACGTTGCGGGGTGTATGGATTTTTATTATGCCTCTCCGATAAATACCATTACCAACGATTTTATCAAAGATCAAATTTACAAATTAATATTGTCTTCGAGTGAAAAGAGATGATTGCTAATTGCCGCAGCGCCGACAGAATGATGAGTGAAGGAACTGTTGCTCAGATAAGAAACGCTTTTAATATAAAAAGTTGCAGTAAAAAATAATAATAAACATTAATTGATTGAAATAAAGAAACTTTCTGCCATTCGTAAGATTTGTAATCAGTAACTTGAGCAGGAAGAAAATTTTAACTGATTGCGTTGAGTTATCACATTTCAAATAAAATTTTTCTTTTTCTAATGCGTTTCAATGATTAATAAAAAAATCCATTATTTGTTTCTCTGATATGATATAAATTAGTTTTTGCTAAATGAATGTTAATTAAGTAATTACTAATTTTTGATTTATTTTATTAAAAATTCAATAATAAAATAATTTTCCTGCTTTCCTTGCTTTGGTTCACAAGAAAAGCATCAAAATAAATAAATATCAGAAAAGCATCAAAATAAATAAATAACCATTCTATTAAATGCATAGAATTCTGCATTTTTTTTTACAAATGACTAGAATCATGTGTTTCTAAGAAATGTCTTTGAATCATGTGTTCAATAAATTTTAATTATCAATTCTGTTACTTTATTTAAAGAAATCTAAGCATTTGGTGTTTTAATATAGATGTGTATCTCGATCAGTTTTTTTTACTGCAATAATGAGTAGTTAAATCTTTAGAGAATATTTTGTATTAAAAAAAAGAGTTTTATATTTATATTATAAATTATATAGTTTTTATTAATATTAAAATATTTTCTTAAGAATAAAGGAAATAGATTTTTATTTCAAAATAAAATCTTTGAATGTACTTTTTCCATGTTTTGGTTTTCTTCTTCTTCTTGTTTTTAAAATGCTAAGGCATTTTTTAAAAATGAAATAGAGCTTTCAGATTTTGACTACAAGTTCATAATTATGCATTTACTAAAAGTGTGCATGCAAGAAGCATTCACTTGATTTTTTAAAAAAATGCCCGAGTTAACATGAGATGCTGTTAAAAATCTTAATTTTTCATCATATATAATAATAATAAATTTATATTAAAACCAATACTAAATATATCTAGTAATGCATTCACAGTTTTTGTGATATATTTTAGAGAAACTACAAAAAAATATGAATGAAAAATACTCGTATTTTAAAAAAGTAGTAACATTTTTTTTTTAATTCAAACATATTTAAAAAATTGTAATTTTATATAAGCAGATAGATAAATTGTTTTTTCTTTTCAGGGTTAACACACATTACTGTGAAACTTTTTTGTTGCTTAATACATAAAATTAAAAAAAATATATGAAGGTATCGTGCATTCTGAAAATAAATATGCATTTAAAAACATTGCTTTTGTAAATATCTATAACATGAATTTCCCAATGAACATTTTTTATGTTAGCTATAAATAAGCAAAGAAATTTTTTTTCTCTAATTTTCTTATCAATCAAATGTTTTTTGAAAAACGTTATATTCAGTAATCAATTTATTAAAGTGATATTTCTATATTTTAGGGGTGGGGGGTTGCAGGTTTCAGCAATTCTGTCTCCTTTCAAACGATGTGTATAGAAAGAGAATATAAACTTCCGCTATTAGAGACAATAGATCGAAATAAGGAGGAATTTAAATATCAAGCAAGAAATAAATTTTCTCATAGGTTTATAAAATTAAAAGCAATCAGCTGTTGCATTTATACGTCTATTCATGCTCTTTTTCTGTTTACAAGTGTATGAAGATCCACTAAGGCGAATTGATGTAAGTTATTAATTACTTGTATAATAGCAATTCGAATCATATGCAAACATTGGAAAATTCTTCATCTAATTGAAAACAAAAATTTTAATTTTTAAAAAAAGAGAAAAAAATCGCTTAGTTCAATTCTGATACTTTAGCGAGCAAACACATAAGAGCGAGAAGATCAACTTCCATCTCTTCATTAAGTTGAATCTGTGCGGCTTAAAACTAACTCACTAAAAATCGACGAGTACATTCAGTCACGTTCAAAACGTTTATTCTGTAGGATGCAAGCATTTCTTCCATTAAGTAAAATAATACTTTTAATCAGCACTTATTAAGCTTACTGTTTTTACTACAAACATTCAGAAAATGTTATGCTTTTTGCTTGTCTGTGCCTAATATTCTCAACGTAAAGCCATTTTTTAAAAATAAGAGCAGAGGGCTTACACTAAGAAATGCTCTCCGCATTGTAATTCAGAAAAGAAACCGCTTCTTGCAAATACATTTTAATGTTTGAGTTCATTTTGAAAATAATAGCATAGATATTTTTGTTTACACTTTCATGGTACATAATTTTGATTTATGATTTAATATGAAAATAATTTTAGGTTCTCACTCTTTCTATAAATTGTGCAATGTGAAAATTATCTCGTAAAGGAAAAGGCTTAAAAGACAAAATTTAAAGTTATCAGATTCCCTCAAAAGTTACTTTACAACAATTTTGACTGCCTAAATGTGTGTAAAATTTTATATTTGATTCATTTTTATTAAATTGAACCACATCCCACTAATTTCCAAGAACATTGCTGGGAAAAGCAATTTTTACCAGGTCTTAAAAAATTCCATCCATTATCAGTCAACATAAACCTCGAACGAGAATGACTGAATAAGAAGCAAAAGTAGCAGGCAGATGACGGCAGCAGACGAGGGTGAGTTTGACACCTTAATCGTCTGAGTTTTCAATCGTTCCTTCTTCGCCCATCGATTTGCCTCTCTACCTCTCCGTATTTCTACTCTTACAACCGCACTTTTAAACGTTCTTTTCGTGAAAAGTAGTTTTCAAAAGCTTAGGAATCTATCGACTGGATTTATAAAATAATAATTGTAAGATTTATTTTTATTTTTAAGTTTTATTTCATTTATATAACAGTATTTCCATGCATGAAAAATTAAAGCAGGAATGAAATAATGTAGCATCAAATTATAATAAAAACAAAAAAAATATCCACCACGAGAATCAACTATTAAAATGGAAGATTTATATGTAGTCTAAAAATTTGTTTCATAAAGCTGAAGTTTTAAAAAATGTGGTTTAAATAAAAGCAGATTTAAACTCGCATTTGAAACTGTGCCATTTGGTACCGATATTTCTAATGAAAAACACGAAATAAGCATCAAAGTAACTGCCTTCAGTATCGTGTAAACGCCCCGAAGTAATTTTTGCGTTTGAAATAGAGGGCATTTCTCACAGCTCACTGCATGTCCATTTCCAGTGAGGCACTTTTGTACCAGTATTTCTTGCTCCTCAATTAAAATGGCCGATCCTTCAACTTTTTGCAGTTCCAGTCTCCTTCCAGATTAATGATGAATGACCTTCAACATGTAAGATCCTTTTTCCATTGTTTGTAATTTTCCCCAAAACCTCCCCTCGCTCTTTTGCCAGCAAAAGTGCTTTGAGTAGAGTATAAACATAGTTGTTTAAATCAAGAAATAACTTAAACCACTCATCATTCGGTAAAGTCCGTTTCATGATGGAATCCCTGGCTGTTGAAAAGATCACGTTTGCGCATGCAGAGGGTGCTTCACAGGTTATGAATGCGTTAATTGCACCTCTGCTGTCCCACTTGCTCTCCCAGCAGTAAAAATAGTATCTGTTTTCTTCCAAGAATCGGAAAGGTATAAAGAGAGCGTGTGTTCAGAACATGGGTGAAAATGACTTCGTAATTTTTTTTTTCTCAATAGAGATGTAAGCATATTCGTATTTAAATTTATGTAATCTTTTTATCAAGAATATGAGATACGTTGCTTCTGGTTCACATCGGAGCAATATATTACAATGGAAATAAATCAATGAATATTAATCGATTAATGGTCGCGAAACTTTCACTAATACTCGCTTTGGATAATAGAATCACTACACCCTTTAGTAATCAGCAAGTGGGTCAAAAAGATGAGTAACAGTAGAACTATATTTTACCTCAGTTGAATTCGCCTCCTTCAATAACGCACAGTGCATCGAAACATCCGAGTGAGCAGCGATTCCGAATTTCTATCAGCTCCTCTGCTCAAGAAAGGGAGTCTTCGCACGAACCGGCTTAAATGCCTCCCCCGCAGAATTCCGATGGATCTCCAACAAGCCGATGTGTCCGTTTACACTTTGACGAGAAGGCTTCACGTCATAGAAGACTTCATTATAACATATTCCGCAATACTTCCCCTCCCCTCTCAACTCTTCCGTCCCTCAAAAGCGCGTGCCTTCCCCCGCCAGAGACGAGGACTCGTGCCTGCGAGGACAAATTCGAAAGATGAATTTTAAAAGAGTTTTAGCACTCTCGCACCCTTTTACTGTGCAGGTAATAATGGAGGGACCTTCTGCATAATGGGAGAGAGACCGGAAGAGCGTATTCGGAGAGGTGAAACTCGATTTATCCCCGGCTTCAGTAATGTTGTGCAATAGAAAGTTGAGAAGGGACGTGCGAGTAGCTGCGAAACATGGATTAAATGAAGCAGGAGTTCAGTTGGAGGTTTTTTCCACCTGGAAATTTGAGAAAGTCTTAAGAGGTCTCTTAGGAGATGAACTTGTTGAGAAGCTGGCATTTAGGGACATTAAATGATGCATTTCATTTGGAGTAATTGTATTGGCGTTGCCTTTTTCTATTCTCTAATGTTGAGTAATCAAGTGGGTTCTTTTTAATCATAGGGATTTTAAAATAGTATTGACTTTGTATTGAATTGTTAGCATTATTTTATTATTTTGAAATAAAATGATATTTAAAATGGTGTATTATAATAGGCTCTAATTATTGCAGAGCGTCAGAAAATTTATATTGAAATAAACACAAATATGTCAAGTTTTATTCATTCAATTATTCGTTACATTTGAAAATTTTACATTTATATTGTAATGAAAAAATTTCAATGGAGATAATTAAGTCTAAATGAGCGAAAAGGCGAGGCATTTACTTCTGCGGACAAAAAATGAAATTTTATATCAACTCCATAGTATTGTTTTGTTTTTCTGGAATAGGATTTTTAATAAATGTCTTGAATTTTTTTATTAATGGATGCAAATAAAAATATATATTTGAATGCACTCGATTTGAATAAATCAAACTAATTCAATAAAATTACAAAATATCAAAAGAAATTAAATATATCTAACAAATGTTTAAACGTTTTCTAGATTAAATAAAAGCAAGCTATAAATATTTGAAATTCTTTTAATACTTTATTGATGTTCCCGATTACATTATATACTTTATTAAAAAAAACTTTTTCCCGAATAATGTAGCATTACATATTTATGAAAAAGATTTTTATGATTGAAAAAATATTTAATTTAATTTAATTGATGTATTCAAAACATGTAAACCTATTAAATATTAATATGGGTGTTACTCCAGTTGTTGTTTTGTATGCTTTATAAAACTTGTTCTGTAGTTGAAATTTAGATTTTGATTTAAATATCATAGTAACCTACTTATCTATTTAAATGTAGTTCAACACAAATTATTCATAAATTTAACGATGTATTAACAAATGCTTTCGTTTTAAGTAGTAATCTTGAAATAATTTTTTTAAAAATTGATCATGATTTATTTGTTGAGATATAAAAATATTAAAATTAAATAAGTAAAAGTAAGTAAAAAAGGAATAGTAAATAATACAACAGGATTTAAAAATATTTCGGAAACCTTATCCATTTATATATAAATAATTATCTTTCTAGAAATAAAACGTAAAATATATTTCAAAGAAGTGTATTTGGTTTTTTGAAGTATTATTTCACGTTTGTAAAATATGGATAAATTTATTTGTCAGGAGATCTTGTTTAATATGTAAAAGTAGCTGTTCATAAATCTTTATGTTGAATCTTTATGCAAAATGAAAAGTATACATAAAAGAAAGCTTTGAAAAACTCTTTCTGAAATTGTTCATTTTGCTTTAAATAGCATTAAAAAACTATCAATAGTTATCATAATAGTGTTTTTAAATTAGATTTTATGGGATATTTAATCGCCGTAAAATAAATCAATATTTCTCAAGTCAATCATTTAGGCAACGCAGCTTTAAACTCGGATGGTTCGTGTCTCCCCATCCGATTTTTGGCGCCCTTCTTCTCTGCCTCGAACCATTTTACAGAGTGCGTAATATTATGATATGATATGAAATGAAATTTTAACACCTCGATTTATATCGGCATGCTGGAGAATAGTGATTCACCTACCCCCCCCCCCACACACACACACACAAGCGCGAAGGGAAATGCGAACTATTCCAATATAAGTCAGGAATTCAACCGAAGATTGAAATTGTGTAACCGTGTTAGTTATTTTTAATAAATACACAAAGTGATATGTCGTTCGAAGTAGGTTTCGTCTGTGACCCCTGCAATGGTGCTCTTTGCTGGAATATTTATTAAAATACGGAAAAACAATTAACAACGTCCACAGCCTAGCATTAATAGAATCCCGACAGCTTACAATTGAACGGATACTAGAGCGATGTAAGCTAGTAAGCTGTCGTACGAGCAACCGATCTTTGGTAAAAAAAAAAAGGGGGGGATTCAAAAGACTCTCTGTTTGAAACAGCCCACGATCCGCCAGTTGTTAATCACGCAAATAAATTGCCGCGCTACAGTGAGCCCATTAAACCTTTTCTTTACGTTTTATGCAATGCCTCTTTTCTCTATTCATCGATCAGGACCCTATAATAGTTGAAGAACTTAAAGTAAGCAACCTCGCATTCTCTAACAAAAACTCCATCTGGATGTGTACGATTCCCCCTGGATAGTTGAGGGTGCAGTTACAAACAACCCAGTAGGAAAGATTCAGGAAAAGCTTTTAGTTAAAAGTATAAATGCGAAATTTCGTTCAACAATTTTCATGCCAGAATTTTGCAAGGCCTCTCCCCCGCATACTCTTTGCCACCCAATAACAGCGAGACGAACAGTGTCGATACAATGATTTCTAACTATAAATAAGAAGACAAACATAATTCCCGCAACTTGAACTTGGGAAGAGAAACAAATTATATGCAGGAGCCAACAAAATAATGTAATATAATTCAGCTAACTCAGAACTAACGCAATAATACTATACATTAAATTTTTTATGTACGTTGTATAACGAAGAAAGGCTCGATTGGCACATGCTGAGTACTCCTTTCTGTGAAGTATGAATTCAAGCTTAGGTAATTTTACAAGGAAGAAATATAAAGTACAAAGAGAGAGTAAAATCTAATCATAACATGACATATTATAGAAAAAATACAATCCTTAGTATCTACTGATTTTTTGGCATACACAGAGTGGATATTGTTTATGCCACTGACAAGAAGCTGGTATCGAAATGTACCACACTTAAGACTTTCGGGCTGCGTCGTGTCTGCATCATTCATTGTTTCATCTCTTCGTTCGATTTCATGAATCGGCTGCTCCGAAGACATCATGGTTTCAATGAGCACTAATTCCTTAAATGCCGAGTACATTTAAAAGTGGAATGGCAGTGTCGCACTTTCTTAATTCACGGCATTCATTGGGCAGAGATTTTTACTAATAAGAGTAATTGCATGACCAGGAATAAATAACCCTATAATTAGTGTATAAAAAAGCCACGGGTCCTAAATTTGATCGACTTAACAAGTATTGTTGCGTATACATGATATATTTTAGTAGTCTATGAATTTCCCAGATTAAATGTGTCTAGATCACCCAGATTCAATTTGATTCCCACTCATTTGTCGACCTTGATTAAATCCATTTTTTGCATCTAAATAATTCCACATTTATTTTATTTGTGTCAATTTACAAAAAAATATATTTGAATATTTTTGAAAAAGTTGAGGGCTTAATTTTTACGCACAAAATTTAAATGCTACTCCTGTTACTAATGTCGAAGGAGCAAGTACCAAATTTTATTTTTTTAGAAAACAAGCACCATATTGGAATATAACTGAACTATAAGATGTGAAAAGTTGAAAAATATATACGAACTAGCATTAAACAAAGTTCTGATACAGGAAATGTTTCTTTTAGTCTCATATCAAACACACAGGTATTTATTGCTTTCTCCCTCGAAGGCAAACATGACGAAGTTCATTCCATAAAATAAATAAATAAAATAATGCTGAAACTAATCTATTAAAAATAGAACGAAAGTAGAGAAGATATAAATGCTATCACACTGTGGCCTAAAATTTAATCTTAAACGCCGATTAGAATTCCATGCCATTTCGAACTTTGAGATGCTACTTATTCAAGTACGTAATAAAACGCCTTCATTCAAGATTAATGATATCGGTATTTCCGACAAGAAATTTCTAGAAAATTTAAGCTAATAGAATGAACTTCTAGTACCGCGGCTTAAAGAAGACAGCAAGATAAAATAGTCTTTTTTCCCCTCTTTTTTTTAACGCATAACATTGGTACGGGCTTCCGGGAGAATTCTCTGTAACTAGATGCAAATTCGAACCACTGGTACACGAAGCACGAAGTGGTACGTGTCTTGAGTCCACAGAAATAGGGTGGTTCATGTAGATTTTGAGAATGCGGGACACGGTGTTCTGAGTCTACACGTTTTCGCTTCCACTGGCGCATAAAAGTTCGTAAACAACCGTTTGTGACTGCGATGGCACCGGCGGCCCTGAATTGAAATCGAGCTCAGGAGAAAAAAAGAGGCGATTAAAACGATTAAAATTAAAACGATTATTTTAAGTTTAATGACTGTTAATTCAAGAGATTCTTTTTTCTGTTTACCTATGCAAGTTCGTATCATTTGGTCCTTGATAAAAATGGAATTAGAATTTGTCTATCAGTTTGTTGCAAAGAAAATAATATAGATATTAGATATAGATAGGGTTTAGTGAATTGCTTCGCAGCGAAGTAAAAATGCATTTTTATGCATGCTGATATTATATTGTATTAATTACAGCATGAATGCAGAATAATTCTTAATATAAAAATAGTGAGACAGTTTTCAAAAGATATTAACCAAATAAATAAATGAACTCTACCCCAATCTGCATTAATAATGGGGCGAATCAAAAGAAATCTAATCATCGCTGCAGAAATACTTGAGGTCTGTTAGAAAATGCTTATTACTGACTCTCCAGGAAGAACGCACTCCGCCTTTGTGGCAATGACGCACTCATTTATCTGGAAATATCTCATACTAATATTTTCAGTACTATTAGGAAAGACATATTGAACTCATAATTTTATCCTTTCAAACAATTTTTTATAATGTCCGAATATGATGTTGTTTTTGGAATGAGGTTTTTGGCGTCAACAAAAATCTTTGCGCGAAAAAAAATTATTATCTGCACGAGCATTTCAAAAAATCAGCTTTTAATAACATGATTCCATCCCATTTAGAAAAGCTCTGATTAAAAAGAATAAGTTAATGACTACAGCCAATAAAACCTAGAAAAATGTCATTTTGAGCAAGTGATTATATGAAATGAAATAAATAGGAAATGTATCATTTTTTGAAACAATAAATGCGAAAAAAAAGTTTTTTGGATCTTTGGTAATATTAAAGTGACTCATTCAATGAAACCATTAAAATGAATAAAAATATAATTTAACATGCACGAGCACGTGGTGCTTTGCCGTTCAAGAAATGATGTTCTGACATGATACATTGAAATATACATAGCAGATTTCATTTTAATCTTTATTTTTAATTTCTTTGTTTCTCTATGCTAGGTTTAAATCTCTGCAATCAAAATTGATATCATATTGAAGGCTCAAAACATGCGGAGCTGGATTGGTCTGAGTGCATCATGTTCCTGGTTCCAAAGAAAGAGATCACTTTGATACACAGAGACATAGATAATAGATAGATGTAGAATTGTATCCAAAAGTAAGGTTTTTGTTAAATATTTCAATAATTTGAGAAGGGTAATCAATAAAATATAACATTTCATTTAGAAAATATTTGTCTTTAGGTCATAAAAACATATTTATATTTATGTCATTTCAATGAACTTTGACAAGTCGACTGTCAATAAAATTTATTTTCGTTTACTTTCAACTGACTTTTCCTTTTTATTTGCTAGTAACTAACTAAGAATTAAATTTTCCAAAAAATTTTTTTGGACTCAATGTATTGTGAAATCAATAAGTTAAAAAAAACTTACTGTAATGGAGGAAAATCGCCTTCTGATAAAAGAAAGGTGGGTTAGCCGTTAAGCAATGGCTTTTGCATTTCGTTGACTTTACAACAAGCAAGAAGATGGAATTTAAGTATTAAATGTGACCTTTAATTCATAATTTAATATGTTTTTATAGTTATTTTTTTATTTTTTAAAACACACTGGTCTTAAACTGTATAGTCATGATCACATTAATATTATAGATTTTTGATTACTTAGGGAACGTTTGTTTGCTTATTTGTGTAAAATACATAAATATTTCTTTTTAATATGAAATTATTATATATTAATTTTTTATAATTAATTATTAATTTTATATAAAAATGTTAATTTTTTTACGTTCTGTTTTTGGAATAAAATTTTTTATCATGTCACTGAAAGTATAACATTTCTTCTAAGACATTAGAATAAAATAAAATATAGAATTCAAACATTAGAACTTATTCAAGCACATTCCTTTCACAACTTCATTTGTGTGGTGGATGAGGCGATTTATTTATGTTCTGAATATTTATTGTCACATGCAGGTTTCATTCTTGGGGCGAGTGAGTGGCTCCTTGAAGCAAGTAGAACTGAAGGCACTCAAGTTCGTTCCATTTTCATCTGATAATTCAGATGAAATTAAATTTGCAGTGATAGGCAGCATTGCAGAATATCAGGGCAGTTGTTGGTTGTGTTACAGAGTGTTTGATAATGTTCGAATTAAACATTGTTTGGTTGATGCCAGAATTCGAATTAACAATTTAGGAAATTGTTCGCATGTCCTTAATCAGTCTATGTCGCAGATACGTTATTTAAAATCATAACCAGCCGTATGAACAAACCTTTTTCTGTATGTGATCCTCACATCAAAATCGAAAATTTGAATCGATTCTGAAATGAAATCTTTGTAAAGGATGTACGCTTGAGTACATTAACTGAAAGATGAAACTTGGAGTTGAGAGCAGTGAATTGAATAAAATGTCAAAAATCAAGGTAGAATTTTTATTCTCACGACTTTTCTCATTCGTGTCATTAAGATCCCACCATTTCAAAATTTTATCGCTATACAAGACTTAAATTTGGTATACTACCTTAAAACTGAGATAGTAAAGCTAACTTCCATCTTTGAGCCAATGAGTTCCCCAGCAAAGAGTTAAAATGTATTCTTGATTTTGATTACCATACTGCGAGCATATGCACAAAAGGCGCTTTATCGCGCAATAGCATGAGAAAAGGAAAACTAAATCAGCAATCGTTCTAGTTATTGGTCGATTATTTAAAATAATATGAGCCTTCATCGGGCAGAAGTTCTTAAAAAGAAAACCGCAACGAAATCAGCGAAAAAAAAATACTTTTCAATAATGCTTCGTTTCAAAATGAGTAACAGATTCCGCGACTCATCGAAATTAATAAACCTCCACTTATCTGGAATGAGTCGAAATCGGGGCGTGACGATATTTCCTCTCAACAATGGATTAAGAGCAGAGCTATAGCTGTTCACTTCCCCACCAAGAGATAAACGACGGAATGTTCGCCGCAGTATCTTCGCTGCGCACTTTTGATTTCGCTCTGGCCACCCACGGAACTATTGTGAATTTCTCCGCAAATCTTTAACTTCTGAATTGAGTTTTATAGGATTCCACCTCCATCCCCATCCATCATGCTGCCCCCTTCCATTTGCGGAAATGGACGCCATTTATCAGAAGCGATGCAGCGCGCAGTAACATTCCGCAGGGGTGGAAGGGATGCCACATTTTGCAACTATCCAGGACAGCCTTCTTCTGCGGAATGGATTGATTTGCTCCTGCAGCTTTCCCGCAGAACGCGAGTTCGGTGCTGTTGCTGCATAGATGAATGTCTTCGGGCCTGGATTAGATGCGATGTTTTTAGAAAATACGGACATTCAAACAATCATGAGGAGTAAAAGAGAGGATATAAATGGAGGACTCAGTCATCTGTATAAGAATAAGATGAATTCAACAGCTACTCTCTTGAGAATTATTTGTTTGATTTATTACGTGCTTCTCTTCTTACAGCAGTCTCTTAAAATATTTCTAATTTTCCATTAATGCACGATTTAAGACGTTTAACATTTTTAGAAATAAGAACATTCACATCAGTTCAACCTGATATAATTTAGATGTTTACGTTGTTGATATTATCAAACTCCTGTTTATTCACTAGAAGTTAAATGAAATATAGTATAGTTTGGTTTCTGTGGCAGTGAAATTCATCTATAAATTAATAAGTCAATGATATTGTGACATAGTGAGTGAAAAGAAGAACATTAATATTATCAAGATTTTTTCCCTAAATTATTCATTTATATTTGTTTTATATAAACATTGTCAATTCAAAATATTAAAGAAAATAAGTGCTTGGTTTTTTCTTCGGCTGCCTACAATGCTAAAAGTATTGCCCAATGAGAAAAAGTTCTTTTACAATTTTTAAATTTGCATTTGTTATGTGATTTAAAATATTAAGTAAAAGGGAAAAACAGGAAATGTTTTGTTGAATTTTTCTGTAGTAGTATTAGAAGAGAAGGCAGTGACAGATAATGAAAAGAACAGTAAGTGTATTCTGTTTAAAATTTCCGTTTAAAACTCAGCTTATTTGAATACTAATTCTTCAGATGACCAGCAGTATTACAATGAGTAGTTAAGAAAGTGTAAAATAAAAGTAAAAACAGAGAATGCTGTAAAATTCCAATAAAGATTTTGATCTATAGACATGCAATAATAATGATTATTTACCCCTTCTTTTGAGCCACTTTGAATATTACTAGTCATTTTCCTTTCGCTATTGTTCTTTGATTCCTTAAAATACAGGAATGTGTTTTAATTTGAATAGTTCAGCAATCTTTGGTCTTCATTCATTGAGGGAAACAGTCAAACTATACATGATATGGTAAATATGGTAAAAATACATACTTGGTAAATGCCGTTCATAGCTCACAATGGTGTCAACAGCTGAAGATGTGTTTTCACAACACAAGCCATTGCATAGAGCAAGAATATTTTTTTCTTAGTGCTTTCACTATGAGTTTCTTAAAGAGATTTTTTTTTTGACACTTATTGATTTAGAAAAGAGAATTTTAGTTCACTTTGAAAGATATGCTGTGGCTTTCGGTAACATTTTGTGTGTGTGCACGCGCGTGCGTTCGCACTTAGATACGGGGAGATTTTACTGATTTATGATAATTCTCTGTGATGTAATTATAAGAACAATGGATATTGAAAGTAGCTTCAAATTAGATCAGCTATCGACAAAATATTCCTTTGCTATTGATTAGACTTGATAAGTACTGTATAAAATATCATTTGAATCGATAAAAACACAATAAATAACAAAGACATGACAAAAAGCATATAAGACAAAAAATAATGACATTAAGTTAGATATTCATTCAATAAAAAAATCAATATTGAAGGTTATGTAGCTTCACGAACATTCATATTACTAACCCTTTGCACTCCGAAAAATAATTAGATGCAAAATTATTAATCTAATACAAAAATTAGTTTATTCCTATGAAAAATAAATATACATAATTCTTTTAAGTCGAATTTTTTTTGAAGCATTAATCTACATATCTTAACCATTAGGCGCTCTTAAAAATTGAATTTGAAAAATAAATAAAACGTCAAAATGATACACAATCTTGAATGGTGAGTCAGATGCACCATTGGAGTGCACAAAAGGTTAAATTACAAATCCTCACTAATTCGAATTAGACAGAAATTCAATTTTTATTACCATATTGTAAAAGAAAATATTTTAAAAAGTTTCAGGACAACATTAAAACTCTGAAGTTCAATTTTTGTTAGTGGAGAAATGTTAAATTAGTTTTGGTAAAGCACATGTTAAAATCTTGATTTTTTAAATGAGATAACACATGGCTTTATTAAATACTAGTCGCCAATATTAATGACGATTAAAGGGTTCAATCAGTTTTTTTTATATAACTTGGTCTCATAATAAGTTTTTCAGCAAAATATTTTTAAGCTTCAAATTTCGATAGTCATATAATTCACTTATACTATTATGCAGACCTTAAGTAGTCCTTCTTTGAACTCCGCATCTCTCTATGATTTTCTATCGGTGCACGTAAAATTCAGTTTTAAATTAAAGAGGAAATGATGAAACTTCAATTAATATAAAGACCTCTTCACTCAATCCAAGCATGTCTTTAATCAAAACTAAGAACTGAAAGCAGAGTAGTCCGACATTGAAGGTTTATGTTCACTACAGAAATTGAAACATTATAATTTTATTATAATTTATAATATATCAAGGAATTATACGGCAAAAATTTCACAGATTAAAAGAAACATTTAGTTTTTAATTTTATTTTTAGATGTATATAAATGCTCTCAATAATAACATTTTATTTATTTATTTATTTATTTGGTTTATAAATATATTTCAAAAAATTATGGTTTAAATTCCTTTGGTCTTATAGATTCATATTTCTAACATATTCTTAATATTTCAACTTCTAAATGAATAAATAAGCATTTCTATTTTCTGCGACCAAATCTGGATGATTTATTCAGTTCTGAATATTGCAAGTTCAGAACAATAATCATTATCATAATCAAGGTCAATTATTCTAGAGAAACTCTGATTGGCTTCTTTGAGATCGTGATAAAGTGATCTAAAATCACCAGTTTTTATCGAATAGCTATATTGAAATTTTCATAGATCGATGGGCTTTGATGATTGATTTAGTTGATTGGAGTGCCCCCTTTTTTATTTTAAGGACTTATTGTCTCTAGAATATTTTGTTAAATATGATTCACAGAGCAGATGATATGTAAAAATATGTTCAAATTTAAAAGCCGTAATTCTAATTTCCCTCTATCTACTAATTATATATTTCACTTAGACCATTTGTTAGAAGATGTATGTCTATTCCAAAAAAATTAATAGAATAGCTGTTGGTCTCCGATTACAGAAGATGCCTCGTAGATGCTAAGCCCTATTTGCCTTACATAAAACTGTTTAATTGAATTAGTAATATATGTATTATAAAATATCATAGAAAACGTTTCATTGCATTTATTTTTCAAAAATATCATATTTCATATTTGTTCCATTTTATGCAGGTACGCACTGAAAATGACATTTTTATACGTTTAATTTGGAATGATAGTTGATTTATTTTTTCTCATTTGAGAACATGATATTGTTTTGGTTAGAAAGTTTTGATGTCTCCGAAATATACGGGCAAAAAATATTTTTACCTGCTTTTACCAGAATAGCATTATTAATTATTACGTAGGCTTGTTTTAAAGAAGATGCGTTTTCAAATAGCTGACCTCCTTTTACCAGTATAGCTTTAATATTACGTATGCTTCGTTGAAAGCAGATGCTGTTTTATTTCACCTCATTCATTAAAAGGCAGAAATAAATTACAATCACGAAGGTGAATTCTTGGATTTGCACAATATATTTCCTTCACATAAGTAAAAGTAACAAATCCAAACATGTCTTATTGTTTTAAAAATTATAAAAAAAAGAATGCAAAATTTTTTTACTTCTACTTAATATCAATTGCTTTTTCTTTGTCGTTTCTTTGGAATGACGCCATCTTCAAGTTCGTTTAAGATTGCTTGCTTTTAAATAATTAATCTCGCTTTAAGAAGATTATCGTTTGGTGCTTTTATAAAAATTCTTTTTCACCTTTAGCTGTAGCACTTTTGTAATATGTTTTTATTTATTTTACTTTTTTAATTGAATTAAAAATTTTGATATTGCAAACGATCAAGAAAAATTCTCTCTTGCTTTTATTGTTTCAAAAAATGTCACAATTCCTATTTATTTCATTTCATATAATCACGTGATGAAAACTATATTTTTTGTGGGTTTTTTTGTTGTAATTAACTTATTTTTTAAAATCAGAACTTCTGAAAATGTGATGGCAACATATTATTAAAAGTTGACTTTTTTTTTGAGATCCTCGTAAAGATAAAACTTTATTTTTATTTTACGCGAAATAAATTGTGGAAAAATACGATTAAATTAAATGTTTAAAAATTTATTAAAAACAGAATTTTAATTTATAGTCAAAGCATCAGTATCATTGAAAAGCTAATTTTTTAGCTTTAACTTGATGCCAAAATCAATTTTCTGCTGTAATATTTTCGGAAGTTATAGCGAAAAAAACGTTAAAATTTCGCTTTTTTTTAATTAATCAAATATTTATTTAAAAATTCAAAAAAGGGGCTCCGAGGTGCACATTCCCGGCTCCCAAGGTATACATGTACCAAATTTGGTAGCTGTAGGTCGAACGGTCTGGCCTATAGAGCGCCAACACACACACACATTGAGCTTTATTATAAGTAGAGATAATTATGCTACAAAGTCCTACATATAAATTATATTTTATTTCATAACCTTTAACATAAAGAAGCAAAAATTATATAAAGAGGAAAAATAAATACATTAGGGCAAAGTAAATCATTCATACTATTTAAGAAAACTAATCTTTTTGGAGTTATTTTTATCGTTTTCTTTCTCTTCCTAAGTTCAATATTTATTTTTCAGAATATGCGTTTTTACACCGAATTGCTATGACTCAACGCAAATCTGAATGAACACCAAACTTTTCATTTCAAATAGATAAATAACAATATAAAAAGTATTCAAACAAAATATTTCCAACATTTTCACTTCTTTTTAAATATAATATAATCACATAGGTGAAAGAAACGTGCATTTAATTAAGTTCAAGCCCATAGCATAATTAATTTTCATCAAGGCAAAGGCAATGTAACCATTAAAAAAAGAAACAAAAGGATGTGCAAGATCCCTTAATGCTTAAGCTTAAACAGGTTTAACAGTGAGACTGAATCATTTGGCGAACAACAGGGTCAAGCGTAATTTTCAATTCTGCCACTGTATTTGAATTTCTGAAAAAAGCTGCGACGGTGCACGGAAATGCAAATTACCGAATGAAACCGCCTTTCGCATTTTAAAACATTTTAAGCTCTCTCTCTCTGCGCTCCCCAAAACAATTAATTAGATATAAAATGAAAATTTGAAATTCTTTTTCCTACTGCGCATCCGATAATTCTACCTACTCAGTAAAATGTAAATTGGTTTCATACTATTTCTTTTTGAAAAATAAATGGAAAAAAAGTACGAAAAAATATATAAAGAGCAGACGAGGGGTTGGTAAAAAGATTAAAAACTCGACAGCCACTTTTCGTTCTCTGGAATGTTTTTTTTTAACTTTTTTCATGAGCATTATCCCTGATGCGACCCTACAAATCCCAAACCCTATCTAGGTAAAAAGAAGGAAGAATAGGGGAGTCAGAGTGAAGGATTGGGGAAGCCAAAAAAAAAAAGCAATACAAATGATGAGAGAAGCCATTTTACATGCACTCAGTAATGAACCGCCAGGCCTTTTCGCCATAACCACTATTTTATGCAGCGTTGGAAGTTTTCTTCGTATGGGAGGTTGCCATTACGCCCAGACAAAATTTATTTAATTGGGTTGAATTATTTTTTATGCTAGTATATTTAAGTTGTCTTGTTCTTTATTTCATGCCTCAAGAATGGGTTTTAGTGCTCTGAGAGGAGCCGCTTCATGTGTAATTGGTCTCTTCGGCTCCATTTCCGACTGCGCAGCCCTCCTCTTTAACTTCCTGGGTTCGTTAGCTCGGACTGCAATGGAAGAAGGAGGATGAATCTGGTCATGTCTTTGCAATATGTTTGTGCACTTCTTGAATAACGTTACATGCCAGGAATGAAAAAAAAAGGATTAACAACAATAAGCTAAACAAAGATGTCTCCAATAGTTACTGCGAGTCCCAAAAACGGATTATGTATTTTTATAGTTTTTTTAAGATGTCAGAAATTATATTAAAACCAATGTTAATTACTATTTGCAAAAGCTGCCTGAAATGTTATAAAGCAACCGTTTCATGAAGGAATCCATGTTGTGGCTTATGGTCCTTTACAAACACAACGACAGATATGTTAGCAATCTAAGCCGCATTAGCATCTCTGGATTTTTCGGTAGCGCCAACCGGGGCTAAGAGTGCGACTTCATTGTCTCAAGCATCACGTTCGCTTGCACGATTCTTTTTTACAGGGGGGCACATTCACACACCTCAGAGACAGAACACAGAAGAGGAACAACTATACCGGAAGTGGGACTGGAAATCGGAATAAAATGTCTTATCAAACCGCATGCATGCTGAAATTTTCTACGCTACTTGGGGCAACGCAAAGAAATTTTCAATGCCAGTTTTGGTAACGTAACTCAGATACGAAATATTTAATCTCAATTATTCTGTTGTATTTTAACTACAAAGTACTTCAGAAGGAATCGAAAGATCGTTTAATTAACAATATTTAAATTCGTACTTTTTTATTAGCCGGGCGGCAACAAAAAATCTCCAAATAATGTAGAATTCTACAAAATTTCTTAAATCGATTTTGAAACGAAAAATCACTAAATAATGTAAAATTCGCCAAATTTCGTTGACGATTTTTCTCTGGCACCCTGAAACGGAAATGTACCTTTAATTTTAAATGTATCAAACACTACGAAAATAAACAGAATCTTTGAAGTAACCGGTTGAAAACATGTTAAGTCTAAGCTAATTAGCGAGGGAGAAAACTACTTAAAACCTTTGTACTTGAAATTATAAGGGTACTTTTCTGATAGCCGTAAGCAAGCGAACAATCGCTGAAGAAATTTGGCGGAAATCTACATAATTTAGGCATTTTTCGCTTGCACCACTCTAACGGAAATGTACCTGTACAAGCATGTATGAAACAAATATTACTAACACAAATACAATTTAATTACAAAAATAAACAACGGAATAGTTTCGACATTCTGTCATTTTCGCCAAAAAAGCGCCAAATTTTAACGAAATGTTCGAATGTGGTGCGAACGGCTGCAAAAGCATTTCCAATTCTAATATTTTGTTGAACGCTGCAGTAAATTAACAGAAATATAAAAAAAAAATGAATGAATGCAGAAAAATGGGATTAATTACAAAAATTTAAGAAAAAATAATAAAAGCAGACAGAAGGATAAAAATCAAGGGAAATGAATGGGAAAGATCAAATTACAATAAAATAGAAATGAGGCCAATGTAAATCCAAGCAAAGCGCTGCCGAAAAATTATCAACCTTACAAAACTTCAAATGGTTGTACATTAAAGCATAACAACCACAACTAGCTTAAAAACAATTTATTTAAAGTGTGTACCTGAAATAAAACAAAACAGCAAATCAATTATTCAGAATCGTTTTGCTGATTATTCTAACAAAACAAAATCAAGTCAAGAACACGTGTTGTGAATACAGGAATTTCGACGCTAACTGAGGGCAAGGCAATGCTGAATAGAGAATTTTATTTTCTTTATTATGTTTTACTTAAATTCAAAAGTACTTCAGAATGAATCCGAAAGGTCAATTAAATAACAATAATTTGTTTTAAAAGCATCAAATACTAATAAAATAAACAGAATCGTTTGAAATAATCGGTCGTAAACATGTTAAGTCTAACCTCGTTCGTATGGGAAAAAAACAAAACAAATCGAAATCTTTCTCATTTGGCAGTGAAGAAATGAAAACTTTTAGCGAGAAAATTTGTTTTTAATTAATAAAAAATTAACCACTCAATTAACCGATATAAATAGTAGCCTATGTTCTATTCTTGACAATAAGCAATCTGAAAAATAAACTATTTCATTCAGCTATTCTGACGTGATTGACTAACATAGTCTATCTATCTATCCAAACTTTCAGATTTATAATAGTAGTATAAATTTATAATTTTTTTTTTAAAATTAAAAAATAATAAAGAAAAACAAAATTGCAGCGAAAAATTACTTTAAAAAAAAAAGAAAACTAATATATTCCTATAACAAATAATAAAAGTATGAAATACAAAATTAGAAAATAGAAAATTTTGAAATATGTTTATTTAAAATTTGTGTCATGTGCCCAGATTATTAATCAAGTCGTAAGAAGAAAAAAACCTCAAATTTCTTGAAAATAATGAGTTTACGAACTATACGACGCAGAAAACTTTCATAAAATCAATAAACTCTGTCAACCTTTTAGAAAACAATTCATCATACTTCCTCTTATCCAGAATTTTAGTTCAGAAACTGGAGGAAGGCCGCCAGAACTTTGAAAAAAAGTTCTTTGACTTTATAAAAATGCTTCAGTTTAGAAAAAAAAATACGACATCTTTGTGAAAAGAATGTGAAGCAAGATGAGGTGTACGCTCTTTGAAGATTCTCTTTTAGAGCAAATAAGAGGATTTCTGAATCTTGCATGAGAGGAGAGGCTTTATTTCATACCAGCAATTTCATGGAACACCTCATTTTATTAGAGTACCTCAGAGTTGCTGGGCGATTAACAGTTTTGGTCAGTTAAAAAAAGTTTTTAAAAAGTACGAAACTCCCTTTTAAAAAAAAAGAATAGCATTGTTTTGCCAAAGAACGTGATTGCCGGACTAATGGTGTGTTTAGATAGTTAGAAATGTACTTTTTTCTTTTTACTTAAAAAAAAAGTAGCTTTCGTCGATGAGAGAATTGAATTTCTTTTCGTTTCTTCAATAAAAGCTAAATAAAAGCATTCGTCTCATAGTTTCTGGATTAAAACAAGTTTTACATTAGAAGCAAAGAAATACTCAATACCATAATTTTACTATGTTAAAGATAAAGTATACGAGTTCACAGAGGACATCAAGTGAACGCAGAAATTTCGATTGAAGTATTCTCGATGCAAAAAATGCAATCAGAGAAAATGATGTTGCACAGTGATATCCAAATCCCGCAACGACCGATTCTCCGATCCTTTCCTGACGAGCAGCACCGCGGACATTGAAATATTATTTCATTCGTTATTCAGTTTTCCCCTACTTTATATGCCATATTTAAAATTATCGTATTTCCAAAATATTTTGAGTAGTTTACTTTCTTTCTTACTCATGAATAATTTTGATTGTTAATTTGATAAACTTAAAGAAGACATTTTCCATTATTTTAAATTTTCTTCCATTTTTTGAACTGTTATTATATCATATATTTTACCACAATCTTATTCAAGAAATTTTTAATAACATTTTTTACAAATGTTAAAATTATTTGAAATAGTTTTAAATGTAATCACCCACACATCTATTTATATATAAAATTTATTTCCTTCATTTACATTTCCTACTTATTTTCATTGTTAAATGCACGGGGAAAATATCACCATAATCATAGTTTCAATTGTATAATTAATGGGAATAATTTTACTGATACATACACAATACATCGACTTAAAAATTTCTTATATTTTTTGTATTATATGTTGATTTTAAAAGTTATTTTTTAAAAATTCAAAACAGAAAATATATAATTTTAATTAAAAGAATATTTTATTTACTATGTATTTCAGGCGTCTTAATGTAGCAATAAACAAAGAATTGCTAAATAATAATGAATAAAACACAAATTCTTATTTTAACGTATTTTTAGCACCCCATGTTTTTAATGCATTGTTTAAAAACTGTGCAAAACAATAAGTTATGCCATATGATGTTTTTTCAATAGACAGCATTTTATAAGCACAAATTTCTACCATTTTCTCGATCTTAGTAAGATTTTGTTTCGTACTATAAGAACCAAATTTGGTTTATGATTATCTCTGACTATTTCCCGAAAATTCCATACACAAAAATGCAACACTTTTTTTAACTGTAATAAACTGCTTGGATTTATGATTAACTTACAAAGTTGAATTATGTAGGAATTTATACCCCATTTTAAATGTTAGTGTTAGCAAATATTCAATAGAAAAAAATTACTAGTTCAAATTAATAACTTAATTCAAATCTTTAAATTTTTCTTCATCCATGATAAATTGAATTTGGTTTTGTGGCACGAGAACCAAATTTGATATCTGATTAACTCTGAACATTTCACAAAAATTCAACATTTCTTTCATTTATACGAAATTTCTTTTATTTGTTATTAACTTACAAAATTACTTCATGTTGTAAAAATGTTATACATCATTATAAATGTTAATGTTAGCTAATATACAACATTTTACCAGTCCAAATTAACAATTTACTTCAAATTTCAAATATTTTCTTGGCTTAAGATTAGTTTCGTTAGGTTTTATGGCAAAAGAATTAAATTTGATCTATGATTAACTATGAATAATTAACAAGTATGGTTCATAAAAATTCCATACACAAAAATGCAACACTACTTCTTATAAAAAAATTCATTTCTGATTTTATTTACTATTAACTTATAAAGTTACTTCATATTGCAGAAGTTTTATACTTCATTATAAATGTTAGTGCAAAATAATATTCAATAGACAAAAATTTGAAAGCACAAATTAATAATTTACTACAAATTTATATTATTTTTTATCCATGGTTAGTTAGGTTTAGTTTAATGGCTCAAGAATCAAATTCAGTCTATGATTAACTCTCAATATTTCACAGAAATTCCATACACAATAATGTAAAACTGCTTTCAGTCATGCAAAGATAACTTTCTTTAGAACTTCTCCCCCCAAACTATCATTTCCCCCTTTTTTTAGTGATAGGAAAAACATCTATGCAAAATAATTTATTTATAAAGACCTTCATCAAATAATGTTTTACAAAGTGAAATAATATTATATTTCAAATTTTTGACTGAATTTTCTGTATTGACTCGTTCTTCCAAGCAGCATCTTGAAACCTATGACTTTCAAAAATAAAAAAACTATTGTAACAAGTAATTTAAGATATTACATATAATTGTTTTAAATTTTCTTCGGAAGCTTCAAGTTAATAGAAACCATGCTCTGTCACATTCATTATAATTACTAATACATTGTGCGAATCATTTTGCCCCTTGTTTACATCAGGAATAGGAACTCACTCGGTCGTTTCCAAACAAACAAAATGATTGTTTTTCGCTTAGTTTTCTAGATTGATTTTAAAATTTTCTTTACCCTTAATTGCCTTTTAAGTTCTGAAACAAGCTTCACAAAATTTCCATTTCAGTGAATCAGAGATGTATTTTATACTTTGCCAATTTATCATTCTACAGAAAGATTAGTTATTTAAAATACAAATTGCTGGCTAATTTTAGGCATTAAATACAATTCTTGGTCCATCTATAGAATGTTGGCTTTCCTATTTTGCTGGTAACACATAAATAACTGCGCATATACTTTTTTTCCGATTCACTTACCCTTTTTGAACAAATCTGATGAACTTAGAAAACAAATTTCTTAACAAGACTAAGCTTTAACTTCTTTTAAAAGTACAAATAAAATATTTATTGAAATTTAAGATACCTAACTAATGAACAAAAGTTTAAGGAAATTTCATAAACATAATAATGTTTTCAATCAGATTATGGATTGTGCAGGCAATCGAAAAGGACAATAGAAAAATAAAAATAGGAAAATAGAAAAAATAAAAATAAAAATAACTAATTGGAGTAAAAATTATGTTCCTATTTTATGAAAAGTAAAATAATTACAAACTATTCTATTAATAGTATTCAAATATACCTATACAATTTCAAGTTCTTTTAAAAAAATAATTTTGAAGTTTAAAATAAATATATTCTTCTAATCTTTCGTTGTTGTTGTTGTTGCCTCATATTAAAGTAAAAATGATAACAGATATGTTATTTGCGAAAACAAAACGTAATTTGATACTTTACTAAACTTCTTTCATTAGAAATTTTTGTTAACAAAAAGAAAGGAATATTAAATGAAATGGAAAACTGTCTGCAATAATTTAAGAACACGTAGAAAAAAAAGTTACGATACAAAATCACTTGAAAAGAATGCAAACATGAAAAGAAATAATGCTAGCTCAATTAACAAAGTAAAGTTTCAACTCTTAATGAAATAGAGATTAACAGTGGATAGTTAACTCAAATATTTATTAGGCTTACTGGTTGTTAATAATATCACGTGCAACTCATGTTTGATATAATCAACAATTTTGAACATCCTTCACAAAAATAATCTTTTTTATTCACTATTTAGAATAATTGCTTTTTTATTTACAAATACACAAAAATAAATAGTTTACATTTACCAAATTTCCTGAAATGATGGCCCACGTTGCTGGTTGAATTCCAAAAGACAGCACACGCCAGGAGATTCATGGGAAATTCCTAAAATATAATCACACAGTGCGACAACGACGTTCCAGACATCGCGGTGACTATGGGCGATTACTTTGAACCGACACTTTTCACAAAGTCTCCGAGGGAGTTCTCCCCCATGAAAAAATGACCTTTAGAGGCATTCGAAAAAAAATGGCAAAAATCCGACATTGCACTAATGCGACGGCGACATTGGAAAAATATGGGCGAGTTTCAGGCGACTGTTGCGGACGATTGGCCAATCATTTAGAGACTAATCGTACTGCATGGGATAAAAGCATAAACAACAGTCCACGAAAATTAAATGCAAATCATTGCAATTGATTTATTTTCAAAAGCCTATTTATGATGCAATGCATCCTTCTGTGTACGTACTATTGCGATAAACATTAATATATTATAATTACATATAATACACATTACACATAATAACACATTAAGTGTAATACACATTAAATGGTGTGATAATTTCAATGGTTGGAAATTCAATGAAACACCCAATGTTATAGATACATTTTTTTCCAAATATGATTAGAGGTTCTATGATCAGAATACACTCGAATTAAATTTTAAATAAAATTATATGAATAATTTATGTAATTAAAATAATCCTGCATTGAAAATGTTACTATATGTAAGTAACCAATCCGGAGCGATGCATTCAGCACGGTTTGTCAGACGAGCACTGCGTTTTTATCAACCATTCCATTGCGCTGTTATTCCATTCAATAAAAATCAATCTTTAAAATTTAAAATATCGAAGATTAATGTTTCATAAATTGCATAAAACTGGTTTCAAATTAATTTTTTTTAATAAAATTAAACTATTTAAAAATGTATCAGTTTTATTAATACTTTCATTAAGCGGTTTGATTTCCTCAAAGATACCCTCTGAAATGTAACCAATCTTTCTTATTCATCTCAATATCCAGTAACTTACTGGACCTCGATTGCTCAATCGCTGCCTTTGCTCCCCTTGTTTACACAACAAATACATACTCTGGCACGGAGGCGTAGTGGATAACTTCTTTAGATTGCTGAAAATAGGCTTTGGTTAAAGAACTTACATTTTGTCTTCTCTCATAAATTTCAACTATATATTTTACTTTCTCCCTGATCCTTCTCTATTCTATAAGCAGTTAGGTGAAGGAGTGAGTGAAAGGGAGTTTTATCGATCGAAAAACCTTCTTTATTAAGCTTCGCGTATTTGAAGCATAGGGTTAATTATATATAACTATCAAATTAAAATCTTATATATAAGAAAATACAACAATAAAATAGTGAAAAATCTTAGTAATATAAAATGCACGGTACACATACTAAAAATATCAACATAAAAGCTAAAAAAAGACAAAATGGAGTTCATAATTCATTTGATAATTGTCAATGTGACAAAGTAAAAGTTAAAACGGAAATAAATATCTGTTTTTCCCCCTTACGTCGATGTTTCATAAACTTCTATTTGAGAGCAGGATAAAATTTTGAATTAACGAGGTAAATGATTTGTTCAACTGGTAAATGTCTGCCATCCGGAGTGGTAATGCATTAAGTATTAGTTTATAGATTCTTTTAGATCATAATTTTTTTAAAAAACCTAAGATTCTCCTACAACTTGAATATCAGAAAGAAAATTATTCATCAAAATTAATTTTGACAATAAGTTATAAGAGGCTATCGATTGCATCATTTTTGCACATTAGTCTCCTTTAATGCTCTAAGATGAGTAAAAAAATCTCTATTCTCTGCATTTGTCACATTTCTATTAGAAGGAATACTGTCATCTTATTTGGCTTTTTTTATTTCAGAGGAAACGCAGCCACAAATAAACGTAGCATACGTTGCATGAAACGTACGCTGCGTTTATTTGCTGTTGCGTTTGTTTTTGTAAGTGATACATATAAATTATCAATAATGTTTGAATTTGTCTCTGTGAATTTCACCACAGCATCAATACAATTCTTCCGTTGAGCTATAGTTGAAAAGGCTGAAGCAGATGTTGGCAGACACAATTTACGTTCTACAGCTTAGAAAATATTACTTAGTGCTTCCAGTTTCGGAATTTCTTTTACTCGTTTTCAAATCGGACAGAACTTTGATCTGGATTCATAAGCCTGGGCACGATCTGCACACTCTTTAAATCTCTACCGCGCAATTAGTAATAGTGTCCAAATGAAGCACGTTTAGTGTACACCATATTTCCTTGACAAGTCGTCTTCAAATGTCCATAACGTTGCCATTTGTAGCATCTTATTGGATTTTATATAAATGGCCAGACATGACAATTCAAGCCTCCAGTTTAAACTGTCTTTTGAAGTTGGGTTTTGTTGAATCTCGAAATTACGAGAATAGTTTTTTGAAACTCTGTACCTTTTCTTACGGCAATGCGGCAAATACGATTTGCTCCTTGATCTGATAAACTCTCTAGGATATCAGAATATGATAGTTCCAACAAATCAAGTTTAGATAATATAGAATAGAAATCATAAGAACTTTTATAAGAAGTAACAGATGGGAATAATGAAGCAAAGCTTTTGCATTGAGATTAATTAGGTTTGAGACGATGGCAAGGTTTCTAAGGGAAAAAAACCCAGATTTCATCTTTTTGACCGACTCTGTTCCCAGTGATTCCCTTTTGTAGAACAGATTGAGAAACCGAAGACAAATTTTTAGATTTATCAGTTGGAATCAGAATAAAATATCTTACAAACTTACTCGAGCAGTCCGTGTTATATTCTTTCAATTCCCTGCCTTCCGTTCCACAACATTTTTCCTAAAATTCTCTGAACAAATCCCCCCGCTTAACTTAGGTTCCAACGACAATGCCCACACGGAGCTCACCAAGGGAAGGCAGCTACTGACTTTAACCCTCTAAATGCCAGTCGGGCGGTTTGGAGCGCTTTGGAAATTTACCCATAACCTCCAAGTTGGTCGGTTTGGGGCGTTTGCTTGCGTTTTAGGGGTTTTAAAAGCGGCTACTGTTTTTAGCACTGCAGGAGGTTCATGTTATCTCAGACGATTGCAGCTTTTTCACTGAAAATTCCCCCATGCCTTAAGGCGGTAGGGGTGGGGAGGGATTCACAAAATAGGTTGTTTGCACATATGTTGTGTTTTGAAAGCGTTTTAAGTTTTAATTTCCACGTGTTGTTATCTCAAAAATGGTAAGATTTTATGGCTATTTATAAAGAAGTTTCCCACGGAAATTCTCTGTTATCGATGAATATATAAGGATTCCGAAATGTATTTTTTTCCCGGATAAACATCATAAGTTCGTTTTAAATATTAAAACGACTGTAAAAGCATAAGGAAAAACTATTCCATTGACTCTGTGGCCTATTTATACAGTAATTTTCTCAGTATAAGAATAGTGGTTCTTGTTACTGTTGTGGAGTCCAATCGCTTTATATTTCTAGCTACTAAATCTATCATGAAAAGGCCGTCGGCAGTTTAGATGCCGAGTAGAAACGACATATTTCAAATAGCATTAAAAGACTCTCCCCCCCAAAAAAAGGGTTTTTCTTTTTTATCTCCTCCTTAGAGTGAGATAAGTTATGTAAATAGTGAGTTTCTTGCACGGATGCCATTCTGAAAATTTTTCTTCATTTGTGAATTTTTACTCTTTATTTTACATATTGTGAGCCGTTTTTCATTATCAGAGTAATTTCTTTTTAATTTAAAGGCTTACAATTTCTTCATTATAAGCGGAAGTAAACTTGAATTCAGTGATGATGAAATTAAAACAATATTACCCACTACTGATGAAGTGACAGCAATCTGTTAAGCGAAGATGATTGTTGCCCATAAAAAGGTTTTAGCTGTTTTAATCTTTTACATTTTCTCGAATTTTGTTTATTTTTCTAACTTCATTATAAAATGAAGTTTCAAAAACCATCCCATCTATTTCCTGAATTATTTTGATGTAACAAAAGGGTAAGCAGTAATATAAGTCATTTTATCTGCTATTGACAAACAGTTATTTTGATAACATTTTAACAGTTTAATCAGATGAAAAATAAGGATTTTTTTTTCTGTAGATATTTGTTCCAACTTTTATTTCAATATTTGAAAAGTGATTTACGAAAAATTTGTGTATGATTCACCCATGTATAAATTTATGGAAACTTAATACGGAACTTTCGTTCAAAAATTCATTTTATTTCATTGTAATTAGATTTTGTCTTAAAAGTACTAAAGAAAACATAAAAAACCTTTTAAAATCCGAAATCAAGCTTGAAAAATTTAGCATGGCGGTTTACACCAAAAGAGTAATATTTATGATGGACTGAAGTGAAGTGCGCAGGCCGGAACTGAAGGAATGGGCGAAATATATTTCACGGAGTAATTTTTTCCCGCATTTTACTGAACAATTTTTTATGTCAGTATTAAATAAAGATTTAAAATTTTTTTAATCTCATTTATCGAATTGCTTTGGTAGATGAGATTTTTTAACTTTTAACGTAATATAGTCTCTTGGATTGACAATTTTTTTTCAAACATCAGTAAAAACTAGTAGTAAAATAAAAAAAAATTTTGAAATGTATATTTATCTCGCACTTCTTTTCGATGATTTAAGTAGAAACGAGAATGTATAAGTTTTAGAAAACAAAATATGAAAACTTATTTAAAAATGTAATTAAATATCAAAAAATCTCTTTGTATTAAGATTAAAAATTCAAAATACTATTTTAAATTCAAAAATTCAATTAGAATAACAGTTTATATTAAATAAAGGTAATACTGAAGGCATTAAATAAAAGATTCTTTGCTGAATGTTAAAAGAACATATTATTTTCGAAGTGTCTTTCAACAGGCGCTGTTTTCACGATTTTTTTAAACTTAAAGGATGCTTTTATTTCAATATTAAATAAAGATTTAAAACGTTATCTCATATGTTACTGAATTGCATTGACATCTAAACCATATAAAAATATCCTATTTGCATTCATATGTACAGTATACAGGTCATATACTATTATATTGTAAAAGAAGTTACATTCTAATGTATGACGTACTGTTTAATTTTGACAAAAACATTGAATTAATATTTTAAAAATATATCGGGGAAAATTAAACAAAAATTTAAAGATGTTTTAGAAATTGATATTAATGCCAGTTTTTATTTCATTAGTTTGAAATATAATATAAATAAAAAAAACTTTTTTCTAAATTTATGTTATTATATAAATATCAAATATTTGGTGATGAAAAAAATACCCGATAAAGTCGATGAATGAAACGTCATGCTAAAAATCGTCATTACATTAAAACACTTCGACCGATAGAAAATGCGACTGGTTGTCGGCAATTGTTCAAAGAAGAGCTGTGGCAGGTTTGTTATATTCCATTTAGCTATTACTTTACTCATCTACACATTTATACTATATTTCATCTACTAGAAATAATGATATCCATGCAACATTGTACGAGATTTGAAAACAGCTTAATTGAAATTTAATTCCTTCTTACGACCGTCTAATTCTCGGTAGAAGGAGGAAAGCCAGAAAAGAGATATTCACAACAAAATAAATACGAAAAGATGATTAATATCTTACGAAATAAAAGATGATTTAATTATCTTACCAAAATAAAAGTCTATGTCACATATATTTCATTTTTTTAACCTATCGACGTTTTATAAAGATTAGAACAGATGACAGGAGAAATGTATTTTCTTAAGTCCTGAATGAGCATCCCCGCATTTCAGCATAATCACCGTGATGCTTCGAGCGGCCATCGGACCAGTGAGCCAGGCTTCTTATCCTTCGCTCCGAGGCGTGTCGTCGCCGATACGAGACGGATCCTAATGCCCATGAGTCTGACAGCTTTTGTCGATTCTTTTATTAGGGAAGAAATGAATGTCGTTTGTTTCTTTATTGGGTTATATGCCAGCTGATCGAATACGTCCAATTTAAATTGATTCAGAAAGGGTTGGATAGCAATAATACTGTGAGTTTGGATGAATGACGACATTTACAGAAATATTCTTCTTCTTTTCTTTAAATGCCTCTTCGCTGTTGTCTTAAAATATAAAACTATATAGCTGTATAACTGTCTTCTCCTTTCCATAAACTCCAGAAAACAACGTGGCGAGTTTGGGTGCATTCATTTTGATTGTCGTTTTGCTTCTGATGGAATAAAAAATATAAAATCGTTCGTATATCGTTAAATTTTTAGCATGAATTGCGTGTATTAGGATTGAAAGCATTCATTGCATTCTACATCGATTCTTCGGTGAAATTCTGCAGCACTATTTCAATCTACTTGCAAAAAAGGTGCACCCCTACGAAACTCTCAATTGCCGGGAGGATCAATTTGACCAACCATTCATATTTCCTGAAGTCTCAGCTGAAATTGGCAACCGGCATTAGCGGAGTCTCTGATTATGGGCAAGCGTAGCCGGCCATTGTGCATTTCCATTCATTATCGTTTGCCTGCCTTTTCATCTGTTCGACTGGTGGTGGGAAAACATTGGCTTAGCTACAAACACCCTAGACAAATTGCAAATTCTAAAAATGGGTTCCATTATTCTAAATATATAAATTTTAATTCAAAAAGAGAAATTAATATTTTTAGGTATTTCTTTTAAAGGTTCTGTTTCATCAACCTGAAATTAGAATTGAAAAAAAAATCATAAAATAGAAATTTCAATGTAAAAAAATAGATAAGAAGAAAAATTCTTAAGAAATTCTCAACTTTAAAAATTGTGTTATTCGTAGCTATGGATTTGAAAAGGAAAAACGTGAATTTAGAAAATATGGCCACATTAAGCTAATGGGTGATTTGCTTCTTCGAATTTTTCATTTAGGATCCTCAAACATTTTTTTTAAATCTGTAATTTGAAATTAGGAGTCATCGAATCTTCTGAATTATATAATTCCTACAAATAATGCACAATATTTTCACTAGCTGTCTTTCCGTAAAGAGAATATATATATATATATATATATATATATATATATATATATATATATATATATAACCTATAAATGACGGTAAAGATATTTTTAAAAATTAGGAGCTTTACTATCTTTCAGAAATATGTTTGCTCCAACCAAAAAGCCCCTCGGAGATGGAACGGTTCTGGTTTGTCGATTGGTTCTCGCTGTTCCTGGGGGATCAGCTGATTTCCTATCCAAAAGCAGTGTCTCCTGCGGCCCCTAAACCCAGTCTTGATTTCCATCCATGCTGTCGGGGCATCCGATCATTCAGATTTTTCCCTCTCCCTTCACGTGGGTTCGAGTACCTGTTCGCGGTTACAATTTCCTTCGACATCCTTGGCTCCTGTTACAGGAAATCCCACAAAACGCCAAATATCTTGCAATCCATTTTTCCACACTCCAATTTTTTCTGCTGTTTATATTGTCGCGGGGGGGAGATAAAATACCCTATACAATCAGTTTTCCTAGCTTAATGCAGAGCGTTTGGCCAATTTTACTTTTCAGATGATAAAGCATCACACCTACAATATGATCAACTATGACGTAGTTAGAGAAATATTAGAAATGAGCATTGGAGAATAAAATCTATATTTTAAACAGAAAGTTCTTAATGTCCTTTTCATAATTGGACTACGTTGGAAAACATTTCCACCAATACAATATTAAAAACCAATAAGAAACAATTTTCATGTTATAAGTTTCCAAATAAATTAAACAAAATAACTCATAATAGAAAAATAGAGTAAAATGAAAAAAAATCAAAAATCATCGAACAATTAAAGAATTATTGAAATATGCTTTTAAGTATCTTCCTAACTCTTTTTGAAATAACAACTCAATTTTATAATCCACGAGACAAAGTGATCATCACGAAACAGAAACCTTGATCATTTCATTCAAACTTAGCGTTTCTTTTTTCTCTCTCTCTCTTCTTCGAAAGAACAAATGAAATTTATGGTCTTCCACACCTGAGTGACCCTATTTCATCAGCCCTACCTCAGCAATGAAGAAAGTCTCCAACGAAGATTTAAACGCAGGGAGAGAAGAAAGAAGAAATTTAAAAAAAAAAAAAAAGAAACTATCCCTTCCGAAAAGTGCGTCGTTCTCGGAGAGGATCTCGAACAAAGAAACAGATAAGTAAAATATGACCTCATTAAGCTGATGGCTCATTTGGCCAGACCACCTCTTATCAAATCACGATCCGTCAGGGCCTTTAACTTCAGGATTCGCGCATCGATCGCTGCAGCAATTTTAAAGCGGTCTCTCGGTTCGGAACTAATCGAAATTAAGTTAGTTTGGGAGAGCTGCGATAATAAGGAGAAAGGGTGGTTCCTTTTGTTGGATTCGGTGAAAGAAAACGAAAATAAGAACGTGTGGTCGAACAAGCCAATAAAATGATTTTCATTAAGGAAATATTTTCTTTAACTGGTTATACTATTCTCGGTGCCTTGCGAGTGAGATAAAATGAGGCGATTAACTTTAACTACCTCGTCAACTAAAATAAACGTTTTGGAATGTAACGATTCGATTAAGTCATACATCAATATGTGTTTTAAACTTTCCCTATTAACATTGACTAAAGCTTCGATTTTTGAATGCTTTAATTCAATTACTTTCAAATGGATTTCGTAGGATTTTCGGAAAGAATGCGGTATTCAAAAATAATAAAATTTAAGGCACAAATGGATTTTTTTTCTTGGTGGCATAAAGAAACGACCGGAGCCCCACGGCTGTCAAACGTGGATCGGAGATGCATGTGCATTGATCTTTTTAACTAATTAAAAAAATGGCTTGCTTATTCCCATAGATAAAATTAGCTGGCACGTGAACAAAAGTAAATCAATAAAAAAATAACAAAGAGAAATTATGAAATGATTTTTTTTAAAAAAAGTATAACTAAATTTTTTTGTAAACAGAAACTAAACCCCTAATGTCTCCTCAATATTTCAATAATACCAAAGAAAAGAACTATTTTGATACCATCTTACAATGAAAGGCTCCAATACGTAGAGCCTCTAATCGTGTAATCTCAATAATTAATTTCAAGGATGAAAAGGTAAATGCAATCACAAATTAATTTTCATGAAGCAAATATTATATTATAAAAGGTTTTAGTCACTAAATGTTAACGCTAAAAAATATACAAAATCTAAGTTTCAATACAGCCCAAACTTCTATTAGAACAATAATCTTAAAATGTAACATTAACAATAAAAATGCCTCATAATTGTATGAATAAAATAGGAAACATTATTTAGCATTTCGAGAACTAAATTGTTTCAAAGAAATTAAGTTATCATTAAAACTATTTCATTTCTTTAAGCGCTTAACATGAAGCCACAAAGCTCATTTCTTTACAGTATTTTTCATTCACATAAAAATAATATTAGAAGCAATCCTAAAAAATGAAGCATACAATTTCATTACAAAAGAAAATATTATAAGAATGACTTTATTTCAAATAAGATACACTCTACCGTAATATTCTGATTATCTGATATTTTAAAAATCAGTGATGAAGTTTCCAAATTTGTTGGGCAGGAAAGTGGCTGTCGGGGAGAGAAATTGCGATCGAGAGCACGATTATTATGAAATCTTGATAAATGCCATATACGAAAGAAGTTTTTATGAAATAACCAAATAGTGATGTTGATAAAGCACGCATGCACGCACACACACACATCTCCCTTTGATCGTATCTTCCAGAAGACGCTATTTTTTTGTCTTTAAGTATGAACTCATAGATTTTCTTGCAAAAATGCATTGATTTCTTTTTTATACCTAAAATATAATTAGTGATTATATTTTATCTTAATTATTAATATTATATAATTAGATTCATTGATTTCGCATCTAATATTTAATATTTCACATATTTCGATTTGATTCAGTTTTAATTTCCTGTTGCTGTTGATGTAGCAACAGGAAATTAAAACTGAATCACGTCATCATTTCTTTCAAATTCGGTATCTAATTATTGACACTTTTACGCCTATTTTTAAGTTCATTTGAAGCGTATTTAATATTCAAAGGATTTTTTGTTTTGTTTATTTTAAATTTATTTCTAAACGATACACTTGCACTCATTGAAGGGCAACAGGTTATTATAGGTGAGATTTTTGTCATGCGCTCCATCATTCCTAATATGTGAAATGAAATTAGGTATTCAATCAAACCAAATGGCTGCTTTTGGTTGCTGCAATTTCTTTTGTTTTGTATTCAAAGGCGTCGTCAAATTGCCTTAAAAATTTATACTTTATGATTTTTCAGCATCATGGATTCAAATGACATAAAATATATACATTTTTTTATTTAAAGAATTTTTTTTTCATTTGGCATCAATGCCTATCCGCAATGATTTGCCAAATGCGTTCATGCGTTCGAGAGTTGAGAATGGACACCTTGAATAAAAAAGCTATGCTGTATTACGAACAAATGCTACGAGGCCACTTTTAGCTTAATTTTTGTGTTGCAGCAAAAGGAAGAGGTAGGTATCGAAGGTGGAAACCTCTTATTACATCCTGAGACTGTATTCATTATCAATATCAATCAAGATGTGTATACCGTTGGAGATGGTGGCAGACCTTGATTCTTTGGACAGACAGACGGGCATTTCCTTCGAGTGCACGCAAAACATCGGCACTTTCCTCCAGAAATCTGAGACTGGCATTGAACTTCTCCATCGGACAATGCATTGAAATATCCTTCGATCATATAAACACCAAAAGGGTGATATTTTTCTCCGTTATCATGAATTTTTAGTAAGTAAACGGTTGGACATTAAAGCTCAAAAGGGATGGGAATCATCTTACAAATGATAATTTCGTTTAATAAGAACTGATGAATTATTTACAGATGTAGATTTTAAATATTTTATTAGTTTAATTGTGAGATTTTAAATTTATTTATTGTTTAGTTCTGCTTCTATTTTATATCGTTAGTGTAAAAATTTTACTGTTAACATTGTCTAAAGTCATTTCGTTAAAGGAAAAAAATTGGAAACATATTTTCGCTTTTCTATGGGTGTGATATTAAAAAGACTGTGTGCTGTAAGGATGGTAGTAAAAGAAAAAAAAAAACGATCTAATTAGTTGTTTGGAGAGCATGTTTAATAAAATAAAATATATCATAAAAACAAAAGAATAAATAATACTTTAATACAATAAATAATACTTTAATACAATTAGAGCTATCTTTAGAGAACAAAACAGCAATAATAACAGCACATGGCAATAATGCTACAGCATAGAGTCATCTAACGGCCCCTGAGGGAGTGGTAAATGATTACGTATCTCAGCCATTTTCATTAAGACCCATACCGCGGAGAGCTCGGAATTCAACCAATGAAGAGGAGTCTAAGAGTTATTGACGTAACATCTTTGGACTCATTGGCGAAAACAATTGCACTGAAAGTTATCCTATACCTTCATGAAAGTAATTAGTTTTGGAAACATATTCCTATCCTAACCCTCTAATTTTCACTTGAAACTGATAATCAGTATTAAAAAGTTAAAAATCGTTCATTTAAGAAATTAAAAAAATCGATTCAAATGTTATTTATTCTAATAATAGCCTTGTACATATGATTAAAGAAAGAAATTGCATCTTTTTAAATAAAATTACCCATTAAGAATTTTAATACACGCACACACGCGCGCGCGCACACGCGCGCGTGTGTGTTTTGTTATTGATGGCATTTGCAATGGACAAACGTGCTGATGACCACCGGCGATTTTAAGACGATTGAGGGTCTCATTTTTTGGAAGTAGCGAAAACTAGGGCCAAAAGTACAGCTTAGCTACACACTCATCACATTTGCTTTCACAGCAGCATTTTACAGAGGCCCCATTCACACACCTCACAGATAGTAAGTACACAGAAGAACAACCTGGCCCTATCCAGGACTCGAACCCGGGACACCCAAATCACCATTTTGTATGAACCATTTTGGCTTCAGTTTCAGTCATTACTTTGATTTACATTATCAAACATATCTCTAGTAAATATGCATTAAAAGATTATGACACTTTTTGGTAAATGAAGCAACGGGTGTAAGTAATTGCATTAAAATTAATAGTTTAAAAAAATTCCCAATAATATATTTTCTGTTTTGTATAAAAGCACAAGCACTTGAACTGACTATGAATGCTCAAACTTTATTATTAGAAATTATATTGCAACCTTTTATAAATATCTTGCTACATTTTCCTTTAAATATTTTGTTGGTGATATTTTTGTGCATTTTGACTTTCCCACGAATTACAAAAAATAACATTTAAAAATGTTTTTAGTGATTTATTATGATTATTAAATAAAAATGATGTTGCGATCAATTAAATAATATATTGTTGCCCATACAGATAAACTACAAGAGGGAAGGACATTGGTTCACTAGCAAACAGTTGTGCCAAAGCAAAATAAAATCTATGATTTAATACACTCACTAATTTAATAAAAGATTAAACATATTTTTTATTTCCATGGTTGACTGCAACAATACGCGAGTGGAAAAATATCAGCGCGGGCGCAAATATAAGTAAAATGCCAAAAGTACTTTTATTACGATTAAGAAACTGAAATTTTTAAAGGCAAATCTTTTTACAAGAGGATAAAAATCTATAAACATATACCCCTATCTGTTAACATATTCAAGAAAATGAAGTAAACGTGTGTTCTCGTAACATTATCAGTTTTATAAAAGACATCCTTTGGACAAAATTATATAAATATTTCCATCGCTATTGTAGCACTCACCCTGTGCATTTTATAAAGTGAAACATTTTGCAGTCATTTTCAAACAACCGATGTTCCTTCTTATTTCCCTCCCGATCTGATGCTTCCATTTCCACAGCAGATCATCATATGGCAAGCATGAGCATTTTTCACACCATCAGTTCTTTCAAATGCCTAAAACAATGAAGAAACACAAATTACCCCCTCCCCCCCCCAACCCCCCTCCCCCCCCCCCCAGGTTCTCTACAGTTCTAATGGATGGTCATTTCTCTTTAATGATCTCTTAACATGGTGTTTGTAATACAGGAAATAAAAAATGGCGAGAATTGCGTGTTAGAAGGTTGATATCCGTTAATGGGCTTCTGGTGGAAAAGAAAGAAGTTTAAACTAAATGGTGAATTAATGAATATGAGAAATGAGATAATGCGATTCTTTTGCATCTCTTGATGAAAACAGAAACTTTAGATGATTTTTAATTAAAAACATTCGAAGATGTTTAGTTTCTGCAGAAGGCGATGCATGAAATGAATTTCAATTTCACCTTGAATTTATAACGTGGATACGAAGTGAAATGCCTTCTAAAGATGACTCATAACTTTAAAACGATCTTATTCGTTAAAGAAGGAATTACTGAAGCAGTTTTGTGAATTAGCATCTAAAACATCGGAAATGGAATTAATGATTTAAAGAAGAACTGAATGCTTTTAGAGTGAATCATTCACTAACTGGAGAGTAAGCGGTGTTATGTTAAAATCAAGAATTGTATTTACATATCTACATTAATCTCCATTTTTTTCAATACAAATGTTTGAAATTCCCAATATTTTCGTCTTTTAAGTTCACTGTGTTATGTAGGCATTATAATTAAATTTTAATATTTATAAAATGAAAGATGCAGACATTTCCTTACAAAATGAAATGAATAATTTTAAAAACATTGATGAATACTACTTTAGATCATATTAAATAATAAATGTAATCTTATATTCCATGACGTAATTAAATTCGTAAATTAATCATCGATGCATCTATTTTCTTAATCGTGTTTCTTTTATTTCATTTTTTAAAATTATTTTATCCATACATTAATTCAAAAATCAGATTTGATTCGCTTTTTAAAAATAAAAAATGAATAAAAAGTTTATGAGTCATAGAAGGAACACCTTTGAAGTATTTTATATGTTGAATCTAATACGTTTTATATTGCAAGCACATATTCTGCTTTAACAAATATCAAAAAATATACATTTACAAGAAGTATTATCAAAGATAGCTGATACCATCACATGTTGATTATATTATAATGAATTCTTAGCCTTCACTGTTTGTCTGTAAAATTCATCAATAAGCGAAAAATATCGCATGGCTTACATTTATTTATTTTTTTATCAGAATTAATCCTTACTTTACAGGGAAAAGAATTAACCTCACGTTGTAATGTTTTTATTTATGGAGATGAGAAAACAAAAATAATAAAAAATGAACTTAAAATACAATAAGTTTATGCTAAAGAAAGAACGTCCTTGCTGATTTATTAAAAAAATAGGAAAAAAAAACTAAAATATGCTTTAAAATTTTATATGATTATTTAAAATGAATTGGAAGATTGGGTATTTTTGCTTTTCTTGTAGCAAGATTATTATTGAAAGCTTAATCTATGTATCTTTTAACAGGTCTGAAAGAGGAATATTGATTGGAAAGAAGCAAAAATCATAACATTTATCACTTTCTACCGCAATTTTAAAAAGTGAAAATAGTCGCAACACAGAAGTTTACAAAAATATACTTTATATTTATTGTTGAAAAGTAAGCATACTTTAATATTGCATGGACAAAGAAATTTTCATTTCGAATTTCGTACCACTTGAAAACAAAAAGGACAAAAGCATAAAGATAAAAAAAATCCCCGTATTGCAGAGTTGATTTTTCATGGGGGAGGGGGTGGGGAGGATATCGAGAATTTTTGACATTCCTTCCAAAAATGTTCAAAATAAAATTCTGATAACCGTCGGAATGATATGCACATAGAAAGATTCATGCATCAGAGTTTGGCAGCACGTTCGCGGATCTAAGGCATAATGAGAGTTTTTTAATGGTTCAGAAATCTCTTTTTTATTTTTGGGTTTTAGAAACTGTGTTTCAGTGAGGTGCGAATTTAAAAAAAATACTAATTTCTAGTTCTTTATCGCTTTTCAAGAAATTATTTTTTTATTAATATTTTAAATAAAGTTTAAAGGATTTGATTTCTGTGTAATCCAAACCCTGCTGCGAATGCAGTTGCGTATATATTTTCCAAATATAGCCAATCCAATTAGTTTGGACGCCTTCTGTTCCCGAATTGTAATTTTTAAAAATATTTCAAATAAAAAAATAGAAAAGAAATTGCATTTTCCCTTTGGAATTTTATTGCAACAATTACTTACTCTATGGAACTTCTTGCTTTTCCTTCATTAAAATTGTGAGTTAACACAAATTGTGAAATTTCGGAAACTATTCCTTGTATCAAATTGCGGATTTCGATCTGTTATATTTAACTATAATGCACTGAAGAGCTAGAAAAACTGGTATAGCAGGTCGTATGCAAATAATGGAGATGCTCAGCCAATTATTGTAACCCGATGCGATTGACAGTGCTTATATAAGATAACAGGTATTTGAGGAGGCTATGACAATGGTTATTAAAGAGTTAAGTGATTTTCGGCGGAGACTAATTGTTAGAGCACGAGAGATGGAGCACAGAATTTCCGAAGTAGAGACGGAATTTGGATTTTCGCGCACGACCGTTTCTTGGGTGTACCGCCGACACCAGATTTCAGATGAAACTTCAAATCAGCTTGAAAAAGCCCTTCATAGAATGGGTTCATCAACGCCTGAAAAGAATCGTTAAATGAGATAGACGTTTAATGTGGCGCTGCGATCAACGCTTACATTAAAGTGGAGTGAACTGAGAAGAAAACAGAACTGCTCTAATAAAAAGCGCGTGCGGTAGTTTTGGTACCGCAGTGATCGTTGTAAATATTTTCGTGTTCCTTTTTGTTTTAGACTTCAAGTAAAAGTCTATTTTAAATAAATTATTTTTGTAGAATGGTGTATATGCTGATTTAAATAATACACACGCCACCACATTTAACACTTCCTCAAGCAGCTGAGAATTTTATTGCAGGTACATCAACGAGCATCAGTGTTCACACTATGCAACGTATTCTAATTGATATGGGCTTCCGCAACAGAAAACCGTCTAGCTTATCATTGGTAACTCAGTGGCACACCAATTAACACTTACCCGGGCTCTCAAGTGCCACCATTGAACTCTTAAAGATTTGTAAAACGTTGTCTGGTCTGAAAATCAAGTCTCCAAGTGCATCGAGTGGATGGCTGTGTGCGGGTGTGGAGAAAACTCCATGAGCCCGTGGATTTCTCAAGCTTACAAGGTTCTGTTCAAGCTAGTGGAGGCTCTGTGAGTGTAATAGGCGTGTGCAATTAGCATGAAACGGGGCCGTTGATGTTTGTAGACTCGATCATTGTAGGTCAGTGGTACTTTAATATCCTTTCTGACCCTCTGCATGCATTCATGTCCTGTAAGCATTCTGACGGATGTGGACGAATCCAAAAGGATTATGCGTCACTCCTGTCAGGGTCACTAAATTTTAAGTTTATGTTTATTTAAATTAATTCTTTAATTTGTTTTTATATATTTCCTGTATGGCAACCAAAAATATAAAAGTAGTTTCTTTGGTTGTTTTTTTGTGGATTGGCAACGGAAAGAAAAACGAGGAGAGGAAAAATAAAGATGGCGATGTGTTTGTTTAGAATTGCGTATGATTTAAAGGGGAAAGTTTGATGTTGAAAGTTGCAAAATGAAAGAAATGTTTAATAAAGAAGCCACGACAACTCCCACAGGTCTATAGTAGTTACTGAGTGACTTGAGGAGAATTCTTCTGAATTTCTTTCCCTTTCTTGGTCAATGGATTCTCTTGGCATGAAAATTATCAACGATATCTGGAATGTTTTGCAAATTGCTATAGAAAATATCAACCACCTCTCACTACCATGGCTTTGTGGACTGTGCTGCAAGAATCATCGAGTGAACTATCTACAGTCTATCTTCACAGAATAGTTGAATCCATGCCACACCATGCTGTGGCTTTTCTGCTAGCTGGGGCGGACTCTTCACGATATTAGATTGGTGTACCAATTTTTTTAGCACTTCATTGTATGTTAACCCTTTTCCACATATCATTATAAATTACTTTGTAAAAATGGCAATTAATGTGTTGAAAAACAAAGGAAACTAATTAAATATATTATTAATTAGAGCAATGTCATTGCTATTTGAATTAAATTTATTCTTATACTCAGAAATAGAAAAAAAAAGATTTCGACTCAAACAGAGATTCATCTTCAAAACCAAACAAAGCTGTAAAAGTTATACATATTCACAAAATTTAATTAGTGTTATATGCAAAATAAAATAAATGAGAGAAAAATAAGTTATTGTAACGTAGACAAAGAAAAAATGACTATGAAAATGTTTTTCAAAACCATTATGAGATACATTTTACACGTCGAATTGTAGATTCAAAATTTGAATATACAGTCTTTTTTCATTTATTATGAAAAAATCTACTGACTTAAATTTAAGATAGATTTTAAACAAATTCGAAAAAGAAAATCTGTTACGAATTTCCTTCATTTTACAAACAATTACCTTTTTCTATAATTAGAAAATTCCAAATCTAAAATAGATCATAGCTGAAATGCTGCAGTTTACGCCTAGTAATTTCTCCAATATCTAAACGTATTGTATGTTAATAAATACCTTTCTGCTTCACCCTGTATGTTATATGGCATAAACAGAAGCTTGCTCATCTAACCGTCTCAATTTGAAATCAATAAATAAAACAATTCAATAATATCCTCTCCTTATAGGAAGATTTCAGAGAAGAAATACTGAAAGATAATAGCAAGCAATGAAAGAATTTACCATAAAATACTCTTTTTGCTTTCTCGGTCATTCTTTAATAAGATCTATTCAAACTATTTAAGGTTCATTCAAAATTTCAGAGTTGATGTTCTTGCCTTCCTTTACTATGAAAGGAGCAATACATCAACCATGTTATGATGCGAAAAGAAAAGCCAGGGATGTATCAACATTATAAGATAATTTTGTACTATCAACTGTTAACAGAAAAAGCAAAACGAAGCAGAAATATTGAAAGTTCATTTCTGCAAAATATCCTGTTCAGTTCATTCAACTCATAAATAGAAGATTTAAATTTCTTGGCTTTTTATCTGTCACATCCACAGAGGAAAATAAAACATGAACGTGCAGCTTTATCCTCTTCTCCTAACTTCACCAAATAAAAGGAATTAAAATTTCTACTAATAGAGCCTTTAACTTCTTTTACCTAATAACATCCTAATAACATAACATAACTTTACCTAATAACATAACATCAAGGAATATAAAGGCCTAAAAAGTACAATTACCTTCTTGTATAAAGAAAATAAGGGAATGAAATCTGTAAACAAATAAAATATTACATTTCAGGGCACTGCACATTCTACCAGCGCAAACACAACTGAAGTGAATTTTTTAAAATTTAGTCTAAAGATTAAATAAAATATTCTTTGATTAAGGTATATTACTTCATAAGTATACGTAAATATTCCTTTTTAAATTATGTATGCATTTTGCACTTTCAAAATAAATATTAAATTTTAAAAAATGAAATAATTATTGAAGTTCATCTCAACGAATGAATACATGTTGACAGTAGAAAAGACTGTGATAACACTTTTATCGACAATGGATCTGATGTGTACCGTGCAATGAAGATATTTTTTTAATTACATATGTAAAAACGGATACCATTATTCATTTTATTTTTCAGAAAATACATTATAGTTTGATTAATAGTTTAAATACTTTGGTTAATAATTTGAATACTTGAACAGTGCTTAAGATATTATTGACTCTTATACTGCTCCAGATAATGAGTATATTTTTAAATTTTTTTCTAACAATGTAAAAATTATGTTTGATAGATTTTTATTGTAATAAAAATTCCTTTATTAAACAAAAATTAGAAGAAAATGTTGTGTAATTTTTAAATAGAGATAAAAAGTTAAAGGAGCGATTGTCAAATATAATACTTTTTCATTAATTCAATCTTTTACAAAGTATGAAAATTATTTTTATTGTACTTTATGCTTAACATGCTTGGATGGATGAAATTTTACAGTAGCTCACTGTGACTGGTTTTTATATGTAATGAGATTTTTTAATTAATTTTAAATCTTAATTAATTATAAAATTCCTAAATTTTTCATAAACTCGCCCATGTTAGCTTAATTTTAAAATGGTATCCCATTCCATCATCCAATTCCCACTTTTTATTTCATTAGTTCAAATACGCGTTCTAGAAAACTGATGACTTACATTTTCTCATTCCCTGAGAAAACGGATAAAAATTCCTTCAAAAGTCTGTATCAAGGAAAACCCTATAAAAATCATATAATAAAACCATTGAAAGGAAAAATTTCTGCCGTTTGTCTCTAAGGTGAAAATGATCGGCATTTTAACATCGTCTGTTCCCAGTGCATACACTGCGAGAGAAAAATCGCAACACTAAGTAATATCTGCGCCAGATAAACAAAATTTGATTGGCATCTTGATACATCTGAGGAATGGCATCGATTCGAATTTCGCGCTTCGCTAGTAGCGCCGCTCAGAGCTTCTGGATCAAGTTTTCTTGTAAAGTTCGTAACCGTTATTTGCCTCCGAAATCCGATGTACTGAATTGCTGTTGGCCAAGAATGCCTTTAAGAAGACGGAGTGGCCATCAACCAAGATTGAATGTGGTCTCATAATAGGGCTGTGGAGAGGCGGATTCTCTCGCCGTGATATTGCAGAAAGGCTAGGCCGGGATGCATTCAATGTGCACGATTATTGGGAGCAATGGTCAAGTTAGTGCCCTGCTTTAAGAAGGCCGGTACTTGGCCACTTGTTACTATTAAGAGGCATGACGGTTGTGGCACATCATTCTGCGTCTGCGGTAGAAATTCGAGTTGCAGTAGGTGCCAAAGAGATGCAGCGAACTGTTAGAAATCGGTGACTGGAAAAACAGCTCTAAGTATTCCCCTACTTAAAGTCATCACCGTTTGTGTCTCCAGTTGTATTAAGTCAGATATCATTGTAGAACGGAGTGAAAATCTGTTATACCTTTCTGAGGAAAGAGGTACTATCTCTGTGCCAGTGTTCGCCAAATGTTGGTCAAAGGGAGTCCAGGGAAACGCATACAACGCCTGCGACCTAGACACACTGGACCTACACCTGGAGTCATGATCTTGGGAACAACTTCCTAGGAGATCAAGTGTGTTCTCGTTATTATTCCAAATACAGTGACTGCTAATTTGTACGTCAGTCTTGTAATTCACCCTGTAAAATTGTCATTCAAGGAGGAGTTTTCTAACAGGATAGAGCTCACCCTTATACCACTGCTGTAACAAAACGTGTTCTACAGAGTGTCGATATGCTACCTAGGCCTGCGACGTCACCAGGTCTGTCTCCATTTGAGTATGTATGGGATATCATTATACGACAATTTCATCGCCATACAGATTCATCACTGACCCTCTCAGTATTGACTGAACAAGTACAAAAAGCGTGGAACTCCATACCACAAACTTGTTTGAACAATAAACACTTATATGAACAATAAATGCATCCTGGTTCTCCTGGTTTCTATTCAAAATTTTGTAACAGCATTTCATATTTGAAATGCATTTTCTTAATCTTGAATTAACCAGTCCATTTGAAAATTTAATCCATCAAGCATGCTAATTAGAGAAATGAACGGTCCAAATTTCATTACTCTAGAGTTATTTTGTTTTGGTGTTGGGATCTTTTCCGTTAGTTTAATATGACTTAAATAACAAAATAAATCGAAGTAATAATTTGAATAGCTTTTTTTTTCTTTTCGGCCACACATCTGCAAAATTATGTTTACATATGTAGACGGATATTGATTATAATATATAAAATCCTTCTTGAATAATATAGCACAATATTCAACAATATTATACATCATGTTGTGCTACATGAGAGTTTTGTTCGAAAATTATTCAAATCGCTAATCAGAGAGTTTAAATTTCAACTACCAAAAGTGAAAGATACGATAATTTAAAAGAGATTCCAGGTCTTCTTCAAAATAATTAGAATGAACTAATTCTTTAGTTTTTTCTATACTATGTTAGAAAATAAACAAAAGAAAGACATATTTTACTATTGTTTATGCTGGAATTTTTGCATTATAATTGTATACTATAAGGAATTATATAATATATTCAAATACAAGGAAGAATTACGTAATTTATATAATGCTAACAGTATTCTCAATAAAATAACTAGGATTTATATAACACGCAAGGAAATTGTTAAACTGACTTTTAATAATGGTTGATAAAGCTATATAACTTTTATAATGATTGCTGCAAAAATCGCTGATTCATCATAACTTATGTTGGAATAAACAAGCAAAAATTAATTTTCCAATAAAAAAAACATACGATGCTGTTTAGTTGTAAATTTACTAATTATTTTACTTTTTACCACTTGTTTCGCATTTTCATAAACTGTTGCTTCGTGATGAGGAATTCTTATACGTATGTTCAAAACTTCTTAAATCGTGATATTGGAATGGTGGCGATGCGGATTAAAGTTCGAGTTATTAATTCATTCTTCGACAATATGTGTAAGTTGATGGTTTCAAATATGTTTGCTATACCAAAGATTCTAATACAATCCATTAAAAATATTTTAATAATGAAATCAGATGACAATGAGAACATACAACCAAAAACTTTATCACAATGAAATTCCTGGGGATTTTATGAATATGGATTTTGTTTCATACTCTTATGCAGGAATTAAAAAGACAATTTTAATAATATTTTGTATGTATAAAATAATACTTAAGAGGGTGATGAAATCAATGTAACAGTCGTTATAACAAAAATAAACAAAAAGTGAAATAAAAAGAATTTAAAAAAATATCTTTGTTTATTAAAAAATACAAAAAATAGCTAATGACTTCAACAAAAGAATAAGTAAAATTACACGAGATACATGGTAAATAATTCTAATTTTATCTTTTCAGCTACATATAACTTCCTAATTTAAATAATTTTTTCCCTTTAATTATTGATTACAAGTGCTCTGAAAATTCCTTTTTCTTTGTGTCATACGCCACTAAGACGGATAAAAATCTCCAAACCCAACACACTGTTTAAAAGATACTCAAATTTTCCTTTCTTTTAGTCGTGCCAAATAAATTCTCGTAATAAAATTATTAAAAGGATGCCTTCTGTCAATTTCGCTCATGTCTTAGGTATAAACGAGTGCATCGTGCCTTTGTTCTTGTGTAAAAAGTATATCTTTCTTGGTAAAATGAATTGTATTTGCAGCCAAAATTATCTTCCTTTCAGCCATGCAACTACCAAATTTACACTGATATTTATTCATCCTGGGAGGCATAGTTTTTGTACAAGAATGCGATTTTTAAGTGTTTTCTGTTACAAACACAAACTGCAATGATATATATATATATATATATAAATATATATAAAAAAAAAAAAAAATATAGAAGTGTTTTTAAAATTTTTAATTACAATTTTAATTAACTTAACGGAAATTTTGGTTTTTTTCCACTATAACTTTGGAAAATATAACAAAACAAAAACTAATTTTTTCATAATACTAAAGTTCACAAAATAATCTTACCAATTAAATTAATGTTTAATAAACAAATCACATTTCCATTTTTAAAGAATTGCTAAAATATATTTTAATCATATTTTTCAGCAATTTATTTCGCACAAATTAAAGATGAAATTTAAATAGCAATCTGCACGTCAAACAAACAAAAAAAACTTTAATCAAAGCGTTGCCATCCTATTAAGAAAAGCTCAAATTGAAAAATAAACCGACTTCCATTCCGAATTAAATATATAAAAATGAAAATTTCTAGCACGTGACTGTATGAAATAAAAAATGTATATAATACATTTTTGAAAAGCAAATGCGGGGAAACGTTTCCTGTGATTGTTTGCAATATCTATATTATTAATGCAAGGGATCAGTTTTATTAAGGGCAAATTGGGATTAAAATGAACAATATATCTACTCTAATCGGAGCCCAGAATTTAATTTGTAAACCTTTAAACCTAGATAAGAGACATTCAACTGCTAACAACTGATCTAAAGGAAGTTAACGATTTTTTTTACGTAAATTGAATCAATAAATGCTTGCGAATCACGAATCTTAAATTTTAACACAGATCATCTGCCCTATGAAAGAATATTTAATGAAATATTCTTGAGATGCTACATCTTAAATAAAAAGACTTGCACTCCAATCAACTAAACCAATCACTAAAGCTGACCCCTTTATGAAAATTTCAACATCACTATTCCAGAATAGCGAGAGATTTTAGATTATTTCATACTTCCAAAGAAGCCAATTATATCCCAGAGTTTCTCAAAAGTAATTGGACATTGAAATTGTTGATTTTTCTAATAATATTTATAATATTTAAAACTTAATAAATTGGTCAGATTTTATGGAAGTTGATTATTACGTTTATTCATTTATTTAAAGGTTGAAGTTTCAAGAATATTTTACAGAACATGATTTCTTAAAATCAAGCGTCTGCCTAAAATTTGAATGTCATAATTTTTGGAATACCTTTATAAACGATGTAAAATAAAATAAAAAAAATACTACCTACAATATTTATATATCTTTAAAAATAAAAGTAAAAAACTAATTTTTCATTGAATCCGTGAAATTTTTGTTGAATAATTATTTGAGGAATTTTAAATTATTAATATTATTCTGAAGTGTCAATGTTGAAGGATTCCGCACTCAGCTCTGATATTTTTTTAAAGAGGCTGCTTTGATTCATTAAAAAACTTCCTTATATTAATTGTAGTTTCATCATTTTAAATTAAAATTAAATTTTATGGGCACTAATTGGAAATTAGTGCGATGAGTAATACAATGACAAATGGCTCAATGGCTACATAATAGTTTAAGTAAATTATAAGACTACCAAAAATTGAAATAATAACATATTTTTTGAAAACACTTATATAAAAAATTAATGGAATAATCTTACGGGAATTAATACTGACGAATTGGCTGTGTGTGTGTGTGGGGGGGGGTGCTTGTGCGTGTGTGTGTGTGTGCGTGTGCATACGTGAGTGAGTCAATTAAACAGTTAGTTAGTTAATTAGAGGGAGGGAGGGAGGGAGCGAGCAAGCATTATATTTTTGTTAAAACAGAAGCAGAGTTATAAGTGAACACAGGGAGAAGGTTTTTAAGTTCGACACGCGCCTAATCAGCAAAGGGAAACACAGGGATCTTTTTAAAAATTTCGTTTAGAACAGCAATTCTCATCCTTTCATTCGGAGCGTTGGGACCGTTGACTAAAGTTTCACTTCAATTAATTAAATAGGAAAACGGAATGGGATCAGGAAATAAGAGAATATCTTGGAATAAAGTTAAAAGGGATAAATTAAAAAAGTTAAAAAAGTAATTTGAATTTAAATTGGATTTATATATATATATATATATATATATATATATACTGAAGTGACAAAAGTCATGGGATAGCAATATGCAAATATACATATGGCAGTAGTATCACAGCGAAAAAGTATAAATGCGCAGTTCGTTTTCCAGAGCTTTCATTTGTGTTAAAGTTATTCATGTGAACAGGTTTTTCATGATTTATGTCGGAACGACGAGAATTAACAGACTTTGAACGTGGAATGTTAGTTGGAGCTAGACTCATGGGTCATGCCATTGCGGATATCGTTAGTGAATTCAACATTCCAAGATCCACAGTATCAAGAGTGTGCCGAGAGTATGAAATTTCAGGCATCCCATCCCATCATGGACAGCGCAGTGGGCAACCACCTGCACTTAACGACCGAGACCGCCGACGTCTGTGTAGAATGGTCAATGTTAATAGACACGCAACACTTCGTCAAATAACTGCAGGAATCAATGTGGGACGTACGAGGGACGTGTCCGATAGGAATGTGTGGCGAAATTTGTCGTCCTTTTGCTATGAAAGCAGAAGACCGACTCGAGCGCCTTTACTGACAGCACGACATCGCCTGCAGTGTCTCTCCTGGGCTCGTGAGCATATCGACTGGTCTCTAGGCCAGTGGAAAACCGTGGCGTGGTCAGATGAGTCACGATTTCAGTTGTTAGGAGCTGAAGGCAGAGTTCGAGTGTGGTGCAGACCCCACGAAGTCATGGACCCAAACTGTCAGCAAGGCACTGTTCAAGCTTGTGGTGGCTGCATAATGGTATGGGCTGTTTTTACATGGCATGGACTCGGTCCTCTGGTGCAACTGAACCGATCATTGACTGGAAATGGTTATGCTCTTCTGCTTGCAGATCACTTGCAGCCATTCATAGACTTCATGTACCCACACAACGATGGTATTTTTATGGATGACAATGCGCCATGACTCCGGGCCACCTAGATCTCCCAATATGAATCCCATCAAGCATTTATGGGACATCATCAAAAGGTCCGTTCATGCCCAAACTCCTGCACCATCCACACTTTCACAATTATGGACGTCTATACAGACAGCATGGCTCAATATTCTTGCAGAGGACTTCCAACGACTTGTGGACTCCATGACACGTCGAGTTGTTGCACTTCGCCGGGCAAAAGGAGGACCGACCCGATATTAACAGTCATCCCATGACTTTTGTCACTTCAGTGTATATATATATATATATATATATATATATATATATATATATATATATATATATATATATATGAGAAAAATCAGGGAACTTAAATACAATTCCAATATAAAGTTTATAAGAAAAAGTCCAATTAAAGTTTTTAAAGGAAAATTAGAAAGTTTTGTGAAAGTTCAAAATACCTATGAAATGTTTGTCAAAAATTTTGCTTAACAGGACTTTTTAAATTTCTGTTTGCTCTGTTCAACTTAAAAGAACTTAAGTTTACCTTAGCTTTTCTTATTCTGTGGATTTTTTAACATAAGAGACAATGAGTCATTTACTAGGTCAAATAGTAACTATTAACAAGTTTCCCATTTGAAAATACTGAAGAAAAAATATTTTTCCTATATTAATCCAAGTTATTAATACTGGTATTTTATTATATTGGAGTAATTTGTATAACTAAAAAGTACATGTAACACATTTCAATTTTTTTTCATGTTGAACGAAGTACAATGTCTTTGGAGCATCGTCATTTTTTTGTCAGCAATTCCCAGGAAGGAGGTTTTTAAAAAGTTTCGAAATAATTTCAGCTTGCTACATTTTTTTTAACATTGTACGGAAGCAAAACATAATTTGAAAATATATGAAAAAAATTGGAGAATATTCTCATTGATTGCTATAGTAAAAAAATGTAGTTACAATTATCGATTTTAATTGGTAATAAAAAATGTAATGAAATGAGTTTCTTAATGATCTTTTCCATACGTTTAGATCAGTTCCTTTGCGATCTGAAAACCCTCAGGCAATAATGAAAGATTTTATCTGCTAATGCATTTGCATAAACATGTAAGATATCTATTTTCGCTTTTCAGGAAATAGAACTGTTTTTTCCTCGAAAGATACTCCAATACCGATCCTCTCTCAGAAACTAGCCAATTATAATCGCAAAAAGAATGCGATCAATTTTCCCGGAATTTGATATAACTATAGACTCGGATCTTCCAATCATCGAATTACATTTTTTTTTTCTCCTCAGAAAATACGAGTCTTTCCTCAGTCCTGATGACGAAATCGCTTCTTCACGAATTCTAATCTTAATGACGCAAGATGATTTGACAACCCCGAGTTATATAAGAGTAGGTTTATTCAGAAGAAAGATAAATTTCTGTGTTAGTACAATTGGGGCGGTTTTTATAAATTTCTTAGCCTAGTATGAAAAGATTGTTCTAAAAAGCAAAATTCTTCCTAATTTTAAAAACGATTAAATTATACCATTGTCCAATACCGTATCTTTTCCGTAAGCGTTTCCCCGCTTACGGAAAAGATACGAACCGCGTTTCTGGAGGATACGCCGAACATATCTCCATTCCTTTTCCCGCTTAATTTGTAAGAACGCATTCTAATTTTAAAAAATCGTGCTATTTGATATACACCCTACTACTATGGATTACAAATGCGAAATTTGCCGCGCAGAATTTTATCATAAACAATATTTAACGAAACATCATTCGTAACTTCATGGGATGAAATCTAGCAACATAAAAAAGGAATTTCCATGCATCTATTGCGATAAAAGATTTTCTTCAAAACAAAACCATTAGAATTAAGAATACTTGCATGCATTTATAAAATTTAGATAATTTCACAACTGAAAAATACTGTTTAATAGAAATAACTATAGTTCCAATTGTTTTGCACATTAACATGCATAATTGTATTATAATTTCACATTTAAGTAATTTGTTCATTTCTTATGTAGATTTTTATGCATGGTCAGCCGTAGAAGAGAAAAACTCTGATTCAAAGTATATTTTCTCCTCTGGCAAGAAAGGAAATAAATGTACCTATAAAACATGCTCTTGTAATCGAAGTGGCACTTACAAGCCAACCATTCATGGGAGAAAGAGACAATTAAAAGCTCAAGGTACGAGGAAATTGGGCTTTCATTGCACATCGAATATTCCATTGCAAGAGGTAGACTCTAAAGTATTGGTCTCATATTATAGAGAACATTATAAGCATACAAAGAATTGGGCTCATTTACCCATTCCTCAAGAAGATAAAGAAACAATTGCAGGTATGTTTTTGCTTAGTGGAAGTTATGTATGCACATTAGTTGAAACAACTTGTTAATTTGTAATAAATATTTTTACATGCTTAACTTGTATTTAAATTAGTACTTTTCCCGTTAGCCGGGCGATAGCAAAAGATCATTAAGAAATTGGGCCGAATTCTACATTATTTAGCGACTTCACTGGCCCCGGGTAATGGAAAAGTACCTTTTAAATTTACAAGTGATTATAATACTATGCAAACATGATTTAATACCAATATTAGAAGAGACATATTTGTATTTTAAATGTCACCATATTTTTCTGTATCCATGCTTTTTGTACCATGATGATTATCAATGTATTTTATCTTACTTTGGAGCTTTTGTGTCTATGTGAAAGTGAATACTTGGTAAGCATTAGGACAAGTTTTGCAAATTTTGCAAGAAAATTGCAAATATTTTAATGTTAAAACAAGTTTTGCAAGAAAATTGCAAATATTTTAATGTTCTTTCTTCTTCTTTATTTAAGGTAAGTTCTTACAAGGCATTAAAGAAAAAAGAATTCTAAAGGACATAAGGAAAAATCCTGAGAGCAGTCATCATCGAACTCAATTAATTACAAGGAAGGATCTCCATAACATCCAAAAAGAATTTGGCCTTTTATTAGATGGTCAAGGTTCAGTAATAAATATTGATGAAGCCAGTGTTTGTGCATGGGTAGAAAAATTGCAAAATGAAGAAAACAATCCTATTTTGTTTTATAAGCGGCAGGATGAGAACCATTCTATAATTAATTGCAAAGAAGGACTTCATGCTAATTTTAATGACAAAATTTCAAAAAAATATGCTGAATCGTTTTGGTTCTGATAGGGTTTGTGTTGATTCAACTCATGGTGTATCTGGATACCAGTTTGAATTGATTATCCTCTTGGTCATAAATGAGTATGAAGAAGGGCTTCCTGTAGCATTTTGCATTACATCGACTGTGGATACAAATACGATTACACACCTCTTTCATCGTATAAAATCCAATATTTCCAGCAATTTAAAAGCTAATATCTTTATGAGTGACGATGCAGTAATGTCTAAAAATGCCTGGAATAATGTTTTTGAACCTTGGCAAAAATATCTTTTATGTGCATGGCATGTAGATAGGAATTGGCAGAAACATCTATTTTATTTAAAAAAGGAAATTAGGAGTGAAGTATATAAAACATTAAAAACATTAATGTATGAATTAGATGAAGAAAAATTTCAAATTATGTTAACAAATTTTTGTGAAATGTTGCATGATGATGATACTAAAAAATTTTATGATTATTTCATAAATAATTATGTTAACAGGCCTGCAATGTGGGCTTATTGTTTTAGAAAAAAGGAAAAACATCAACACAAATATGCATGTTAAAAACTTTCACCGAAGTTTAAAACATATTTATTTAGAAGGGGGGAAACGAAACGTCTAGATAAAGTATCAAACGAATTAATTAATTTTGTTAATGACGAAAATTATGATTGGCATATAAAATCAATCAAGGGGGAAATAACCAAACGGGCTACACAAAATTTTAAAAGACACCGGGAAGAATAAAAATCTCAAAGCCGTAATTATGGAATCTAGTGAAAACAAATGGGATATCCTCTCGTCCAATAACGCCTGTTGTGTTTCTAAAAATCACTTGTGTAATAATGAATGCGTTACAGCTTGTCGCATTTGTTTTCTTTGCGCAACAGCTTATGCATGCACACGTCACGACTCTGTCACGACCAGCTTCCTGTGCAAACACACACACTTTGAATCGCTTTCTTTAAATGGCCCCAAAAATTTTACTGGTCCAATTGGCTATGTTATTATTTATTTTATTATTAT